>PVHT020004944.1:15888454-15903799 GCA_004024745.2 Catagonus wagneri
AAAAAACTAAAACTTGAACTACCCTACGATCCATCATTGCCACTGCTGGAAGAAATCAAAACATTAATTTTGAAAAGATACATGCCCTCCAATGTTCATATCAGAACTATTCAAAATAGCAAGAATATGAAAACAACTGAAGTGTTCATTAATAGATGAATGGATAAAGAAGATGTGTAAATATATATATCTTGCACACACACACACACACACACACACATCATAATGGAATATTACTCAGCCAAAAAAAAAAGAATAAAATTCTGTCATTTGCAGCAAAGTAGGTGGATTTAGAGGGTATTGCATTTAATTAAATAAATCCAAAAGAAAAACACAAATACTATATATTATGGCTTACATGTAGAATCTGCAAAATAAAACAAATAAATGAATTATAACAAAATAGAAACAGACTCACAGACATTAAAACAAACCAGTGGTTACCAGTGGAGAGAGGGAAGGGGTAAGACGAGAGACAGATTTTAATTTTTGAATGTCCCAAAAATTATAAAGTTCTGCTTAATTTCATTAAATTTTTTATATTAACAATAAAAATCCCTCAAGACCATGTAGGATCCTGGTTTGGATCCTGGAAGAAGAAAAATTGTAGCAAAAAATGCAGTGGAAATTCGGTAGCCAGGGAAGGCAGGCAGGAGGTAGACAGAACTCTGCTCTGTTCGCAATCTCTCTATAAATATCAAGATATTTTTTACTATTCAGTTAAAAATTTAAATAATACTTGGTTCACATTCAAAGCAATCTTTGGTCTGCCCTACTTTTTGTGCTACATCGTCAGAGGGAGACTGAGGTAAGGAGAGGCAAGATAGGGGATAAGAGATATGAACTACTATATACAAAATAAATATACAATAAGGATGTATTGTACAGCATAGAAGAATATCGCCGTTATTTTGTAATAACTTTGTTGAAGTGTAGTCTATAGGAATGTTGAATTATTATGTTGTGTGCCTAAAACTAATATAATATTGTAAATCCACTATACTTCAGTTAAAAAAGAGATATATTATTGGGGTCAATCATGAAGGGACTAATACACTAAACAAAATTACAAACTAACAGATGAACAAACAAAATCTAGGGTGGGATCAGAAGATTGTTTAATAGTCAAATCTTGTTCTTATAGATTAATGTTGGCAGATAGCCCAATATTAGCATGGCAATCTCTCCTTTAGTTAAAGGCAAGGGAGACTATACAAACTTCGAATATTATACACTTTTATATATTTCTTATTCAACATTTTAGATGTGTTGGAATTCCCTGGTGGCTCAATTAATGATCCATTACTGTCACTGCTGTGACTCAGGTTGCTGCTGTGGCACAGATTTGATGTCCAGCCCAGGAACTGCTACATGCTGGGGACACAGCCAAAAAATATATATATATATATATATATATATATATATATATATATATATATATATATATTAGATGTCTTAACGGATAGAAACATATTGGCCTTCTAAGGGTATGGATATTCCTCCTCACATGATGATTTTTTTGTTGTAAATTTGTACATTTTAAATATGGTATACACAATCAGACTTTGTGTGCTTGGTCAATGTGAGTCTCCACCTGTGAATAGTACAGTAATGAATTCAGATTTTTGAAATTGTAAGACTAACGCTTTAAAATAATTGAATTCTGTAATTACACAAAGGCCTAATGATGGAAGGAAGGAGTAAGAGGGTGAAACTGATGGTAAAAATTTTTTTTTCTATATTCTAACATGATTACTCTTGAAAAAATAACAATGTAAGTTGGATGCCTTTTAAAAAAGATTACGGCACTTCATCATACATGTTTAAAACATTTTTAAAGTCAGCTATTGTGTTTTAAAACTTAATTATTTAAAAGCTTTTGTGAAAGATATTTTAAAGTGTCATTAAAGTAAGTGCTAGCAAAACTACTAGAGCCATGTATTACTTTGCCTGTAGGAGGCAACCACTTTTTCTTCTATCAATTAGATATTAAAGAGGCACTTTAGACAAAAGCACAGGAGAGAGAGATACTGGGGAAGTATAGAAAGATTATTAGAAAGGAATAATAATGTGAAAAGATTAATAAGTGTGGTACTCTAAAGAGGACATAGGAACAACATAATGAAAAGGAAGCGCAGGACCAAGAACGCAAGTAGAGTGAAAAAGTACCTGCAGAGATGGTGAAGAAGCTGAACACTGACTGTCTTTCTCAAACAAATATATTTTTATAGACAAGCTGTAAGCTGTATATTTAACACAATTGAAATAGGTTATACCCGTTAACAAATGTACATATTGAAAGCATGTTACATACCAAACTATGCTAATTTATATTGATACATAATGACTAAAATGTGACTTCAGTATTCTAGTTATTCTCAAGGGTGATAAAACTTATTTGGTTATAAAAATGTCAATATATGATTATAAGGTATAATAAAACGTGACTATAGTGCAAGGTTAGGGTTCTAGGAGATCATGAGGGAGGACTGAGTAATAATTTCTGGGATAGTCAGGTATAGATTCACAAAATCATTACAACTGTAGCTGAAATTTTAAAATAACTTGGAGTTCACAAAGCAGGTAAAGCAAGAAGTTCAGATTACCTGGGAGAGTCATCTACCTACAACATCTGTTGTACCATCAGGAGTTGATCTTGGTCCAAATGACCTGGCTAGTGCTATTACCCTGTTTGATCTGACCACTCCATGTGCATCCATCTTGAACTTGACACCTCAGTCAAACAGTGTGACCTTCCTTAATTAAGAATATCATTCCTTACATTTTCTTAATTTTTTTTAGACTAGATTAACTTAATCTTTAGTTTTATGCCTTAGTAGAAAGGTTTAGTTCCTTCAGAGTAGATAGATTGCTTTTCTAGAAATTATTCCGCAAATCAGAGTCCCCCAAAAGACAAAGTTATTAAAAAATAAAGCTTATTATATGGATTAAAATTATATTAAATAAATATAGATGAGAAACAAACTATTCTCTACCCACTCCAATTATTCTTGTTTTGCAGAATATGCATTACTTTATATCTTATAGGGTTTTCATTTCTTAATGACTATGTAACCACTAAAACTGGTTTAAAGAAATGTCGGGGAATATTTCTACACTTGTACTGAATTTAAGTAATGTGATGTCATCTGCCATCAAGGAGAGAATTTATGATGCTCTGATGAGTCTGAGTTATTTTAAATATATATTAATTCCAACTTGCAAAGGGATTCACAAGATCATATAAATTTGGTCTACTTTATATTCTAACTTATGTGCCATTTTACTGAGATTATATATGCTTAGCAGAAATGTTTAGATTTCCCTTTCTTCTCCCTGACCTTTCCTTATGAAAGTGCATATTTTTCCTATGTAGTCCTATGAATCTGTGTGAATTGTAGACTTGATAAGTAGTTAATTTACAAATGTCCGTCTCATAAATTTTAGGGAGTATAAATTCTTTTTCCAACATTTCAAGCATCTTCTAGGATAATTAGTATCCCAGCATTCATTTTAGGGGGTAATAAAAAAAGCGATGATATCTGAAATGTACTTACTCAAATAAATCTATTGAAAATAAATTTTTTTCTGAACCAAGAAGATCAATTATTTTCAAGTACTGTACTTTGGAAAGATGATAACATTTTTAAAATAAAAGTATTGGAGTTTCCATGTGGCACAGTGGGTTAATGATCTGGCATTTCTCTTTGGAGGCACCCGTTCGATCCCTGGCATTGTTGTAGCTATGGGGTACATAGGCTGCAGGTCGCAGGTGAGGCTTGAATTTGATCCCTGGCTCAGGAACTTCCATATGCCATGGGTAGAGCCAAAAAAAAAGGAAAAAATAAAACTGCTATGTGTAGAATATGTTTCTGAGTAACCCCCCCAATTGAAAACAAAGTAACAGCTAGAAAAGATAGTCAATAATATATTTGAAAAGATACTACTATAATGAATGTTAATATTTATCCAAAGCTCATTTTGTGCTAGACAATTTTCTAAGGACTTTATATTAACACATAGATATACATGTACAGGTAAGCAGTACTGGGTTCTCCATCTCACAAAAGAGCGTATGGTATACGTAATTAATTAGGTTGTTGATGTCACCAAGCTAGTAATGAACAGAAGTCCTTTTGTTGCAGGTCTGGGTCCTTGGCACCAATTTTTATTCATTTAGGAAGGCACCAGAGAAGAAATTCATGCAAGGCTTTAATGGGGCCTCTGCTACTGCAGTGGGGAGAAAAAACAAACACCAGGTTCCCTTGCTTGCTCTCTTACTGGGGGTGGCAAGCTGGTTCCTTATAAGAGGTGAGGGTAGGGGTGGGTCAGGGTTTGGGCCAGAGGGCAGGCTTAGGTGGTCTTCCCACCCCCTCATTAGTGTTGTGCTCAGGGGCACAACTGCTTTTGCTTCCAACAGCCTTCTGCTCTCAGCTCAAAAAAAATGTCCACGTGCATGCATTGCAGCCACTGCAGCAAGACCCAGAACTCCAGATACCAAGTTCTTTTTCATATGCTTTCTAAGGTTTTAGGTATAATTAGATGTACTTGTATGGAAAAAGTACATTAAAAGTATATACTACTCTTTTCTACAAATTTCAACCTTGAATCAGAAATATCTAGGTTCATGGGAGTTCCCCTTGTGGCGCAGTGGTTAACGAATCCGACTAGGAACCATGAGGTTGTGGGTTCGATCCCTGCCCTTGCTCAGTGGGTTAACGATCCGGTGTTGCCGTGAGCTGTGGTGTAGGTTGCAGACGCGGCTTGGATCCTGCGTTGCTGTGGCTGCAGTGCAGGCCAGTGGCCACAGCTCCGATTAGACCCCTAGCCTGGGAACCTCCACATGCCGCGGGTGCGGCCATAAACCCGTGGCCATAAAATGACAAAAGGCAAAAAAATAAAAAAATAAATAAAAAATAAAATTAAAAAAAAAAAAGAAAGAAATATCTAGGTTCAGAACATAAAAGTAACATTATTGTAGCAACTTCCCTTAGCAGAAATATTGTCTTCCATCCTAGAAATGATGAAAAAAGTTCTCTTATTTACCAAAAAGATCTTGAAAATCTTCCAGGAATACTTTGGATCAATTTTTTTTAAATTGGAGAAATATAATATTATTGACGTTGATGAATTAGAAAATAATAATGAAAGTCTTACAGGTTAGCATAGATGTTAAATATGATTCTGACTAGGGCTAATTAGTTCTGAGATAGCACTTTAAGTTCCCGTTTCCTGAGCACTGCACCCTGTGAAGTCCAGTGTGGCTATTTCCATTAGATTTTTCTGGTGAACTCTGGGTATATCTTGTTATTTTTAAAACTTATTGTGCTTAAAATAAATACAAATTACAAAAATCAATCATTTCTGTTTTTCACTTCTAATTGCTTGAATATTTATAAATTTTATCTCTTCACTGATTTTGTCTTATTTTTCAAGCTTTACTCTCTAAGCATCTGTCTGAACAATGTACTATGTCAAGGCATTATTTACCACCTCTGGGAAGAAGTATCCTGTGTGTGATATGGAATAAACATTATCATGTAGCAGAAAAACCTATGAGTTGTAGAATGTAATCCTTCTCTATGATGTAGGAGCTTATGGCCCTAGGCAAGTTATCTTACCTTTCTAAAACTCAGTTTTTCATCAATAAACATGGGATTAACAGCAACTATTTTCAATTTTCTTCACAATCGGAAAAGATATTTAAGATGTCACAATTTTACCAGTTAAAATATTTATTCTCCCCTCTATAGTTTATACTCCTAAGAACTGTTCTTTAAACTTCCACCACTTTTCAATCAAGAATCACAGACTTAAAAGAATTTCAGGGCAAAAGGCAAGAGTAAAATTAGGAATTATTTATCCTGGCTTATTCACCTTTAGACAGTGATAACTGTTAGAGTATTAAATCAAAATCTTCTCTCATTTTCATCCATGGATCTAATTTCTGATGCCTGAGGTGAAGGAAAACAAATCAGATTGTTTCAAATGATGTCAAGCTTGGCGTCACTGGTAAAGCATAAATTTTAAGAACTCAGTATCTAAGTTTTAAGAAATCAGTATCTAAATTTTATTTTAATGGTAATAGTGTTTAATAATATGCAAAGGTAATAAAAACCTAAAGTTTATGCTATAAAATCACATTGCAAATATTATTATTACTACTGCATTGACAGTTCCACTGATAACTAATTTTTAGATAAAGGGTTTCTCTAATATATAGTAAGAAAACCAGCTGTTGCAGAGAAATCCAGTTTATTTCAGAATTTTCCCAGTACTTTTTGTAAAGTGAAGAATAAACAGAATGTAGTGTTAGTGAAATTTTCACAAGAGTGAAATTGCAGCTTATATAAGAAAGCATGAACTTGCTAAAGGAGTCAGTGTTTTCAGATAAAGTTATCTTCTTAGAGAAAATGCAGGGATCCTTGTAGAAATTGGAAGTCTTTTTTCACACACAGTTATTTGTTAATAAATTATTGAGAAGAAGCTGTTTACCTCATTGCTGCAGTAGAGATCTTTCATTAATTGGGGTTCTTTTTGTTCTAGGAGTAAAGGATTCAGCTGTACAGGCTTAAGAGAATAGTACACTGGAAGGTTCATATGAGATCAAGTTCATCTGGATCTTCTGGGTCATGGGAAGCCACCAGGACTCAGTATATAAGTTTCCCTGCTCTTTTCCCAAGCACTGCATCACTCAAGTGAGAGAATGTTGCTATTGAGGTAGGAATCTGGATACACATAATTTCAGGCTTTTGTTTCATTTTCTTCCACAATAATTTAAAATAAAGCTAAAAGATGTGTCTTTTGTAACAATTCCTAGAGGACGACAAAAATGGACTGCATAGGGCCCTTGGTAGGAGCCTCTTGCCCTAGATAAGGGTGTTACTGGCTATGGAATAGAATGTTCTGATTAGCTTTTGTGGTCATGTGTCTGCTCCTCAAGCCAGAGTCGGAATCAAATGTCCACAGACTGGCTTGAGAATGAGTTAGAAATGGTCGTTTCCTCAAGGAAAATCAGAGTGCTCTCATCAGAATGTGAAGGAATTAAAGAAAGGTCAGTAGGAAAAATGTTCACTACAGCTCCCTTTTTCAAGTCTCTAATAAAGGTATGATGCTTGGAGAATTAATGAAACTTGCTTAAAGTCACACCCCTTGCAATCGCTAGAAGCTCCTCCCCTATCCCATCTCCTTGTTCTTTAGTACAGTATTTTCTGCACAGCTTTATAGTGCCCCACCGTGTGTGCAGAAGTTCTTATTCCTTATTAGCTTTTCTCAAATGCTCAAATGCTATAAATGGTGGATAAAGGAAAAGAATGATTGGACTTCCCCTTAAAAGTATGGTTTAGTCACTATCACGACAAAACCACAGAGTTTCTGTAGTGGCTCAGCAGAAGCGAATCTGACTAGTGTATCCATGGAGATGCAGGTTTGATCCCTGGCCTCGCTCAGTGTGTTAAGGCTCTGGTGTTGTAGCGAGCTGTGGTGTAGGTCACAGAGGCGATTCAGACCCTGTGTTGCTGTGGCTGTGGTGTAGGCCGGCGGCTACAGCTCCGATTAGACCCCTAGTCTGGGAACCTCCATATGCCTTGGGTGCGGCCCTAAAAACAAAACAGAACAACACAAAAATCAAGACAAATTAATTTCACAGGAACAGCTAGGAAAAACAAGAGATGACCTAAGTATTTGTGTTTTTTAAAACATTGGAGATTAAGGGACAATAGGAACCAAACTGGAGACAATAGGAACCAAAATAAGGGTGAGGAAAGAATCTTTCTTCAGGAAGCTTGAGATTGTTATGCTTCTAGGGTCACTTGGTGGTAGGGTGAGGGCCAGACTTAATCTTGGAAAACAAAGGCAGAATTATTCTAGGTAGATTACTCAGCTGGGGGAAGAGAAAACATCAAATATTGTAATGGCCATGTGGACTGATATCTAGGTTGGTGTGTAGAGGGGTTCCACGTTCATGGCTCTTTTCCCCATAGGACATTTCTAAATGCTGAGATGGGGGTGAAGTGGGGTGGGGGTTGGTCTTGACAGCTTAAACTGAGGTCTTTCTCCTGGGTGGCTCTTACAAGGCAAGTCTCATTAGTGGGATGACCCGGAATAAACACACAATACATCTTGTCCTGGAGACATTAAAAAAGAGAGGTAGGCAAAAATCGAACTGAAATTGCAACCCAGCCCTGATCCAGATCATTGTCTGATTGAATTAAGGTGGCAGCCCTTTCCTGTCTGCCTAACACAGAAAAAAAAAAAAAAACCTTCCTAAGGATATAAATTTTAGTTTTATCTTTATTTTTCTTTTATATATAATGTCCAGAATAAAATATTACATTTTAATATATATGCCCATATCTATAATTTATGTACTAGAAAATATTATTTTCAATATAATAGCTAAATATTTATATTAATTGAATAATTGAACTATAGCATATTCATAACATTATATATGATCAATTTATGTAATATTAACATATATAATTCAAACAATCATAAATATGTGATTTTCTCTCTTATTCATTTACCAACTCTTCGAAATTTTCCCCCGATCCTTCTTTATCTTCTCAACCACTGAATATTAAGGTGTCTCTCACTCTCAGTCCCCTAAATGATCCACTTCGTTTTCTCTGAACTCATTCTTTTTGTGATCTCATTCATTATCATGGTATTGAATATCATTTATGAATTGATAATAGTCAAATAGGAATTCACCCCTCTGTGAACTTCAGACTTACATAAGCAACTATACACTCAAATTAACCATTTAGGTGTCTCTAAGGCAAATTAATATAAAGCAACGCTAACCAGACTCCTGATTTCCATTCATAACTTGATTTTTCCCACATTATTTGTTTCAGAAAATGCAGTTCCCTCTATCCAGGTAGAAGACAGCAAACCTTGGACTCACCCTACTCCCATTTCTTTTTCTTTTACCCGATTTCTAATCCAACAGTAAATCCTGTTGGTTTTGTTTTCAATATCTGTTCAAATATGGTCACTTATTACTTCACTCACCCTGTTAAAGCCACAATCATCTCTCACCTTGGAGACTCGATTTAGCTGCCACTATTATGCCAGGTTATAAACTTGTTCTCCAGCCATATATTCCCATCACAGGACTTAGCGTAAGAAGTTGTCCTCAAGATTGCTTAAAACCCTGGGGAGACTCTTCATCTGACTCAAAAAAAAGTCAAACTGTAATCTACCACGCCCTACATTATCTGTTTCTCTGTATGTTCTGTACTCACCCACTGGCACTCATCTCTGCTGGCATCTGCTGCATTTCTGTACCTCTTGGCTGTTCCTGAAATGTACCCCTGACTATGTGCTTTTGCCCTCGCCGCTGCCAGTGCCTGAAATACTTGTATTGCAAATGTCAGCATGGGTCCCTCTCTCACTTCTTTCAGGTCTTTAATCAAATACCAGATAAATGAGATCTTTTCTTATAACCACATTTGAAAATGATACTATCCCCATTATATACCTTATCAGTCTTTTGTGCTCTATATTTTTTTCACGAACCACCAGCCCAATGCGTATACTCACATTTCTCATATAGTTGATTATTGTTATTCTGCTACTGTTAAAATATGATACCATTAGCGTAGATTATTTTTTTGTCATCCTTTGTTTATTGCTATATTGTAATCACCCAAGACATGGACTGGTAAGTCAATAAATAATAGTTGAGTAAAAATTATGAATATGAATGTTTCAGAAACTTTGCTAATATGATCTGATATTCTCTTTGTTGGAATGATATATTTATTCGGCAGCAATTAAAAAGTATCAGAGTTATTTCCTGCTGTAATGAGGGTATTATTTATATTGTTTTGAAATCTTTTGCATAATGCACCCTTGGGAAGAGCACACTCGGTGCTTCCACAGACAAGAATAAAATACACGCAGAATTAACTTTAGGTAGGTGGTAACGGGAAGCCAGATATGTTTGTAGTCAAAATTACTGATCCTTTTATTGAATCTTGCAAACAGAGACTAAGAAGAAAATGGAAAGAACATCTGATACCCATTATTAAATACTCATTTAACAATTCTGGGAAATAGCAATTCTCATTCACATTTTCTGTTAGTATCCTAAAAGTGGGCCTGTCTGACAAGGCAGCCATGGAGGGGGCCTGTTTTGATCAAGTCTGCTGCTTTTCCTTTCAAAGTCAACTACATAATGCACCTGTGTTGCTTCACTTCTTAATCGTATCAGCAGGATTGCATTGAAACTGAGTATAATGCTGCTACAGGTTGAGAATTGCTTAAAAAAAAAGGTATCTTAATTCATTTTCTTTTTTGAAGTAATAAAATAGATAATTCTCATGTTTCTGTCTCCTAAATTTAGTAAAATTGGCCAAAACTTTAAACAACGTCACTTTCTGTGCATCTGTATCTATAACATCTGTATGTAACAATAAACTCCAACTATCAGAATTTCACAGAACATTGATTTTCTGAATCGTATATTTAAAACTTCACTAATAGTCATAGGTTGTTATTTCTTTGAAAACAATATATTGGTATTAAGGTTAGCCTGTAGACTAAATGATTAAGAGAGCAAAGTATTCCTGTTTCCTTGCTTAATTTTCATTTTTATATATTTCTTCATCTAGATGTTATGCTTTTTGGCTGGCTCTGACTCAATAATATGAAGTTAATTTACACACATTTGTGATTTTTTGCATCACTGTCGTGTTCTTTGACAGCATGATATATTTTTTTTGCTATTTCACATTAACCATGGAGGCCATAGCAGAAAATGCAGAAGTACTCTGGGCAGTGGTCGGATTTTAAAGAATTGTTCTGGTGTTCCTGAAATAACAGTCCTTTTCCAGCTTGTTAAAAATTCAGAAGAGAGAGTTTCACGGAGAAAAAAAAACTGTTATGTTTTAAGGCCACATTTATTTTCACATGGAGACATAAGTATACCTTCCTCTTAATTAGGAAGTAATTGCAGCTTATAACTTCTCACTTGCCTTGTGCAGAACTTTTTCTTTATAATACTTATTAGGAAAACTTTTAAGGATTTTGGAAGCCTTGGGAAAACTTGAATGGAAAAGGAAGAGACCTGAACATTTAAGATCACAACAGCTGAATAAGAAGATCAAGACTTTTTTTTTTTTTGTATACAAGGAACATATTATTTCAAATGAAAGAAAATTTTCTTACAACATATTCTAACTTCCTAAAGTTTTACATTCCACAGCATTCATTATTCTCTTATCATTATTTCAAACTTCTTTAACGCAATCAGCTCCATCCTTCTGCATGTGACCAACCTAACTAACATGGTCATAGCTTTCAGTCTTCTAAATGTCACTCTTCAGCAGAAAGTAATTGACCTTGAGTAAACGGTTGTATTTCTAGTTTGTGTCTCTCACTTGTTACAGATGCCACACTACTGTATTATTAGGCTTGCATGTTATTTCTCAACACATGAATTTTTTGAAGGGCTTGGGGCAAACTTTTTTACATTCAAAGACTTAACAACATAGGACTTTTAAAAGAGCTGAAAATAATACAGCACTGCCATCCATTTGCAGAAGTAGTGACTAGAGGCTTAAAAATATACTATACTTTCAATCAAAATGTTGAGATATCTGAAGAGGTCAAAAGTATTAACAAAGGAATTGTAAAGATGTACTCTTGTGTTAAAAGAAGTAAACTGTCCTTCAGTATTTTCACTTCAAAGGAGAAAGAATGACCCCAAGTTTTAAGACTGCGAAGGATCTCCTCAATGTGATGATAGATAAAATGCCCAGAGAAAAATAGTCAAATATTTTATTACAGTTGTTTTTATTGGAGCTCTGGTCTCAAAATTTCATAGGATTTAAGCAGACTGTCCCTATCCCTAATATTCCATAAGTCCCATTAGTTTAAATATGTAAATGTGGACAAAAACTGGGAGGATGGGATCAGCACATACACACTACTATTTATGAAATAGATAACTAACAAGGACCTACTGAATAGCACAGAGAGGTCTACTCAATGTTCTGTAATAACTTACATGGGAAAAAAGAATGGATATATGTGTACGAATAGCTGATTCACTTTGCTGTAAACCTGAAGCTAATACAGCATTGTAAATCAATAATACCCCAATAAAATTAAAAAATAATAATAATAAACATTTTAAAAAAGATTTTAAAAGTAATAATAAGATTGTTAAGGAAATAGTAATTATGTGAAATGATGATGCTGTTAGCTATATAGCCATATGTTACAATAATAAAAAATCAATATAAATTACAACATATGCAATATATAAATTTATCAAAATAATACCTTGTACACAGTAAATTTACATAACATTATATCTCAAAATAGAATAAAATAAAAAAGAAGTAAGTTCAAAAATGTAGAATGGAGATATTTTAGGGACCCATATATAGTATTTCAGTAGAAATACTTGTATATGAATTCCTGCTGCTCTTCTTTTTTATACGTGTGCATTTATACACACATACACACACACCCAGGGAAACCACGTGTATACATTCAAGCACTAATATCTTTAAAAACACATTTAAATATGGATGCTCCTGTTATGGGCTGAATTTTGTCCCTCTCCTCAATTCATATGTTGAAGTGCTAATCCCAAGTAGCTCAGAAAGTTTTTGAAGATGGGGTTTAACAGGCATAATCATATTAAAATGAGATCATTAGGATATTTCAACATGACTGGTGTCTTCATAAGAAGGGAAAATTTAGACACAGACACATATGGGGGAAGAGAGTGTCAAAACAGGGAGATATTCATCTATAAGTCAAGGAGAAAGACCTGGAACAGATAATTCCATTATGACCCTCAAAAGGAACAAATCCTGCCATCACCTTGACCTGGGATTTCTAACCTCCAGAACTTTGAGAAAATATGATTCTGTTGGTTAAGCTGCCCATTCAGTAGTTACGTTGTTATGGCAAGCTTAGCGATCTAGTAGTTGCAACTCACATACACTCACATAATGTAGTTAATATACAAATTATGCAATGTTGCTTTTGCAACAGATCTTTTTTCTTTAATACATGCTGAACATTTCCCTATATCTGTCCGATCTCTTTGAATGACTGCATATTGTTCCAATTGTTAGATAGCTAAAGTGTTTCAAAATTTTAACTTTTATAATGGATGCTGCAATAACAAACTTGTGAATACATCTTTGCTCTCATCTGCAGTTATTTTCTGATACATTCCTAGAGTGGTAAGTTGTTGCGTTTCATTATTTTTACATTTTATAATGCTGATAAAAGTTGTTTGTTGCTGTCAGCAATACTGTGCCAATTAATACATCTGCACATTCCTGAATGAGAGTGCTCAATTCTGTTGTCTTGAGCTCTGGGCAGTTTTATTTTTAAGCCCACACAAATTTGCATTTAAAAATGGAAACTCATTGTGCTTGGATTTAAAGTTACTTGGGGAGTTCCCATCCTGATTCAGTGGAAACCAATCTGACTAGCATTCATGAGGACTCAGGTTCAATCCCTGGCCTTGCTCAGTGGGTTAAGGATCCGGTGTTGCTGTGAACTGTGGTGTAGGCTGCAGACATGGATCAGATCTGGCATTTCTGTGGCTGTGGCGTAGGTCAGCAGCTGTAGCTCTGACTCAACCCCTAGCCTGGGAACCTCTATAGGCCATGGGTGCGGCCCTAAAAAAAGACAAAACAAAAGGTTATCTGGTTATTATGGAAGCTGACCATGTTTTTTCCTTGATATTTTTGTCATTTTTTCTTTTGACTGTGAATTTTCTATTGCTATCAGTTTTTTTCCCCCTTGACCTAAAAAAAAAAAAATGATACTGATACTCAAAGACTTTCTTACCTCCCAGTTATTGGCCATGTGACCTTGAATCATGTGGGTTATGTGTTCGAGAATGACTTCGAGATCCTCTGGAGGTTATACTGACCACATGATACCTGGTTTCACCGCAGGAGCAGACTTGTTCTCGTCTCTAATCAGACTCAGAGACATACCCACTCTTAGAAATTTTATTGATTGACTGACTGTTTGCTTTTTTTGGGCCATACCTGCATTATATGGAAGTTCCCAGGCTAGGGACTGAATCAGTTACAGCTGCCAGCCTGCAGCACAGCTACAGCAACGCAGGATCTGAATCACATCTGTAACCTATACCACAGCTCATGGCAAAGCCGGATTCCCAACCCATTGGGCAAGGCCAGGGATTGAACACATATGCTCATGGATATTAGTCAGATTTGTTTTCACTGCACCACAAAAGGAACTCAGAAATATTTACTGATAATTTTCTTTACTATAATATTTCAATTTTTTATTCCTTCTATTAACTATCATGACCTATATCTTATAAACAACTGGATCTATCAAGAAAAGTAGCAGGAGGGAAGGTCTGTGGTGTTTCCCTTTTCCAGCTCTTTTTGTTAAGACTTCTTTATATTCAAAACTCAGATTAAAAAGCATAAGGTGTTTGTATTGACGTGAACTTTAACTTGTTTACAATAGCTGCTGAGATTGCAATCTTGCCACTCTAGCTACCCTAGAGACTTTTCTTCCATCTTAGAAATCAGCTTCTCTGGTTCCTCACAATTTCTTAAAAATCTCGCTATCTGAAAGGGAAATAATGTTTTGCTTAGAACAGTCATGTTTGGTGTCTGTTGCTAATGACTAAGAATATTGACTAAACAGTTGGCTGCTGAGGCAGCAGTTTTGACGTTGGGGAGATAAAAATGTGGCCAGGTTTAGATGGCTGTCTGTGGCTTAAGACTTTGGGCAGCATATGAGTACCTGGGAATGGGCCACAGGACTTCTAGGAAGTTGAATGGAGGTTAAAGGGGAAATGTGTGGGTACCAAGGCGGGACATTATCTGCTTCACAGTTTTGTCTAAAATGACCCTAAATTCATCAACTGAGTGGAAATATTTGAGCCAGTTGAGCACAAGAGGCAGAAAAATCTGGGCAGGATCAGAAACAGATGGTGCTGTGACATGATCCCTCAACTGAGGTTATGGACCTGAGTTCAGCAGACCACTGGGCAAACATCCAAATGCCAGGCAGATTAGGCTGTCCTTGATAATTAAGGCTAATTAAGTTGTCCTTTCATGTAAGTCCAGTGTTGGATCATTCAGTAGATCTTGTAGGTAAATCTTATTTTATCTGAGAACATTTAGGCAACAAATACCTATTGATCTCAACTAGGTGAAAATTATAATATTTAACATTAATTAATGTTGGTTTATTTTTACCTAAGGGTATTCTGGAATTGAAAAAGCACATAATTTCTTTACTTCGAAATATTTTTAGAGATTTTGAGTTCCCAAATTGGCATATACATAGATATTAGTCATAGTAAAATGTTGT
>PVHT020004944.1:15903899-15964722 GCA_004024745.2 Catagonus wagneri
ACCACAGCTCACGGCAACGCCGGCTCCTTAACCCACTGAGCAAGGCCAGGGATCAAAACTGCAACCTCATGGTTTCTAGTCGGATTCATTAACCACTGAGCTACGAAGGGAACTCCGAGAACTGTAAATTCTTAAACATCACCTCATTTACCCATACAGAATAAACACTATTTTCTAAAAGATCACTTTTTCCCTTTTTTTTTGTCTTATTATGGCCATACCTGTGGCATTATGGAGGTTCCCAGGCTAGGGGTCCAATTGGAGCTACAGCTGCTGGCCTACGCCACACAGGATAGGAGCCACAATCTGTGACCTACACCACAGCTCACGGCAACACCAGATCCTTAACCCACTGAGCAAGGCCAGGGATTGAACCTGCAACCTCATCATTCCTAGTCGGATCCGTTTCCACTGCTCCACGACGGTAACTCCTAAAAGATCACTCTTTTTGGGAATTCCCCTTGTGGCTCAGTGGTAGTGAACCCGACTAGTATCCAGCTATGAGGACATGGACTCAGTACCTGGTCTTGCTCATTGGGTAAAGGATCTGGCATTGCTGTGAACTGTGTTGTAAGTTGCAGATAAGACTCGCATCTGGCTTTGCTATGGCTGTGGTGTAGGCCAGCAGTAGTAGCTCTGATTTGACACCTAGCCTGATTTGACCCCCAGCTTTGATTTGTCCCCTAGCCTGGCCACACGTGTGGCCCTAAAAATAAAAAGGACAAAACAAATTCACTCTTTCCTTGTTTTATTTCTGTGTCTTCTCCATTATGTTGTCTGAAATCACTGTTGAAAGTATGCATTCAGAATAAAGAAATTTAAGTTTGAACTTTTTTTGTGCTTTTCTACTCACAGATGTTTATGCTTCCTATCTTTTATTCATAGAATGCATTTCTTGAGGTATTGTTTTGGTATATGAATTAAGTGCAGTTAGTGTTTGCAATTGGAGATGAACTGATTCTTATGCACTGTGTTTCATCTTTGTGGGAAATGAAAAAAAACTTTCATTAAAATACCTTTGTAATCAGATGTATTAGAGATGAATTCTTTATTTTAAGAGGCACATATATTCCTAGTTCATATATTTAGAACATATAAAAAGTTGATGATAAGAATACATTTGGGTGTGCAGCATTCTTACTATAGGAAAGGGAAGCTTTTTATTTCAAGTATTTGCTTTTTTTGACTGAGAAAATAAAAATTGCCTGCATAACTTATTTAAATTATTTAGAGCAATTATATTACCCATTAAATATGGATCGATGTTTGCTGGCACATTAAAGGATTGTGCAAGAAAGAATTATATATTTACTTTTAAAATCACCATTTAACTACCTTCTTTTATTTTGTCTTTTATCTTTTCCTTCTTCTGAAGAAATCTGACACAAGGAATCTGTTATAGTAATTCAAATGGAAAAATTTATAAAACACATGTATGTACACATGTGTAGAAAATGCTTAGGCCCACACATGCTATAGTTTAATTCACACTTGCAAATATTCTATTTAACACATGCAGGCGTGTGTCTATGGATTTTTTTATAAATTGGTTTTGCTTTCCAAAGGATTAAATTTTATCAGTTTCAAAGTATTTGTTCCATTTTTTGGTAACAGGCCTCAGGTACGTTTGAACTTTCTTTTTGGTCTGTGTTCACCAACTATCACTCAGCTGCTATTTATGCCAGTATTACACTGAAACAGAATGTCTTTTTGGAGTAATCTATCGTACTTGGTGTTAGTTCAGTGCTTGCTACTTGCAGAGCACAGTATCTGCTTTGGAATTTTTTTTTTTTTTTAAGGTGGTACTCAGAAAACATAAAACTTCTGAAGTTGTTAATGAGTTTAATGTTCACGAGAAAATCTCTGGACAAATGTTTTTAATAATAAAATGTTTGGAGTTGCTGCTGTGGAAAATAGGTTAAGAATTCAACTGCAGTTGCTCGGGTTGCTGAAGAGGTACAGGTTCCATCCCCAGCCAGGTACAGTGGGTTAAGGATCTGGCATTGACACAGCTGTGGCACAGGGCACAGCTGTGGCTAGGATTCGGTCCCTGGCCAGGGAACTTCCATGTGCAGTGGGTGTGACTATAAAAAATTAAGAAAAAAATACTTTTGGCAGTGACCACTTTCTGCTAACTAATTTATTTCTCAAAGTTGACAAAAATGTTTTATCAATATTATACTCATACACTTCTAGCTCTTCCTTAAGATCTTTGAGTAAATGTACAATTTGTTAAAGACTATAATAATTTTAAATATTTTAAGAAGTGAAATAGTTGATTCAATTATTTTAAAGTAAGATATAATTATTTTAGGAGGTAATGATCTATAATAGAAATAATTGAATTAAATGCATAATATTAATCTGATTTTGTTGTTTATCACCACTCTGATCTTTCTGAAGAGGAGAGAAGAAGCAATTATAATTAAGAGCCTTCTTATCTGAATCTTTTATAGTAACACACACAGAGTAACTACTCCTACAGTTTACATAGCTCGTATAGAATGACAATCTAAATCTGCATTTCAAAAAAACTCACTTTGTGCATAGGACAATTAATAATTCTGTGTAATATTATAAAACAAGACATAAAGACGCTGTGAAATATGCTGTTCATTCTCTCCAAACTGGGGAGACAATAAGAAAGATGAAAAATATTAGATATTATCTTAAATTTTACTTAGTATTATTTCAACATCACAAAACATTGTCTTCAGGATCTCTAAATGTTACATTCAGACTATATATATATGTATATATGTATATATATATATATATGTATATATATATATATATATATATTTAAGATCCTAGAGCAAGCTGTTAATTATAGCACGGTTATTTTAGGTATGGTCGAGAATTTACCTGTAAAATGTCCACAGGATCCAAAGGTTTAGGCATCAAAAAAATCTTAAATGCATACATAATTGTTTTTAAAAAGCAGATTGATTATTAATTGGGCAGGTAAATTATGCTGAATTATTTTTCAATGTGATTCTTTTTGCACCCACATTGTAACAAGGTCACATAGAAATGTCAATTTTTGTTAACATCTGGAGAATTCTCCTTTGTTTTTTTCCTTATGAGTCCAGATAAAACTTTGGTAATAAATAAAGGCCAGATTTTGTCTCTTTACATGAAGAAAAATTTCACATATTAGATATATATTCTTTTTTGTTCTCATTTGTATTGAGATATTACACAGGAAATAAGGATGTAATACCATTTTGGGTACTACCTCTGTGATTATTATCAGGTACATGAAAACATTCTCAAAATTAGCTTGCCATGAAGATAATTCTTTCAATTGGAGAACTTAATTTTCCAGATAATGTAAGCAAAAAGGAGGTATCTCAGTTACTTGTAAATTTCTCCTAGATTCATTTGGTGTCTGAATTATTTGTAAGACTGCAATTATTTTACTCTTCATGGGGAGGATAAACCCAGTCTTCCTTCCATCCCATTTCATGAGTAAACAGTTTTCACTGGAACACATTTTCTCTTTTTTTTCATAATAAATATTGTAGAAAATTAAGTTTATGAAAATAAGAAATTAATAGTACTGTTAGGAACCAAATGAGTGGGCCAAATATTCACCAGCTGTTTAGTAACCCTGTGCAAATCCCAGGCTTCTCCTGAGCAAAGGCTTCCAAGTTTGTATTATTACCAGAAGTTTGTAGTCCAGTGATGCAGACAAATGGGATGAATTGAAGTCATTAAATTCATGCAGTTTGAGATCAGAGCCAAATTAAACCCAAACCTCTAAAGGTGAAAGTCAAGTATATTAAATCAATATATCATGAAGTCTCATGCGAGATTGTTCTAAGCCATTAAAAATCTGTTAAAATTGAAATATAAATAATTCACCAGAGTCCATACCATGTTCAATTTCCATATCTCTATCATCCATACCCTTCAATAGATGCAATTTCATTTTAATCATATAAACTTTATAAAGTTTAACACAAATTTGCAGATTGCAAGTCTTTTAGAATACGATAGCCTGCTTAAGTGTTGCCCAGACAAATGCATTTAAATAACTTAATATTAGTAAATCCTCTTCTTGTGAGACCAATGCTATGGGAGGGAATTTTCAATTAATAAGAGCTTTTTTTCTGATCAAAGGGTTTAAAAAAGATTTCTGCCCCTTCGGTCCACTTTCTTTCCCCATACATTTCTTGGTATCTCTGTTAGAATTGAGACTAAAAGAAGAAAAGCCTAAATTAAAGTATGAGTATTTTCCACATTGTCAGAAATAAAGTCATAGATATCAATGAAGAGTAAATACTCTAAATGGAAAAACATGCTGATTAAAATGAAGGTTATATGTGCACATATATTATATATATAATATATATATATACGTGCATATGTGTTTTTATATATATACATAGTCTAACTGAATGGGGTTAGAGTTTTTTTATCTTTTCTGGTCACTGGTGTATCCCATGTATACAGAACTGTATGTGGTATATTGTGGATATTTAATAAATATTTATTAAATGAGAAAGAATATTTCAATAATATAGCAATTACCTAAATAAATATGTTAAGCTTCTAAGTATTTTAATTCAAATACTACTTGTGATTTATTCTCACACTTTCTTTTCTCTGACCTCTATTTACCAGGTACTATCCAAACTACGTCAGAAACTACATCATAAACTATATCACAATAACTTGGTTTGAAGTAATCCATCTGGTTAATATCTTACACAAGTACAAGTACATCTATCCCTGGGATTCTTTGATTTTAATAAATGTATAAAAGGTTCTTTGATTTTAATAATAAATGTCTAAAAGAGTATTTACAGTGCCTATAATTTTTACAGGTAAAAGTACTTTCCAAAATCACTAGGACATTGACCTTTCTTGGGTAATTATTAAGCATGTCACAGGAGATAAAGAAAGCTTAAGATAAGCTTTTGAAACAAATCAAGTCTTATGAAATACTCTTTTCCCAGATTTCAGACCTGAATCTGACCAAATAGCTAGATCCAGTTAGCATTTTTTAGGAAATACAGAAGAGTAAGAACACCAAGAATGTATCTTGAACAAAATCCAGACTTTAGAATATGCTTAGAAAATGACCCATGTTCATGAAGGAAAAAGTTGAAAAGAAGAGGAAAAAAAGAGAGATAAAAGGAGAACCTGTACATGACCAGATTTATCAACTGATTTCAATGGGGTTTAGAATGAAATTTAATGTGTTAAAATTGTCCATGTATGTCTCCTGTTTACTAAAATCTCTTAAGGACTGAACACTAGAGTCTAAAATTTCTAAATATTGTTTGGAATTTATCATCTTAGAAATGTATTCCTGATTTGAAATATTTATGTTTTTACTTTTATAAGTCTTCAAATATACTAACATCAGATATTCTAGGATACCTAGTATTAAGGACTTCTAGGGTATTTCTAGTTTTGGTTTAGGTCTAAAAAGATATAGGTAGTATTGTCTCTCGATAATAAACTCAAAATGCTATCAATATTTCACTTTACTAGGTATACTAATAACAGTATTTTAAATATTGGCTGATTTTATTTTTTTGTTTGTTTTTATAATGATTTTTATGTTTTCCATTATGGCTGGTTTACAGTGTTCTGTCAGTTTTCTACTGTACAGCAAGGTAACCCAGTCACACATACATGTATGCATTCTTTTTTCTCACATGTATGCATTCTTTTATCTCACATTATCATGCTTCCTCATAAGTAACTAGATACAGTTTCCAGTGCTGTACAGCAAAATCTCATTGCTTATCCATTCCAAAGGCAATAGTTTGCATCATAAATTTAGCTGACTTTAAATAAAATCTTTAACATCATTTTACTAATAAATAAATATTCTTTCTTTTTTCATAGTGTAGCCATGAAAAATTATTGTACCTTATAAATGAAAGATAACTGACAGGTTGGGTGCCCTTGTTAGATATAAACTGCAATGAATCATATGTCAACTGTCATATTCATCAAAACATGTCACTTTGATGATGTTTACTTTTTTCTGTAAGGTGAACAGTTAGGCAAGAATAAATTTTTATTTAAAATATAAAATGAATAAAAGCAGAACACTACATAATTTATTAATGGTTTCATTTTCATTATGTTTAAACTTGGGTTTCTATTTTCCTTTAACATTGTAATAAAAACTAGTTGTTTTAATTTTTGTGATTAAAATAACCCTGCATGAGAAAATATTTAATATAAGATTCTGACTTTAAAAAAATTAAAGTTACTCAATTACTGTTTTGCTCAAGGCTCATAAATACTACTTAAATTGGGATTTAGTTGTAAACATGAACCTAATACTTAATATACATTCTGGGGTATTTTGAAGGTATATTAGGATACATTTTTAGAGTTAAAAGGTAACTAAAATAGTATGTTGAATAAAAACAAAAAATAACACATTTGAAATTCAATACCTTAGATCTTTCAAATTCACTGACAATTACAGAGTCAATTCAATCTTCAATTTTACAGAATTAATTGGAGTTTAAATATGGTTTTTAGGATGACAGCTTCAATTTTCTTTTATCCTTTCGTTTTCACAAGCTGACCTTTTCAAATTAAAATTATTATTTTAAAATATTGCACATTTAAAGTTTGAGGATTTTTCTGATTTCCAGTATTGAGTACAAAAATAAAAGAATTCCAAGTCCACATAAAGACCCTAAGTAGGTTTCTGCTGGGCTTTTAAAACTATTTCTAACCTATTATCTTGGATTACCCTCATTTTGTGTGCTCCTTCAATTGCTAGGTCAAAAGTTAGTATAGAAAAAAACCTTTTGTTGTTACATATTAGAACATAAAATTTAAAATTGTGTCAATTTAAAAAGAGTATTCACATAATTTGGATAGAAAAGTACTGAACACTAACAAAAGAAATTTCATTTAGGAGTTTCCATGGTGGCTCAGTGGTTAACGAATCCGACTAGGAACCATGAGGTTGCAGGTTCCATCCCTGGCCTTGCTCAGTGGGTTTAAGGATCCTGCATTGCCTTGAGCTGTGGTGTAGGTTGCAGACGCCGCTCGGATCACGGATGCCGCGTTTCTGTGGCTGTGGCGAAGGCCGGCAGCTGTAGCTCCTGTTAGACCCCTATCCTGGGAACCTCCATATGTTGCGGGTGTGGCCCTAGATAAGGCAAAAAGATAAAAAAAAATTCATTTAGAAATTCATAGTTTCTTCAGATTTGCCAATAGAATCAGTCATAAGAATTAAAACCCTGTTTTGAAACACTTCCAGAAACCTCATTTCACAACATTTCTACAGAATTATAGACACTTGAAACAGAAAAGACTGGAATTCATCAGAAGAGTACTTTCCAATAGAAATGTAATATGAGTTACAAAAGTGAATCGCATATATCATTTCTATAGCAACGTTAAAAAATACAGAGAACACACAATTAATTTTAATAATATATTTCATTGAACACAGCATATCCAAAATGTTTCCATTTGAACATATCATTAGTATCAAATACTGATGAAATATTTTGTATTTTTTCTAAGTCTTTCAAAATTATTAAATAGCTTACATTTATAGCACATTTCAACTTGGAGTAAATATTTCAAACAAAGTTGCGTGCGTGTTCCTGGTGGCTGCCATGCTAGATGGCATAGACCTATGGCACGCCACTAGCTTGATCTTCAGATGTGAGAATACTTATTTTGAGTAAGTTGAGGTGGAAGGCTATAAATGTGATGAATTAGATAGGTTCTGACCTCCAGAGCTGTGGGATGCAAGCATAAACATTGGTGCCTACAGCAGCTGAGTTCTGATTTCCTATTAACAAGCTGTGTGACCTTGGCATGTTATCTTTCCTCCTATTTGTTCCATTTCATTAAAAGTAAAGTTGGGAATACAGAAACAGGCTCAGGGACATAGGAAACAGACTTGTGGTTGCCAAGGGGGAGGAGGGAAGTGGAATGGAAGGGTAGTTTGGTGTTGGTAGGTACAAACTATTACATTTAGGATGGATGAGAAATGAAGTTCTACTATTATATGGCACATGGAACTGTACCCAGTCTCTTGGGATAGAACATGATGGAAGATAGTTTGAGAAAAAGAGTGCATACATACATGTAACTGGGTCACTATTCTGTACAGCAGAAATTGGCACAACACTGTAAATCAACTGTAATTTAAAAAAGGAAAGTGGGAACAGCAATAATAATAATAGTAATCTACAGAGTAGTTATTCAGTGTATGTACAGAAATTAGGACAGTTCCTGGTACATTAGGAGAATTACCCTAAGTGTTCCTGTTTTACTAAATATATTTATGTAAATCATTTCACTCCTATTATTTACTTACTATTGTTAAAAATCTAGAGAATGGACGTGTTTACATGTAAAACTGATTCACTTTTTTGTACAGCAGAAATGATCACAACCTTGTGAATCAACTATACTTCAGTAAAGCTTTTAATAAATCAGCTTGGAATAATTATTGATTGTAGAATACACTTAAACATAGCAAGAATTTCTTGGGTTACTATGTTATTGTTAGGTAAAATGTGTGCATGCACTTTTTAACATATTTGTATGGCTAACCAACCTCCTCAGAACTGGCTATTATGACCTAAAATCACCTGGCAAAATTTTGGATATTCGCCTTTATACTCTTAATACTAAATTAGCCAATTCTCTTCTTCCACAATATTATTTATGTACTTATTTAGGGCCATCCCTGTGGCATATGGAAGTTCCCAGGCCAGGGGTTGAATCAGAGCTGCATCTGCTGGCTTACACCACAGCCACAGCAATGGGGATTCTGAGCCACATCTGTGACCTACACCACAGCTCACAGCAATACCAGATCCTATACCCACTGAGCGAGGCCAGGGATGATACCCAAGTCCCTGTGGATACTAGTTGTGTTTGTTACCACTGAACCACAATGGAAACTCCTTCTTCCATAGTTTTTAAATCAAGTTTCTGGATACTTTCATGTAACTTTTTAGTTATCACTGGACCAAGCTCTTCATCCCCCCCACCTTTTTTTTTTTTTTAAATCTCTGCTTATAATGCTACTTATCCCCTTAGTCATTTTGAGCTTTTTCTCTGAACTCCTTCCAATCTGTCTGCATTTCTCTGCTACTGAGACAACCAAAACTGAATGGCACTTTGATGCAGTTCATCAGAATTACATAAGGAAGGCTATCACCCATGTGTCCTAGGATGTCATGATTCTTTGCCTGCAGATCAAAGTAACAGTGAACTTTTATGCATTTTATTGAAGCATCAGCCAGATCTTTTCAGTGGTTGACTAAGGTGATCTTAGAAGAGAAGAGTCAAAATTAATAAGACTCAGACAGAAGGTCTGAAAGAAATGGAATCTATTCAACAGCTCCTTCTGAATCCTTTTTTAAAAGATATTTTGGGCTTAGAATTGGGCTTATCAAAGAACATTTGAGGTGAAATAGATAATTTTGCCACTAGGACTTTGCTTTTCTTAAATATTTCCTTTTTAACAAATTATTTTCCCTAAATACTTTATACTCCTTTAATATGATAAAACAAATATGTACACCTTTTTTCCTCAAGAGTATCCACATTAATTTTTCAAAATCTATAAAGAAATATTTTTGGAAAATATTTTCTCAAAATAGTGTATTTCTATTGCAGCAACAGTAATTATTTTAACAATCATTTGTTTGGAAAACTGTGTGGTAGGTACAGTTTCATAACAAGATTATGTGGCTCTTAGAAGTAGCAGAGGTAAGTATCTATTCCACTCAAAATAAGTTGAGGAATAATATGAGTTTAATTGAAACTTACATTGAAAGTTTTTTTTTTAAGCTCAGAAATGGTATATTTTCTCCCTTTGAGCTGATTAGTGAATGATTTATTAGTCTGAAAGAGCCTTCTGCGTCATATCTAAGAATTAAATTACTTACAGAGAGGGGTTGCCTACGCAACCCAAAATGTATCTTCATTTGGAATTTACCTAATGTTTTTATTTTGCTGATTGTATGAGCTCAACTGAAAAGGCAAACTGTTCACAACAAACTCTTGAATGCATGGTGCCATTGAAAAAAAAATCTATGTACTCTTATTAAGAGACATATTGTACTTAAGATTTATTTCCTATCAGCATTCTTACCCTCAAATGTAACCTCACTGAGGGAAGGAACAATGTTTTAATCATCTTTGTGCAGTTAAAACACAGTATAGAGTTTTTCAAATAATATTTGATCGATAGCTCAAGAATAAAAAAATAATGATCCATGAAATTTAGAAATACGAGCATTATACGTCAATCAAAATAAGTACTTTTAAAGCTGGGCTAGCTACATAAGAAATTAGTTATTATTTTAGAAAATGTATCCATTTTTTCTAATGAAAACATCTCGATATGAATTTAGAGTTGATTTGTATAGCTCACTGAATTATGTCGTTGCTATTTTATACTACTGTGGTAATTTGGAGGGTTTGAAAATGTGCCATTGTGAAAAGTCATGATTTTGCTCTTTGCAGATGGAAAACTGCCAATAGTACTTTTTGCCCAACAGACTTCTGCTTTAGGAGGAAATGAAATACAGTTTTATCTGTCCCCAAGCCTGGCTGTAACAGCAATTTCTCTATTACCTACATGGTCAAAGTATAACAGAATATTTCAGTTCAGGTATATTTAGCATTGTTCAAATTGTGTGGTAATGAAAGAATTTTGTGATTATCTTTGAAATAGTAACTAAAAGCAAAGCAACCTTAAAAAATGCAGCATTTATAAATTATTAACCAGAGCTATTAAAAGGTTTGTACAGTCACAGACTTTTCTGCAAATGCACTGCATAGCTTTGTCTCTGTAGACATATTCCTGGTGTTCCTTCCTGAACTCAAACTTGCATCCATTTTTCTTTGCAAGGAAATGAACTTCATTGTTATTGAAAGACAGAATAAGCATTTCATACAAAATGAAAATTGGTGAACAGTCTAGAATTGCTGTTTTCCTTTGGAAATTCGTCATCTCATGTTCTTTGCATGAAGTTAAAATTGGATTGCTGACTTCTAAATATGAAGAGCAAATACATAAACTTGTAAAATCAAACAGTAACCATTGAAAAACTATTAAAATATACTCTGAAGTAAATGGTCTTTTACAAACATATAAGTTATGCATAGATGAGCAATAATATACTTACATACTACACTGCTGATAACAGATGACGTAACGTTGCTTGTTATAGATTATTCAAATTGTAAATAAATTATCTGCCACTACATTTAGGTTCTGACCATCCCTTCCAAAGAAATATAGCTAGCCTCCACTATTTTTTGAATATATAACCACTACACTTAGGTAATAACATTTACATGTACTTTCTTAAGCAGTTTATGGTTTTCAAATCTATTTACCTTAAGTTAGTAAAGAAATTGCCTATTCACTGGAATAATTAAATGTAAGAATTAATGTTTACCATTTTCAGTTCTGTCTTTTTCTATATTCTTAACTATTCCATTATATTTATAATGATTTTAGTATCTTCAAATTATAACTACAGTAGATAAAACTTCTTCGACTTCCTCCCCATGTATCCTTTGTCAAATAAATTATGATTACAGATGAACTATTCTTCATTTGGTTTTCAATCATATTTCACCTGACTGGTAACTGGACTACAACTTCTATTTGTCCTGCCATTTGTCAAAAATGGATTTTGAAATCTAAACTATCTTATAACTTCTTTTTCTTTATATGTACGTTCATGTTAGCTCCTAAAGCTATTGTGAAAATTAACTGAGAGTGAATATAATAGCCGATGTACTGCAATCCATTAGTAAATTGCTGTTACCATAGGCATCAGTATCATCAACATCATTATCATATCATCATCATCATTTACCTCAGTCAGACTGTGCCACGTAATGCCAGCAGATCTCTAACTCTTTTATCTCTAACATATTACATTCTCAATATTCCATAATTCAGCAGTTTACATGAACAATCTTTTTTTTTTTTTTTTTTTGCTTCAAATCTTTCCCTGACTTTCCATAGAAGTTAAATATTTTTTTCCTCTTTTTGGGCCACACCCAGGACATATGGAAGTTCCCAGGGTAGGGGTCAAATTGGAGCTGCAGCTGCCAGCCTACACCAGACCCACAGGAATATGGGATCCAAGCTGCTTCTGTGATATATACCACAGCTCAGAGCAACAGTGAATCTCTGATCCACTGAGCGGGGCCAAGGATCGAACATGCATCCTTATGGATACTAGTCAGATTCATTTCTGCTGTGCCACAATGAGAACTCTTTTTTTTTTTGGCCTTTTTTTTTGTCATTTTAGGGCCGCACCCGCGGCATGTGGAGGTCCCCAGGCTAGGGGTCTAATCGGAGCTATAGCCCGCCGGCCTATGCCAGAGTCACAGTGATGCAGGATGCGAGCCACGTCTGCGACCTACACCACAGCTCACTGCAACACTGGATCCTTAACCCACTGAGCAAGGCCAGGGATCGAACCCGCAACCTCATGGTTCCTAGTCGGATTCGTTAACTGCTGCGACACGACGGGAACTCCCACAATGAGAATTCTTGAAACTTTAATCATAATAATATCAACATTATCACCAACCCTGTGATGTAACTACAGAAAATAAGAGTTTCAGGTAGATCAGTTCACGTATGGCACGACATAATTGATATCTTTAAGAGAATTAGAATCTCTTACATGGCAAAGTTCTCATAGTCGAACTACAAATTTTATGCAACTCATAATACTTTTTGAACATGTTAGCATTGTATAACCCACTGCTCATAAGGAGTCTATGAAAACTATAGGTAAAACAATCTGATTTCTTGTCAATAATCTCCCAATATATCTAGTTACTGTGATTTTCAAACATCTCTTAGCTTAATTGGACCCTATTTTGTAAGTGGATGTATTTGGAGTTAAATTTTGAGCTTCTCAATAGAAAATGCCTTTAAAGCAAAATGACATTCTATTCTTTGTTATGACAGGAACCAACCTAAAAGATTGAGCACAAGTGTGATTTGATATTTTATTCATTGAGGCAAAAGAATTCCAATGTTTTAAAATTATTTAAATTATGTCTATCATTGGTCATTAAACCACTGCGGTATTGGTAGAAGTGGTGTATTCTTAGTATGATCATTAAGGAATTTCAATTTTGTAAGTATGCCAAATTTCAAAATTTTGTTTGTTTCTTAATGGATATCATATGTATGAGGCCTTATAATATTTAAAAAAAATCATATTTGTAATATTATTTGCCAAGGGGAATGAGGGTGTTGAACCAAATTAAAAGTTAAATAGTAAGGCACTTAATACACAATTGTTAAAATGAGTGGATAATAGAAATTGTCTTCATTTTGCAGATTATCATACACTTTAAACATATTTAATTATTTATTTTTCCAACAAAAAATTGTGAAGAAACTACATTTGGTAAGCAGGGGCTATTAAAATAAAAATGATAAATTCTCTTTTTTAACAATGTCTAATTGAGAGTGAGGAAAAACAGATGATTTTAAGATATTTTTCCAGCACAGTATCTAACATAAGAAATAATGAATGCTTCTATGTAGAAGAATGAGTGAAAAATAAGCATGGTCTAATTAAGTGCTGCTAAATAAAGTGTTATTCTTACTACTAATACTGGTGCTAATAACAGTTATACTAATAAGGCTGACAGCTGGTGTTATTGAAGGATTAATATCTATAGTGCATTGTGATGTTTGCGTCACTTAGTTCTTAGAGCAGCCCTTTGAGGTGAGAATAGGACTAGTTACATAATTTGCAAGGCACCATGCAAAATGAAAGGTTTTTGTCCAAAAACTATCAGCAATTTTCAGATGACAAAACGGAACATTAATTTAATATCCCTGGAAGTTTTATAGGGTCCCGTGTAACCGCTTTTGTCACATACACATGAAGACATAGGAGTTGTAATTATCCTCCATTCTTCAGTTCAGGAAATAAAATATACATTTGTAGAGGATGGTTGTTCATATATTTTTTTCTAAATTTTTGAAGACTACTACCTTATGGACATGCTCTAACTATAATGTATAGAATAATTTAAAATGTGCAAGATTAAATTCAGAGACCAATTCAGAGGCTGTTATATTCATGAAGATTGAACATTCTAATTATCTTGTTCTGTTGGGGGAGATTTATCATAAAAAAAAAACATCAAAAAATGTTTTCAGTAATGTAGTATTTGAGTACTCCTCAAAGGTTGTAATTTACCATCATCATCAGGTTTTCGATATTGAGACTACATCTTAAGATGACCTGTACTCATGAAGTCAATTAGTTCAATTATATTCCTTATATAGAGCATTGGTCAAATTAAAAGCTCCTTGAGTGTCCTTACCCATCACCACCATGCTGCTTTGTGTTGCATCTTCCCACTTAAGGGCATTTCTTTCATTGCTGACCTTCTTCATAATCATTTGTATTTTATTTTATTTTTTGAAGCTTTCTTCGATTTAATATATATCATCTGGACTTTTAGCTAAACATGGATTATGTGAACTTCCTACAAAAGATAAATAAAAACATTAAAATGATTGAATCAAATTTTAAAAGGGTATAAACCAACAAAGATGAAGAAGAGACAAATGAAGATAATAAATATTAAAGTATAATAGTCATTAAATTATGAAAAAAGAATGCTGAGAAATGATTTATAACTGACATAAAAAAGCAAATGAAACTGAAACCCAAATGTTGGCCAAAGGAAGACCAATTAAATCACTGCACACGTGCTTAGAATGGAGGCACTGAAACTTCAGAGTGTGAGAGTAAGAGGAGGTCCCAAAAGAGAAAGGATTTATTGAAAACCAATTGTACCTCAATCCACCTTGAAGAAAGATAAATGCTTTCTTATGTTCATGAAATATTATATCTGAGAGACTGTAGATTGGGGCTCTCAGAACCCACTGAACACATCATTGGAGGCTCATTAATTGTGGAGAGATTAATGCTAATTCTTTGCATTAAAAACAGGCTACCACAAGGGCAGCCTGTTGTCATATCAGTTCCCAGTGCACTAGTATATGTAGGCTTACATCCTTAAGGTGGGAGAAAGCTGTATTATTCTCTGGTGATAAAAATATGCTGAGAAAAAAAATAATTACAAGCACTTAAATTTGGAGGACCCCACTCAGTATTTTTACTTTGAATATCATTCACTCACTATGCTTATCCAGGCTCACAGTTTCTAGGCTCATTCATACCTCATAGTATATTATGAAATACAGCCAAGAGTTGTCACAGCCAAGTTAATCTATATCAAACAAAAATGATCATAAAAGGAACAGAAATATGAAAGAGAACGGAATTTTTTTTCTACATTTTTTAAAGCTAGAGCAGTGATAAGAAATAATCAGAACACTGGAAAGTCTTTTAGAAATTAAAAATTTGTTAGCTGAAATATAAATTACATAAATATAAATAGTGGAAGAAACCTTTTGGAGAATCATTGAGAAAAGTAGAAGGAAATAAATGGTGGTGTAAAAATAATAAGAAAGAAATTATAAGAAAACCTGAGGCTCAATCCTGGGAATTTAAAAAATTCTGCTAATAAGACTTCTAGTGAAATTGGAAGCCTGGTCAGTAGGAATTTATAAAATAAATGATTCAAGAAAATTTCCTAGATACAGCAGAAACTGACCGAACATTGTAAATCAACTATAAAAAATTTGTAAAAATAAATTAAAAATAAAATTATAAACATACAGAGCAGAAAGAAAGAGAAAGAAAGAAAGAAAGAAAGAAAGAAGAAAGAAAGAAAAAGAAAATTTCCTAGAGTTGAAGGACATGGAATGGCCAGTTGAGTACTTGGGTAAATAGTCTGAAAATTACCCATATTAAGGTATAATTGCCACAAAAATTTGAAACATCTGAGAAAAATTAGTGATTTTAAAAGCTTCTAGAGAGAGAGATAAATAGAGATAGGAAGAGAAAGAGAAGAAGGAGGAGGAGTGGGAGGAGGAAGAAAAGGAAGAAGAAGAAAGAAAAAAGAAGAAAGAGAGTTTTATGCTGGAAGAATTATATAAAATAATGGTGTTAATTTTGCAAAGCGATTCTGAAAATTGGAAAGTGTAGAACACTTTAAAATCTAAAGAACATTTATATTTCCAACATAATAGTTTACAAGCTTCCTATATTAACCATCATGTATGATGGTAGAATAATACATTTCCATAAGGGCAATCTATCAAAAATGTTGGCTTCTATGCTATCTTTCCCCAAAATCACTGGAATCGTGTTGCCCTAAAAGAACACCAAAAACAAAAACAAATAAAACAAGCAAAAACAGTATATCCTATATATCCTGGAAATGATAGGATATCTTCAGTACAATGGGTCTGGGCATCAATTAATACAGATTGGAGCTCAGGAGGACAAACTCTATTACCTCATACATATGCTTCATATGTTAAACAAAGGTTTTATAATTTCTTTGAAGAAATTTGAAGAAAAATAGTAGCTTGTACCTAGAAGGTCAAATAAAAAAAAGAAGCATGAATTCAGAACAGAAATGAGCAATGAAGATAATGTTACCTTTGAGGCTTAGCTACTTACTTCCTTCACTTATAAGTACTGACTTAGTTATCTCTTCCCAACTACTGTTATTTGTCTTGTAAATGGTTTTCCTACTTTCACTATTACATCCTTCTAATTGATTCTCCAGATTGCAATTAGAATGATCTTTAAAACTTAAATTTAAAAATTGACTAAATTACTCAGAGAGGAAATATTCCATCTAACTTATTGTTCCCAATGTGAATATTTGGGTAAATGAAGGGATAAACTTACAAGTTTAGAGATAAGGCAATGGAACATTAAATAATTCTTTAATAGGTTTTCACTTTATTCTATGAAAAATGGCTGATTAAGTCAGGTGTTGGAATCAGAAGATTTGGAAAAGCACAACTCAAGGTCTTGATCAAAAGGGATAAATGTAAAAATATAATAAACAGAAACCTCAATGAAATAGAGCTGGGAGAGTTTTCATGTCCTGTAATGGCAGGAAGTAGAAAGAAGAAACATTCCCGTTCTTTCCTAGTAAAAACTCAGCCAATGAAAAATCATTGACCCACTGTTCATTACAACTCTCTCAACTTGTTTTTCTCTCTATAAAAACATGTTCCTTCCCTTGCCCTGTGGGAAGTTGCATGTGACTACCATGGTTGCTGAATCTGAATTGCAATTCTGTGCTAACTCCAAATAAACCCATCTTTACTGGAAAAATGTCTGGAAGTCTATTTTTTCAGGTCAGAAATAGTTATAACAAATCTTTTCTCTAAGTGGCTTTTTATATTATCATTATCTTGGGGAACTCTAACTTATCCTTCTATTTTGCTCATATTCTTCAGTGTGGGTTTAAATAGTAATTTTGTTTTGTTTTGTTTTTCTAATGCTTGCTGGGCTCTTTTTTGTTCATTCATAATGATTTTGTTTGGATCTAAGATAAAGGTAATTTTTGCATTTATGCAAAGTATAAGCCAATAATGACATTGCAAAGAACTTCATTAAAGAATTTCTGTTTGTCACCTTTAATTTAGTATTTTATAGGCTACATATTATGAGTCATTTTGACTCAACCTAGTTACTAATGAAGAGATATCTTTCTACTTTCTAATTAGATTCCTTTGGCCCCTTATTGTGTTTCTTCACATGAACATCTTTTAGATTGCTTTTTGCTGTTTCTCTTGTGCAGTTTACCATTCCGCAAAAACCTAATCAATATTTTCTCTTTTTTCCTTTCCAGTCTCCTAGGAAACTATGTGAAAAACTTCAGCCTGGCTAATATAACGTGCCTTATATTAGCACGGTAATCCTCGTAGTAGAAGGCGTTGTTTGTTTACTTTTGTTAATTGAACTATTTTTTTGAACTATTTTTGTCAAGATCTGTAGTATCTTAATGTTTTCTAAGAATTGTACGCTATACGTAAAGAGTCATGGTAGACAGTTTTCATGTGCTCTTCTTTGGCTTGTATGTTCAACTGTAAAATGCACACTTCGTAAAGAATAGTTACCTTTCAAAGACAATTTGAGACAACCCACTTTCTAGCTAGCACAAAGCAGTTACCACTAACATTATTTATATGGTTACTGATGTATTATTTAAGATGCAATCTGTCTAAACTACAGACAATGAATGCTACCTTTTTCTGGTTTCTCTTTGGTTTATTTTTTCCTTCCTTCAATTTTTCCTTTGACGTATTGCTTAGTTTTCTTAATCTTCCACATACAGTCTGCTGGGTGATAGCCAAATAACTGAGAAAATAAATTTTCCTTGTTATTTGTTTTCTTCAATCCTTACACTCCAGGGCAGAAACTCACCCAATGGGGCTTCAGAGTAGGCTTTGAGCTAAAGTAGGAAAGGGTAAATGGCCCCTCTGGGTAAGGATATGCCTCCCAACAATACATTTTCTTGGCATCAGTAGATCTTACTGATGAGATAAGGAAGAGGTTCTCCCCAGAGGCATCAGCTTCCATTATCCTGATTGACAGAGTGGGGCAGTTTATCCCTGCAGTCGGCAAAGCTATGATTTAGATTTTGGCAAACAACTGACAGACCATTTTGTTCTTTTAGGATTTTGCCCATCTTTCACTCTCATGCAATTGTAGCAGAATGTGCTAAATTCCACATTTAATTTCTGAGGTTTTGAATGTTCATCTTTCTGTCACCAACTTGCAGTGGAACCTTAGTCAGGTGCCATACCTCAGTTCACTGTCTTTGTTTCCTTGGCAATTAGTTTAAATTACAAATAAGAAAGCAAAGATACTAAGCTAAAAACATGCATGATTTAACATAGTCATTTCTATCAAAAAAGTAAAAATATTGTTACAGAGTTATGCTATATGTTAAAACATACAATTTTTCTTTAACTGGAATAATCTAAACAGAATAGCAAATGTATAAAAAGTGTAGAATAGAGATATCAGTAAGAAAACTCCCTTTGCCAATAAGAAATGTGTACAAATGGCTTAGAGATGTAAAAGTAGGATATCAATGAAGAGATGCAAATTTCATGAATCTAATCTCTTCTTGGTCATGCGCTAAATATTTTCACACGTGCCACTTTATTCAATTTTCAAAAATGTATTATGCAATTGATATGTATTTTAGGGGAGACAGACAGACCTTAGCATAGGTGAATGCTTCCTAAGAAAAAAGAAAGAGCAAATTGTTAGTCTTCATACAATAGTCTTATTTTCAACAAAGTCTTTAAATTACATGCTTGAAACTCTGAGACTCTCATCCTGGGGAGAGAGGGTCCACAATTTGTCTCTGAAAGTGAAAATTAAGTACATCCCTAACAAACATGGCATTAGAAGAGTTATTTGCATGGCCATATATGTTAAAATTAGCTTGAACTCACTGGACAATAGGTTTAGATTAAGGTTCAGGCAGAATGCCAACTACCCATTTTAAGTCACTAAAAACATATTTGTCTCTTTTATCTAAAGAAATATACATTTGGGATCTGCAGAGTGACATCAACAAGATGTCTAAGTAGGAGAGCCCAGATTCTGCCTCTGAAATGAGATCAACAATTAGACAACGATAAAATTAGATCAACAACTAGATTTACAAACAAAAATAGCTCTGGGAAATCCCTGGAGTCCACATAAGAAACTTCATCAAACACAGCGGAACAAAAAACTGGAGAATAAATACACTGGGGAAGAAAAGAACATTTTTTTTTTATTTTACTTGCATCATCCCATTCCCTAAGCCAGAATTCCTTAGCACCAAAAGGAAACTCCGCTATTGAAAGATTTCCCCTCACAGAAGAAAGAAGAATGGAGTAAGAAACAGGTTTTCCAGCTATTGGGTCATTGATCAAAAGCCCTGCTTCATTTTCACCCCACCTACAGAGCAGCAATGTTAAGACTGTAGAAACAGTAAAGGATAAGGGTGAAAAGCAGAGGCTACTGGTATCAGCAATGTATCAAAAAACTCTGGAGTAACCTGCAACCTCTCCACAAGTGACACCCTGATCCTTATGACCTGAGTTTCAAAAAATCCACATGTTACAGACATATTTATAAGCTGTAAATATTATCAACATGAATAGATTTTTATTGTGTGTTTTTCTCTACAATCTTTATTACTTGCCTGAAAATACCTAACAATTAGCATGAAGACAGAGTGGAGATCTGAAAAATGGAGATCTAAAAAAAACATATTTAGTTTTTAAAATATGCTTGATCTATAGAGGTTAGATAACTTACTTATTTTTATAAAATAATATAAAATATAACATTTTGTAAAATACACTTCACAATTCCACAAAAAATTATCAGCAGTTGTTTATTAAAAATGTACATAAACCTTAGGTAATTTATACAGCCAGCCAAAAGCAGGCCGAAAGCAGCAAAGACCAAATTAAGTAGGACTTTGTTGCAAATTGACAACATTTAGATCCAGTTATTATAGAAATACATAAGGGGGAAAAATAAATTGAAAAAAGTTCATCTCAAAGCATCTCTAAGCCCCCAATTTTTTAAAACAGTGAACATATTAATGGAACCTTTGTTAAAGAGACTTTTAAACATCTTGCGTTACGTCTTATGAGTTTTATATATGTAACCTCATATTTGATATTATTAGAGGAATATTTTGAATTAGAGAGGTTATGAACATGCCCAAGCTTGCATAAATATTCAATACTGTAGTTTTACCAAGTGTTGATAATACACTCTTATACAGGGAATCTAGAAAGTGTTGTCCAATCTCATTTGTTATAATCTTAACGTGTGTCCCCATCCACTTTCATATGTTGAAATTCTCTCTCTCTTTTTTTTTTTTTTATGGACTCAACTTGAGCCCATAAAAAAGTGGAAGTTTCCAGGCTAGGGGGCAATCAGAGCTACTGCTGCTGGTCTGTGCTACAGCCACAGCAACTCAGGATCTGAGCTGCTTCTGTGACCTACACCACAGCTCACAGCAAAGCCAATCCTTAACACTGAGTGAGTCCAGGGATCTAACCTGAACCCTCTTGGATACGGCTGATCCACAATGGGAACTCCATATGTTGAAATTCTAACACACAAAGGTGTTAGAAAGTGGAGCCCTCAGGAGATTTGGTCATGAGGGTAGAGCCCTCATAGATGGGATTAGTGTCCTAATGAAAGAGATCCTTCCCTAGCCCTCTACCATGCAAGAATACAAAAGAAGAAGGCTGAGAGGTGGGAGAGGGACAGACCCTACTGGTAATCTGATCTTGAACTTCCAGACCCCAGAGCTATAAGAAATAAGTTTCTGTTACTTATAAGCCATCCAGTCTGTGGAATTATGATACAGCAATCAGTCTAATAATGGGCTGAAAATAGAATTAACAAGTAATTAGAACTTGGAAAGCATCTATGAAATTTGAAAATTATGCCAGAGAAATTGAGTACTTACTAGTACACAGTTGATGACTTAAAAAAAAAAAAATAGACTGCCAGATATTTCTCTAGCAAAGATGAGTTCATTTGAAATCAGCAGAGAATAGTAATTCAATATCCATGGAAAGGCATATTTAAGTTCCCCAATAGCAAGGAAAGGAGAAAATAAATATATATATACTTGTCTACTTGTCTTTTTAGATCTATACCCGCTGCATATGGAAGTTCCCAGGCTAGGAGTAGAATCAGACCTGTAGCTATTGGCCTACACCATAGCCACAGCAATGTGGGATTGGAGCTGCATCTATGGCCTATGCTACAGCTCATAGCAATGCCAGATCCTTAAACCACTGAGAAAGGCCAGGGATCAAACTCGAGTCCTCATGGATACTAGTTAGGTTCATCACAGCTGAGCCATGACAGGAATTCCTATGAGAATACTTTTGTAGAGGGTGAAAAAAGGAGTTGAGAGGGCTATAGTAAACACCAAGGCCATAGCTTTCATTGACTGAGTCGTTGCCAGGAAAAAGGAAAATCCTTTCTTCTTCCTCTTGGTCTCTGCTATCTTAAAGGCTGGTAGAGCTATCATCATAGGACATGGGAGCTCCCTGTTCTGGTATCCCAGACTTCCATAACCGAGGTTTCTACTAATTAATTTTTCACTCTTCCCCCTTTTGATAAAAATATTTGCGGAAAGCTTCACTGATTAAGAGTCAGGTTTTATGGTTTTAGCAGCATTTTGTCCCTCAAAGCAAGGAAAGACTCTTCTCAAGTATAGGGTATTGTGTCGGAGAGAAAGTACAGAAATTGGGCGCATCTTTAGATCACATTTCAGTTACAAGAAGGGGAAGGAGAAAGACTCCTCAGGCCGTTTTTATCTCAAGCTCATGTTATCAAGGTCATAAAAGCTGGAGATCATCTGAAGTGTTATGTCATTCTCAAAGTCTAATGACAAATTTCTAGTATGTCTGGTATAAATATCTTAGGAAGACTACCTCACAATATGTCATTTGCTTCAAACTGGGGCAACATTACATTCGAGTAATCAAATACTGTGCAGCTCTATGTAGGGAAGTCCCCAAATCTAAGAGTCTATTCCCTGAATTTTAGCTAAACAGTGGTTTGTTAACGATACATGATAGGAGACTTTGCAGAATTCCCAGAAAATTCTCCTGGACGTGTCTTATCCAATAAGTAAAACCTCTAATTTTCAGATGTGATGCTGAAATTCTTAGTCTCCAGAGAGTGCAAAAAAAAAAGGTTATGGTTATTTTTAATAGAAGCAACTAGATCTTTGCAATTTTGGAGTATTTCTTCAAGTAGCCAAGTGCATAGGCCATCTCATGGCTATATCAAAAGGTAAGAGTTTAAAAATTCCAAAAGGAGTTTATCTGAAATTTAGAAGAAGTAATAGCAAAAATTTTGGCCAAGGTATTTGGAAAGCCACTAAAACATTTGGCCCATAAAAAGATAATAACATAGTACTTTTTTTGTCTAAACCAGAGAATTGAAGGTGGTAAGCATAGTAAGAATATTGTAAAATGGGCCAAACACTGCACAATTTTTCAAACAACTGGCCTATACAATTAGTTCCTCAGTTACTGTCAGGTTTGAGAGGTGTTCTCCAAGTAGGAATAATCTCTGCTGACAGGACTTTAGCCACAATAGAGGCAGTAGACTATATGCAAAGGAAGGCTTCGGTCCAGAATGAAAACATACAGACCATGACTGAAACATATTTATATCCATTAGACAGGGGAAGTTATATGAATTCATTTGTCCGATTGGAATGCTGCATCAGAAAATTTAAAATGCTGGGGAGCAGTATGAACAAGCTCCCTGGGTTGTACTTTGGATAAATGAGACAAGTGAGAAAGGCAAGGTTGTGGAATTACTAATTTTTCACAACAATATTGATGTTTGAATGCTATCACTTTGCCAGTTGATCAATTGTTTAATGCATGTACAATGGTGAGAAGTGGGAATTTTGGAATCTCTGATAGGCCTGGGTTATTATTTGATCCAAACCAGAAATTTCTCTTTTTATTAAACCAGAAACTGTTGAATTTCCAAAACTTTTTTTTCATTTTCTCAGGGAACTGTTGGGTTTTGCTGGCCAGTTTTGCTAATTATCACTTGGGGAGATACTCCTTTGGTCCATGAAAGAAGTTTAGCTGCTGTTGGTTTCCTTAAGGGCAAAAAATCATTATGTAAATATAATCAAATGATTTTCCCTTAGTTTCTAGAGAATCACATTCAGAATGCTTGGACTCTTAACAAAAGCCAAAGCAGCAGGTAAGAGTATTCCATCTGATGATTCCTACACATAGGAGCCATTTCAATTTTATTTCCATTGGAAGTAAGGAAGCCATATTGTGTCCATAGTATGCCAAAATTATGAGTTACTCAAAAATGTCTATCTACCATCAGTATAAATATTGCCTGTTTTGGCCTTGGCTAAAGTACAAACCTGTATAAGAGCTTATAATACATCCTCTTTGACTGAAGTAGCCAAAGGTAAAATGTTTCTTCAACAATATCAGAAGGATTTATAATAGCATAACAAACACAATATTTGCCATTGTCACCTTTTAAATAAGAACCATGAGTGAAGCTTGGGAAGTCAGTGTTACCGAATGGAATTTCATGTACATCATTAGGAGACCTCAGGAGATTGGCCATCGGCCTTAAGCAGACATGAGAAATTTCTCAGCTGACAGAGGAGAAACAAAGAGTAGTCAGATTAAAGTTATTACAATGTAAAAGAGTTATAGAAGGGGAAGTTGTAAAAAAAGGATTTCATAGGAGGTAGGCCAGCCAGCTAGAAAAGATAAGCATGATGAGAATTCAGGAGAGCTTCCACTGAATAAGTTAAAAAAAAAAAGGATTGAATGGGATCCCATGAAGATTTTCTCAGTGACTTTAATCTAAACGGCAATGGCAGCAATGACTATAAAGCAATGGGATTATCCTCATTCCACAGAGTCCAGATGCTGCCTTTAATGCATTACTGGTTTTGGTAGTCCCCATGACTTTGGGAGAATACCCAAAAGGTATTTCTTTCTTTGTATACAAAAAGGAAAAATGGAATCGGATCATTGGAATGCCCAATTCCACATGGGTTCATCACACTCTCCTTTAAGGCCTTCAAGGCTGTGTCTTCTAGTTCTTCCCGTAAAAATGCATCAAGGCTGTTACTATTGAATAAAATATATGGAGGTTAGGCCATAGCAGAAAAATTTGGAATCTAACTAGCCCAAGAAAATTTTCTTGCTGATACTTAGTTTGAGTTTTGGGAAACGGGATATTATGAAGTCTCTCTCAATTTAAGTATAGCATTTGTTCTAATATAAAATACCCTAAATATTTAATCTGGGTTTTGAGCAAACTGCAACAGTTCCTTGGAAAACTTATGTCCCTTAAATGTTAAAAGCATTTGCGAGTGAGTACTGTCTTCCTGTGAGGATGCTTGAGAAGGAAAGCAAATCAACCACATATTGCAACAAATTAGAACTTTTAGGGAACTTTATATCATCCAGATCAGCCTTCAGGATTTATGAGAAATAAGAAGGACTCTCAGGAAACCCTGAGGTATTACCAACCAGGTAAACCCTTTTTCTTACCAAGTGAAGGCAAAAAGGTATTGACTAGCTTCATGAACAGCAATACTAAGGAATAAATTGCATGAGTCAGTTACACTGAAGAACTTGCTTCCTATAGAAGTGGATGCTAGTGATTTATGAAGGTTAGGAACAATAGGATGTCAAGAGATATCAATGCTATTTATTGATTAGAGGTTCTGGACTAACCTTCACCCTTCAATTTTAAGTTTTCTAACTAGTAAAATGGAAGTGTTACAATGGCTAGTGCAAGGGATATTGAGGTTTTATACATTGTGGTCCTCTATGGTAGCTTTATGCCTGAAGGACTTCTATACTTATTAAGTTAATTAACTTGGGGTAAAAGATTTTGAGGGATCTCTTTCAATTTTGATGTATGGTGCATTGGAATTTTGCCAAAATTAGTTAGAGATTTTGCCCCTTAGGAGACTGGTAGCTGATTCAGTTCAAATAAATGATCAGTGTTTCATTATTGGCCCTGGTACTATCAGAGACAGAACAATTAAAATATTTCAGAGGGTTATTTAATTCCCCTGCTAGGTTTCTTTGGTGACTACTATCAATTTCTAGAGTTATTTCCCCTTTCTGTATACAGAAATTCTGGTTTGGGGCTTCTGTAAGATATCTCAGCCTAGTAAATGGATAGGAGTGATAAACTAAGGAGAACAGAGTAGGAACCTCTGGAAGGTCTTGAACACACAGGAATGTGTTCAGAGAGAGGAACCTCATGAAATTCATTAGACTTCTCCATTATTTCAACTCTTTTAGTACTCTGAGACAGGGGTTGCTTCACAGAAGTAGGGTTGAGCACTGAGAGTGTGATCTAGTGTCACTTAGGACTTGAAGAGGTTTATCCCCAATATGGAGAAATGTTCCTTCAATTTGTGTAAGAGGGAGGATTGAGAAGAGCTTCTATACTGCTTTGGTGGTCACAGAGAACTGAGAGGACTTTGGAAGCTCTCTTCAGAGAGATGATATTATCAGAGTACTTAATTTTTTAGCTTTCTGTTTCAATGTCCAGGCTCTTTGCAATACTAGCATAAACTTGGAGTTTTTTTGTTTCATTTAGGGGCTATCAGCTGGTGGAGTTGAAGACTGTAAACTTGGGGTTTTCTTTTTATATAACGCCTAAGAATGTGAAGATAGTGCTGATTTGTCAGATTAACTAAATAGAGTGGACATAGTTTCCCCTGCCTTTCCAGTCTTTCTTACTGGAAAGAAAGCTGCTAGTTCAGCCCATTAAAAAAACACAGTGTTATAGGATACTTGGATGTAACCAACATCTGAAGGAGGATCAGAATTTTCTTCAGAAATATTCTGAAGTCAATTGTAATAATCATGAGCAGGTGAATAAAATTTTTGTATCCAAGCCTGTTTTTTGTCCCAATTAATGGGCTTTATTAAAGCCTTAGAAGCTGCTTGGTGAACTTCTTAGTGATTTCTCAAGATTCATCATATATTAAGTTAGCAGGTTAGTTTCCTTATTGTGTTTCTAAGTATTTTTTCAAGAATTTTCTATTAGTAGTATTCATCCAATGTTGAGCCTGGCCTTCACTGACATGCATATGAAATTGTTAATAGAAGTCAGAGAAACAAAGTGGAAAGTTTGAATGACAATATGAAATTCCTCAGCAAATCTGTGAGGAAATGTTATCTGCGGAAAATATTTCAACATAATGAAAGTGAGTGACTATACAGTGAGTATTTGGTGATTAGATATCTTGTAGCTCAGCTTTATTCCAAAGAATATAAGAAATTAAGTGTTTAGCCCCTGGAACTTCAGAAGGCTTATTTTTAAAAGGATTGGATTTGATAAGTTCAGGCGAAAATAGTGTAGGGAGAGTTTCAGGGACAAGTGGAAGTTTGGTGAGAGAATTGAGGGTATATTTGAGTCTCAGGTGGCATAGTAAGGAAGGAGAAAGATGGAGCTGGAGAAACAGTCCAACCATGAGGACTTAAGGGAGAGGAAATTTGGTATCAGAAGTGGAGCCTGAGAGAGAGAAACCAAGGAAGAAGAGCTTGAATTTTTGTAATTTTATCTTTTCAAAAATTGTTTGCTTCAGTTAATCTGAAAATCTTGTTTTGCAGAGCAGCAGTTTTAGGCACTTGAAAAAGTTGGGAAGTTTCGAAGTATCAGTCAAAATAAGCATTCTGCCAAGTTTTGGAAAAATTTTGAGCTATTATATTTCAATTTTGTTTTGAGGAAATTAAGTTTGGGGATACTAAAATTTCCCCCTAATGACCATGATACGTCAAATTATCATTGTTCAGGTAGGTCCTTTATTAAAAATGTACACAGTTTTTAAACATAAAATCAGCTGGGATCTCTATAGTCATTAAAGAAATATGTAGATAACTGGGATGTGATTTCTCAGGAATTTTTTTTCTCTAGAACAAAGGAATAACTTGCGTATAGTTCAAATAGCTTGCAACCCAAACTCCTGCAGCTCAAATAGCCAAATCTTTCTAAGGAAATACCTTGGTCCTGGAAGAGCCAGGTAAAAGACTTTTAAGCCACTTTCCAGAGAACAACCCCTGTTCCAAAAGAATGGGCCAAACCTACACTGGCAGTTTCAGTGAAGAAGACCTTGTTCCCAAAGAATCAACTAATGGCTCCTCTGCCAACTCTGGTTGAAATGATCTGATCTTTAACTTAGACCAAAATGACAAAGAGTACTTTTATATAGAAAAAGGGCTCAACTGTAAAGGAAAAAAATCTTATAATAGATATCAAATAAAGCCCAGAGGACTTAAAAGGTAAAGAGGCCATGCTTTTGTATGCAGAAGGAAGATACAACTGCAAACTCCAAGGTTGGCAAATAATAATAATAATAATAATAATAATAATAATAATAATAATAATAATGATGCAGTGGGCTCAGTTGTGGCATTGCACTTGTTTGCTTACCAGGTCAAGAGCCTAATGGGTCTTATATGGTCTCCAGTATGGACCACCAAATGTTTACCTAAACAAATAGAATGCCAAGTACTTCTTCAGCAAAGATGAGTTTATTCAGAATCATTAGAGAATTGTAATTTGGAGTCTACAACCACGGCAGACCATGTGTGATTTCTCACAGGGCACAGGAAGGAGTATAATTTTATAGAGGATTACTAATTCTTTTGCTATTTAGGGCTTAAATTGCAACAGACTAGGGGTCAAATCAGAAGTGCAAATGCCCGCCCCCTCCACAGCCACAGCAAAGGAGGATCTGAGCCATGTCTGCAAACTACACCACAGCTGGCAACAATGCCAGATCCTTAACCCAGGGATTTAAATCTCATCCTTATAGATACTAGTTAGTTTGTTACCACTGAGACACCATGGCAACTCCCACAAAGTTTACTATTAGACACAGTAAAACCTGTGGGAGAGCACACAGAGTCTGTTTATCTAAGACAGAAGCAAGGCAGTAATACACATCCAAAAGTAGTGGGGTGGGGACATCCTACTGATTGAGGAGTGCACTGGTGAAGTGATTTAAGTCTCTCATATAGGACAGTTCCTTGGAGTCTTGTTTTCCTTTGGCCAATTCTCTTTCTTTATTTATCACATCTGACTGGACCCAAATAATGCACATTTCTTGGCCAAATGGGTTCCAGAGCAAAGTGTTATAGAATGGTTATCGGGACTTATTATGGCTTGGCACCACCTCCCTTTGACCTCTAGGAGTCTTTCTGCACATGTGTATCTAGAGGTCTTCTTGTCAGCAGGAGTGATTGATGTGGTCCTGTTATCTTTCTGTTTCAGCAGAGCTCAGCTCCTGACCTCAACATTCTTCTTGAGGTGTCAAAGAGAAGCAAGAACCTATTTACTTAGCCTATCAAGTCCTAGCTTTCTCCGCCCCGGGCTCATCTACCTCCTGCCTCAAGGGGTCAGGGAAGTTGGGAGGGTTCTAGTAAACAAACATTCAGTAGCTTCTCATTGGCTGAGTTTCTTTCAAGACAGAAGAAGAGACTTTCTTCTTTCTGCAGGGCTCTGCTGTCATTTCAGTACTCAAGAGCTCCTCTTTCTGATTTCCCAATTCTTTTTTTTTAATCTAAATGATTTTTTAATTTATTTTTTAACGATTCTTTTGCCATTATAGATGGTTTATAGTGTTCTATCAATTTTCTGCTGTACAGCAAAGTGACCCAGTCACGGACACACAGACATGCACACACACACACACACACACACACACACATTCTTTTTCTCACATGATGATTATCCTCCATTGTGTTCCATCATAACCGACTAGATACAGTTCCCTGTGCAATATAGCAGGATCTCACTGTTTATGTGAGTTTTTTATTTATTATTTTTATATAAAGGAAAGAGGCAAGTTAGGCATAGAGGAACATAGATGGCTGTCTTAGGAAACCAAGACAAAAGCTGGTGTCAGTTTCAGTTCATGAGAATTTTAGCAATGCCACATAAAGTGGAAACAATTCACACATAGAACAAGTGGCAATTATACTATTCCTTGTGACCATGCAATTTAGGTTCCAATATACTATATATAGCTGATTTTTTTTAATTGTGTATATTGTTCAACTACTTATTTTGCCCTTTCATTTTAAAGAGACATTTTTGAGATTATTTATAAAAGCACTTAGAATGAAAACATATATTTAATTCACTGTTCCTGTGTTTTTGTTTGATTGTTTTTGCAGCAAGTTTTCTAAGCACCTTAGCTAGGGAAATGATGGGATATGATATAAAACATTGGCTGCTAGTAGGTGAAACAAACAAAAAGCAAAAATTAAACATATCCTTCCCTGTTCAGAGAGAAAAGACTGTTGGAAATGTAATTACTTATTGATTTCATTTTTAACTTTTTAAATACACAGCTAGAATTAGAAATAGGTTAAATAAATATTATTATTCTTGTTCACTATGAAATAGATAAAAGTAATTTATATTGGGAATAATACAAATAAATTCTTGCACCTCTCCTCCAAAGAGATTTTAACCAAAATCAAATTAGAAGATAGCTTTAGGGGGTAAAGTTATTACTAAGATTATCTCCCAATAATAGTACTGCTAAAAATACTTTCAAAGACTGAAATATCCCTGATTTTGTGACTGTGATAGAGTTTAGATAATTAACACTTGCTGAATATGAGCCTAGTATTTTAAAATCACATATTTCCCTTGTTCATTCTGCATGATTAATACTGAAGTAAAGTATCAATGAAAAATGAAATCTTTGCTATATTCATACAGCATTAATTTTGAAATCAATTGCAGTTTTTCAGGTCCAACTATATCATGTTTATTAGGAAGAAGAAACAGAACTCTCTCACTCACTCTGTATATATTTATATCTATAATGTAGTTATATGTAATAGTTTGTATTTTATATATGTAATATTTGTGTGTATATACATACATACATGTATACATTTCTGCTTGGCAAAATTTCCTCTTCCTCAAGGTAGGTGTGAACTGAAGTTTGGCACTTGCCATCAGCCTTTGCATGGATTAAATTATGAGCCACTGGAGCTGCCAACCTTCAACACTCTAGTAATGAGGCCCCCTGCATTCTAGGAAAATTGGAAGAAAAGGTCTTCAAATAGATTTTTTAGGAAATTTTTTGTGCTCAATTCTTCTATCTCTTCATATCTAGAAAAAAATTGAAATCGTTCATGATGATGTCTGCTCCTTGTGACTGGTAGTAACCTTCAGGAGATCAGCAACAAACTTTTGTAATATGTGTGTATTCATTGTGAAATGTGTGTATGCTGCAAGCACCACCCCCTTACCTTTATCATATTCTGACATTCCCCCTTTTCCTCCTTGGCTGGTATTTCAGTCCAGTCTATAAATAAGGATAAAACAATGTTACACTCATCTGTGAATGCAGTCACCTCCAAGGATGAGACCTTGAGTCCTGCAGGCTGTGAAAACATAGGATATTGGACCTGACAGCAGAGGTGCGTATCAAAGGAATGATTTCAAAGATCTCAGGCCTCTTTTGTTCCTGCTCCCTGCTCTTTGCTCTAAAATGTCTATACATCCTAGCTGTTTCTCAGGGCTACCTGAGATGTTATCTCCTGGGCTTCAGTTCAAATTTTGCCCCAAATAAAACTTAACTCTCAACTTTTAGGTTGTGCATTTGTTTAAGTCAACAGAGGTCAGTGTTCTCACTGTGAACTGTCAAATGATTGGTTGAAGTCCACCCACATATGAGGAGCAATCCGCTTTACTCAGAGTCTACCAGTTTTTTTTGTTTGTTTGTTTTTTTACCTTATCTAGGGCGGCACCCATGGCATATGGAGGTTCCCAGGCTAGGGGTCTAACAGGAGCTGTAGCTGCCAGCTTTCCCCACAGCCACAGCAACACAGGATCTGAGCCACATCTGCAACCTACACCACAGCTCACAGCAACGCTGGATCCTTAACCCACTAAGCACGGCCAGGGATCAAACCCGCAACCTCATGGTTCCTAGTCGGATTCGTTAACCACTGAGTCACAATGGGAACTCCTAGAGTCTACTAATTTAAATGTCAATATAATCTTAAAAAAATATTTTAACAGAAACACCTAGTCCGTTTGACCAAATATCTGGATGTTGTTGACATATAAATTTACCATTATGCCATGCATAATTATTCTTAAATTATTCCCATATATGGTGTATACTGTCTCTCTTCAAAATAGTTAAACATTCTGTCCTAGTAGTCAATAGAAAAGTATATTGATCATCTAGAACAACACTAATCAAAACGCCGCTGACAACTGCACATCCAGTAAGTGACATATAAAGAAGTATTGATGACCTTAAAAACAATACAGTAATTCAACAGGATATCTAGCACCCAAGATTTTGAAAGTGGTTATTTATAAGTGCTTACCAATAACATAATTATGTTTTCCTGTGAAATAATTAGAACCAATATTATATATATATATATATATATATATTTGCATACTGTTAATTATAACTTTTTAAATAAGATATCTATTCCATTGTTGAGTAACAATATATTAAAAATGTTTTCCTTCCTTGAAAATTTATTTTACTTGACTTTAGAAATTTTAATTTATTCTAAGGAATTCTACGTTTCTTTTGGAGACAAAATTGGGTATAGAAAATACTTGTATTATTAATTTTGATGAATTTTCAAGTTATGTTTTTAGAAAGAAGGGATTTATACATAAGCTGAGTAAATGAAGTTTATGTCCCATGTTATTTATTCTTCATTTATACGGGCATATATTTATTTTTGATCCTAAATTTACAGGTAATATGTTTATTATTCTTACTGAATCTGGAAGCAGTTATTTAAAGTATAATTTTGAAATGGTTCTGCAATCACATAATTTTATCTGTCGAGTTCCCCAGTGGCTCAGCAGGTTAAAGATCTAGCATTGTCACTGCTGTGTATACGGCTATTGGTGTGATACATGTTCCATCCCTGGCCTGGGAATTTGAACGTGTTGCAGGCATGCCCCTATCCCCCACCCACAAACGGATGGTCAATTACAATAATATTATGTCTATTCCTTTCTTGGTAGAGAATATTCAACATTATTTCTTTTAAAAATATGTCCCATATATTACCTGTCTGGAAATTGGGAGAGAAGTTTTAGCGTTTCATTCCAAAAAATTTTGTATTGACAAACACGGCAGTAAATTTCATTTGAAATATATTGCTTGGTATGTAACATATCTTTCATAATCATTGAGTTTGTAGTAATTTTAAATAATAATCCTGTAAAATATAAAGCGTCCTTTAAGAAAATTTTGGCGAAAACCATAAATCTTGTGTGTTCAGTGTATTTTTTGACAAGGTGGAAGTTTTAATTCACTTATTTTTCACGGAAATAATAGGTTTTGTTGCATTTTTCTATCTTCCTTCTGAAAAAAGGTTTTGCTATATTCCACTAAGAAAATATTTGTTGACTAACTATATTATATATCTCAAGGAGAAAAGCCTCCATTAGAACACTCTGAAACAAGGAAAAAAATTATCATCTCTGAGATTTTATGATTTGAAGGAAATATGTAGAGCAAAAACTGTACTTCTTAACGCAAATGTCATATTCAGAAAGGAAAATGATTAATCATGAAAAAGTACATGGTATTTATGAAACGTTTATGAAATTTTATTGAGTATATTTATATCTTTGTTTATTATAGAAGTGGATAAGAAGTATAGCATCATGTTTTTCATCATTTTAAAACAAATATATTTAGTAGCTAAAGTATAGAGAAAAATGAATATTTCCATTTTAAAGGAACTATAAATCACATTCTTTGCAAAATCTTGATTTCTAACTAAACTGTAAATATGTAGATGTTTGTGATAATCTTTAGTATACCTTTCTAAACTCCACATCATCTAACCGATAAATACTTCCATATATCTTAAATATCTTCATAAATGTCATTCTTCATATTGAACTGTGGCAATCACCTGCAGAAAATAGTAAATATTAATAATATTTTGCTGAATTATCTTATTCAATTTCTCCAAATTGAATAACTTAAAATACACTTACAGAAGTCTATTATATATTTAGCATAATTTTTGGGAATACTTTTGAAAATGAGAAAAAACAAAAACATCACTGAATATTAAATTTTCAAAATTAAGCACTGGAGTAAAAAGGCATTAAGTGATTTTATATATATTCAACACTGTGCTTTGTTTGGAAGTATTTAGATCATTGATTATAGCTATTTTTAACTTGATATAATTACTATTTTAAGAAATTAAAGATCATTAAGTTGGAATGTATATTTTTATATATAAGGAAATACGTATTTCATTAATTTCTCACTATCATAATATTGTTGTGGGAGATAAAGTAGCTAAAAATATTTAAACATGTAAAAGGAATTCAGGGTAAAGAAATGAATGGAAAGTGACTGAAAGCTTAAAAAATGAAAACCAACATAAATTTCCATCATAAGCAAAGAGGTCTATTAAGCACTATTTATACAATACGTAAGGAAGAAAATACAGGAAAGTACATAGATATAAACTAATATTATCAGGTTGGCAAATGCAAATGTGCTATTCTGTACAAATGTGAAGCAAAAGAGTGTGAAGAGTATAAACAACTTCCTTCAAAGAGGCTTCATAGAGTGGGTAATAAATCATTTTACTCTGGAGAAAAAAGTAAGAAATCAGTGGGTAAACAGCTAACGAAAGCTAATTCTGCACAGAAGGGAAAGGATAGTATAGTAAGCTCAGAATATATAGCAGTAATAAATTAGAGGAAAAGCATTGAGTCAGAAATGGAGAAATATACAGGAGCATTTTAGGAATGTCATTTACCAGACTAAAGAGCTGGCACAGTACCTTTTAGATTATGGAGAAATGTTTAGATGTTTAAAACCGTGAAAGGAGAAGATTCAATTTGTGTTTTGAAGTGTGTACAGTTTCTTGAAGGCTGATTAATAGAACTGAGAAGAGAAGAGAGAAGTCCAGTTCTTTTATAGTGGTTAATGTCACAGGTTGATAAGGATCTGTATTAAGTTACAACAATAGGAATGGGGGTTAGAATTGGCAGGTCTCAATGATTGATCAGAATAGCTAGTAATGTGAAAGAGAATGTATTTAGAAGAATCACCAAAATAATTGGCTTGGGTGATTGGAAAAATGGAAGTGCTATTAAAAAAGACATACCAAGATAGAGAAGAATTACCAGTAGAATTCAGCTTTCATTTGCTTGCAGTGTTTCAGTGAAAGTTGGATATGATAGTAAATCTTAAGGATAAATCAAAGTCAAAGATAGTAAATATTTCTCAAAAATCACCTAGAAAATGTATGTAACAAGAAATGAATATGATTAAAGGCATGATGTGTAGGAAACAGTCATACAAGACTAATAATAAGAAAGAATGTCTAATAGTAGAGACAAAGAATATAGGTTTGAAAGACTGGAAAAAGGGATCTTTCATAAGTCATAGAGGTAGAAATCGATTTCAGAAAGAAACAAATAGCCCACAGGGGCATTATAACACAAAGATTAAAAAAATAACAAGAAAAATATTAGATGAATATAGTGTGCAGATACTTATTGGTGATTTCTTTCAACTTAATTTCAGTTAAGTGATCTAACTGCAAAGAACTTGGAATGGGAGCTAAAAACTTTTTAAGAAACAATGGTCAAAATAGCCTCAAATTTGTTGAAAATATAATACATACCCAAGACATTTGGCAAAATGTCAGCAAAATAATAACAAAGAAATCCATATCTAGACATAGTCAAACTGCTGATAACCAAAATGGAAAAAAAAAATCTTGAATGCAGGTAGAGGGGAAAATAGATACATTACACAAAGGGGAAAAATGGTAGGAAAGATGACTGATTTATCAGCAAAACAACAGGGAAAAAATGAAATAAAAATTTAAGATTCTTTTCAATAAAACTGTTAGTTCAGAATGCTACTTGTAGCATAAATGAAAACTTAGTTCTTTGAAGTCTATAAGAAATGCTAAAGAAAAGTATTTAATATGAAAAGGAATGACATAAAATATCAGATCTATAGTAATAATGTCACTCAGAATAGTAAATATTACACAAACATAGATTTTTTTCTTCTCAAATTCATTATAAGAGAAATGGTTATTTAATACAAATGCCATTTAGGTAAGTAAGAATGGATAGGAGGTTTTTCAGTCTGCTGAATGGTAGCAATGAAATTCTATAGCTATCCTTATGCTAATTTTGAAATGTCATATGCCTTTACTGGTCAGATTGGATAAATGGCAAGATTCCTCATTCTCACAGGTTCTATCCAATATTATGTGAGAAGTCCTTGACTATAATATGACAAGATAAGAAAATAAAATGTGGAATTTCCTGATGGCTCATGGGGTTAAGGATCTGAGATTGTCACTGCTGTGGCTATGGTTGCTGCTATGGTGTATGTTCGATCCCTAGCACAGAAACTTCTGCCTGCCATGGGCATGGCCAAAAAGGAAATTAAATAATAATACAATACCAAAACACATCAGAAGTATATAACGTAAAATGCTCCATTTAAAAAAAAGAAAAAAAATGCAGATGTTCCAGAAAAAGAATAGGTAATATTGTTGCTATTGAAAGATTTTATGTTTATACTGAAAATCCTAAAAATTTAGCTTAAAACTATTAAAACAAGGGAATTTACCTTCCTTATAGGATATAGAGTCAATGTATGAAACTCAATTGTTCTTATATACTAGTAGCACAAGAACTGAAAAGAAAGATTTAAAAATTCTACCATTTGTAATAGTAAAAAATAAAATATTTAGTAACAAATTCAATAAATTGAATTTAATATTGTTATATGAAAAATGTAAATTATTACCAAGAGAAATGAAACACGGTCTATATGAATGAAGAAATGTATTATGTAAACAAATCGGGAAACTCAATTTTGCTTCTTTTTAAAATGCTTTATTCTTATTCATTTTTAATTTTCTTCATATTGATTCAGCACAACCCAGTCAAAGAGTTTTATGTATAAATTGAAAAGTCTGTTCTACACTTTACATCGAAAAACACAGAATGTAGAATAGACAAAAAAAAATCTTAAAGAACTATGTTAAGGGGAGTCAAACAGAAAGCCCTTGGGAAGAAAGAAATGAGGAAAGTTAATGGTAAAAGATACATGCGAAGCTGATGGGGTTCAGGTTACAAAGGTATCATTAAGCCATATAAAATTCCGAACTATATGCTAAAAGTGATTAAAAAAAAAGACCTTGGTGAGTTATAAGTAAGAAAGGAATGTGATCAGATTTGCATTTCACAATAATTAATACTGTTATTCTGATTACATTAGAATAGAAAAGAAGATAATTAGAGGAGGAGAAGGTTGAAGGCAGGACACACAGGAGACTGTTGACTTGTACTTGAATTAAATCAAGTAGAGGGTACCCAGATAAATAGGATGGAAGGATCATGAGCAAGAGATCAGGGGCCACTGACAAGGTACTGTTGCAGTTATAGACTACAAGTAGGGAAGTGAAAAGATGGCTGAGCAATAGGATAAAGTGGAGTAGTGCAAGTGGTAGAGATTTTAATGATATAAAAGGGTAGATATGATGAAAGCACTTAAGTGTTTAAGATGGAAAAGCCCACACTATCTGATTTAGTGATTTCAGAGATAAAAGATTTTCAGGTGATAAAAAGGTAGGTGGGGAAGGGTGCTGAGCAGAAAGCAGAGGGGAAAAAAGCATTGGATATGCATGGCTTACAATCGAGGAGGCCAGGAACAGATCATAAAACCTTTTTAATGTGCAAAGGAAGACTTTGAACCAAATAGCAAGTCTTCAGTGAATGAAGTGGGGTAGATAATTAGTTGAAAATCAACAGAAACTGAAAGAGAGAGAGGGGAGACAGAAACTGGATCTCACTATATAGTATAAAAGGCAGACTTTTTATATGCATATTTTTATGAAGATACGAAGCAGTAATGTCATCAAGGATCAAGGAAGTCCCATTTTAACTCTTCACAATTCTAAGTGACAGAGAAATATTAGAGTTTGTTAAAAAAAAAGACAGTTTTCAATTAGATTCAAAGGTTGAGAGTAAGTTTCAATAGAATTCTTAGATGTGTATAGGACTGTCCTTTTCAAGCTCCTGTGAAAAACGATGGTGAGAAGCGCCTTTCTACCATAAATGAGGTGGTGAGCAGAGACTGTACCATCATTATTCCCAAGTACGTCCATGGAGTGGGCCTCAAGAAATGTAACCCCTTAGACACTCAAAAAGATTCAGAAATTTGCCATGAAGGAGATGGGGATGTCAGATGGACCCTTGGACAGCAGGCTCAACACAGCTGTCTGGGCCAAGGGAATGAGCAATATCTCCTACATATCTGTGTACAGTTGTCCAGAAATGAAGACGGAGATTCACCAAACAAGCTCTCTACATTCTTTACCTAAGTATGTGTCACCATTTAAAAAAACACTACAGACAGTATGCATGAGAATTAACTAGTGATAGTGAATAAAGTTGTAAAACTACACACAAAATCTGTAGGGGACACTTAGTCATAAATGTAATTTTTTAAAAGGCATAATGAGAAGTCTGGAAAGGAAGGAAGGACCTTGAAAATTGGTTTGGAATGAATTTGCATCAACACACTACGGCAACAACTTGAGGTAAAAACAAATTATCAAGATAATTTACATATTGAATGGTTTAAAAGGGAAATAGGAAAATATGGTATATATTTTGCCCTCACAAGCTTGTGAGAGAATTATTACCTTTTTTTAAAATTGGAGTATAATTGATTTACAATGTTGTGTTAATTTCTGCTCTATAGGATAATGACCCAGCCATACATATATATATACATTTTTTTCTTTCATACTTTCATCATCATCTATGCCAAGAGATTGGATATAATTTCCTGTGCTGTGCAGTAGGACCTCATTGCTTATCCATTCTAAATGTAAGAGTTTGCATCTACCAACCCTAAACTCCCAGTCCATCCCACTACCTCTCCCTCACCCCACCATCCTGCCCTGGCAACCCCAAGTCTGCTCTCCTTGTCCATAATCTGTTTCTGTTTTATAGATGGGATCATTTGTGCCATATTTTTGGATTCCACATGTAAATGGTACCGTATGGTATTTGTATTTCTCTTTCTGACTTATTTCACTTAGTATGAGACCCTCTAGTAACATCCAGTGAGAGAATTATTTCTAGCTGTGAAGTATGTTTATTTAGCTAAGTCACTTTAATGTTTTAGTTCTGTATATGCAGTGTGTAGACTTTCAATTAATATTTTTTATGATGCTGAAATTTTCCTATTAGGATTTTTTTGTCATATATTTAACATAACTCAAAAAGTTTTTATTATTTGCTGAATCTATTGTATTAACTGAAAATCCACTTGTTATTTTAATCTGGGAAAATAGTGATATCACCTTATAATGTCTGTTGAAGGTTGTATGAAAACTAAACTGATAATGGATTTTGGAGGGGGCAGAAAAAATAGGTCAATGGCTCTTTTTTTTAAATATGTGAAGAAGTTTTGCCAATTTGCTCTAATTTTTTAATCTTGCTCTAGTCATGAAACAGTTTACCATTTTTATAAATTACAGTGCACCTGCTATTTTTCCATTCATGCTTTGAATTTTTACTTATTTTGTTAGCAAACGTCTTTATTGAGGCACTTCTACTTATGTAACAATAGGTGAAGGTCTTTAGGGAATAATGAAAAACAAAAATCCTCTAGGAGCTTAAAATTTTATTTGTTATATATGGCTTATACGCATGAGTCATTTTAAAAATAAGATACCAAATAATGAAGAGCTAGTCATGGGCTACAGATTATATGCCACTTTAAAAAACTCTGGGAGTTCCTGACATGGTGCAATGGGTTAAGTATCTGATTACAGTGGTTCTGGTCACTGTGGAGGTACAGGTTCAATTCCTGGCCTAGGGCTGGGTTAAAGGACCCAGTGCTGCGACATAGGTCTCAGCTGGGGCTTGTATTCAATCCATGGCCTGGGAATGGGCGTGGCCATAAAAAATAAAATAAAATAAAATAATAAAATAAAATACAAAATCGGTGAAAGCAGAACCATATAATGAAAGTAGATATTTTGGGAAGGAAAGCTTAGAAACAATTTTTAGTGTAATTTACAGATCCTTTGAAAACCAGAACCTCTTCATGAGGAATGTCTTTCGTGTTCACACTGAGTTAATCAGGTGAATAAATTTTTTTAAAGAATCTGAGTTGAAAAGACCTCAGTTTATACATTAATTCTTTTTACCAGCTTTTTAACTTTTGGCAGTTTCATTTTGTGTAGAAATAGGGATAGTAACTAACTAGTATAAATATGATGATTAAATAATATGCATTGTTATTAAATGTATGTTAACAAATACGTTGCTGAGAATATAAACATGAGCTTCTCATCTCCAGAGCCTGAGGGGAGCAGCACTTTCCACTATTGCTTTGATGCCATGTGTTTGCCCTGTTGATTAACTGTGGAAAGCAAACTGCTTAGCTGCTTAGAAAACACAACAGTGGGAACCATTCTATGGCAAAATCTAGGAGATGATACATTTTAATTTGGTTTTATTCATGAACAGCTGTTGTAAATATATGCTACCTGCACTGTTGTTGCTAAAATTGTGGAACACCATATGTGAAATATATGGGAAAGAATAAATGAGTGAAGAATAAATGGAAACACTAAAATGGTGATATTACTTCTTCATTTCTTCTAAGTTTCCCAGTTTAGGAGGGAAAAGACAGATATTCAATTTTGATCATACACATTGAAATATGGTGTGTCCTGAAACTGTGGTCTTAAATGTAGGGGCAACTGGAATGATTGCTCTTCTGAGTTAAACATACACCAGTAAAAATTGATATTTAAAGTCAGAAAACAATAAAATCCATTTTTTTGGCATTTTGCCTTTTTCTAGGGCCGCACTCGCGGCATATGGAGGTTCCCAGTCTAGAGGTCTAATCAGAGCTGTAGCCGCTGGCCTAGCCACAGCCACAGCAACGCCAGATCTGAGCCACGTCTGCGACTTACACCACAGCTCATGGCAATGCCAGATTGTTAACCCACTGCGCAAGGCCAGGGATCAAACCCGCAAGCTCGTGGTTCCTAGTCGGATTCGTTAACCACTGAAGTTGATGGGAACTCCCAAAATCCGTTTCTTAAATGTTTGAGTTTTTCATCTAAAAATATTTTTTAATTATTGCTTTCTTTACCTTTAGTATTTTCTAGTCAGTTTGAATCTTTTTTTTTTTTAATCAAAAAGTGAAGGCGGGTGTTCCCATCATGGCTCAGAGAAAATGAATCTGACCAGTATCCATGAAGATGCAGGTTGGATCCCTGACCTCGCTCCATGGGTTAAGGATCCTGCATTGCCATGATCTGTGGTGTAGGTTGCAGTCTCGGCTCAGATCCTGTATTGCCGTGACTGTGACATAGGCTGGCAGCTGCAGGTCCAATTGGACCCCTAGCCTGGGAAACTTCATATGCCTTGGGTGCAGCCCTAAAAAGAAAAAAAAAGTAAAGGGGTTCCTCACATTCTGAATCAGTACAAATCTGGATCTCTATCAAATGTTCTCTGACCTCACTGTAAAGTTTAGATGACAGATACCTGGTCTGCTATCTCAGTATTCAGTGAGACTGAGGATCAGAACTGACTGTTAGTCAGATTCTGCAGAAGTTTCCCATGGTCCACCCACCTGCACTAAATATCTTCCCTTGGCATGGAGAAACATGGAAAATTGTATTTTCTCTTCCAAGGTTCACACCTTTCTCTGGAGTCTTATTTCTTTATGAAGATCATAGAATAGATTGGAAAAAAAGTTTGTCTTTTTGCCTTGATAACCATGAAGTCATTATAGTTTGACTACACTTGGGTGGAGGCTAGAGTTCTTGCCTTCTCAGCAATACACTGCTTGGGTTTACCATGAAAAAAACATCAAAAACTATACACAGTCTGTTCAACTCTATTACACATGGAAACACAGAGACGAACTCTTTGTGCTTTCCTAAATCCTGTTTCCATTGTATAACCTTTGTGAATGCCTGAAGGTATATTTGACTAGTGATTTCTTCTACTTCTGTCATTAATTTCATTTGATAAATTCTGAATTAAATAGCCAATCACCTCCATAGACAAACCTTTTTGATTTTATGTTTTCATGTATTATATGTTTTAGCATTTTTAGGTGAATGTAATCTTATTTTTGCCATTTAAATTAATTTTATATGCCACTAGGATGATCCAAGTTATATGTGAATTCCTAGCCTAAAACTACTTCTCAGATGCTCTACTTTGCATTCTTTGTTCTGACATATGACAATTAGAAACATCTTCCTTTCTTATGAAAAAGACTATAGCTTGTGTGTAATAAAAATTCAAAGTTATTTTACAATATTATATTTAACTTAATGAAGCCACAATATGGGGTATAATTTTGTTTACACTTGTGAACTTATGTGACTATTATCTATATTTTATGTATGTTTAAAATATTATTTTAGTTTTGAGATTTTATCTTTCACAAATATGGAGTCATGTCTGTACTAATTAATTTCAAAAGAACCAGAGACAATAGAATATGTAAATATATTCTATTTAAGTGTAGGACTCAGATTTTGTCTATATTGCATTTATATATATATTATGATAGGGTATGTAATTGAATTTATTTATTTTTTTCATATAAAGTACTGGTAAGTAAAGTGAGTATAAAGGAAACCAAAAAAAAAAAAATGTTGAAGTACATGGTTTCTAGATATCAGAGACTGGGTTATTTAGTTATACCCTCTGAAGTTAAAAGTGTATTATGTTCAACTAAGAAGAAAACAATCATTTATGGTTGGGCTCAGTACCTTTATAGCACTCTTTTGGTTGTAGGTTTTAGAAAGGGGGCATAACTCACTGAAAGGGAAATAATCACCTGCTATAGGACATGGCAGTCTTTTACAGTCAGTGTTGCTTTGTTTTATGTCAATGTTATTATAAAGTAGGGAAATACTAATAATTCAACTTCAGTATAAGAAATGAAGCTCAATAGAAAAAGTCAAGGAAAATGTCTTATCTCAATAATTAACAATATATTTAATAGAGCTTGCTCAGGGAAAATCTGTAAAATGGGTGAAATTTGAAAATTTTCCATAACTTTCATTCTAAAACATTTTCCCACATGTTCACTGACATCTTGAGGCCCTTCTGTCCAGGTTTAATTCTCCCAGGATTTATATCCATATTCTATTTTCCCAGAGGTGTTTTTTTCTTTTTTTTTTAAGAGATGAGCTATGTGCTAGACTATAGTTTTGTCTTGATAGAGACTTTGGAGGGGTCTAAGGGATGTTAGGAGTCACACGGAAAATACATACAGAGTGTATACAAGTCAAAACTATTTTTACAAGATTAAGATTTTTTGGTGCAGTTTTCTAATGGATACATAACCTATTATTAGAATAGTTTCAATGCAGAGCTGATATGACAATCCAGCTGACTTTTATTAATCAAAACATTAAAGAAATTTATAAAAGCATAAAGCACTGACACTTTTCACATCATTTTATTTATTTGTTTTTGCTTTTTAGAGCGGCACCCAAGGCATATGGAAGTTTCCAGGACAGAGGTTGAACTGAAGCTACAGCTGCTGGCCTACTTTATAGCCACAGCAGTGAGAGGTCCTAGCCACATCTGCAATCTACACCACAGCTCTTGGCAACACTGGATCCCAGACCCAACAAGGAAGGCCAGGGATTGAACCCGCATCCTCATGAATACCAGTTAGATTCATTTCCACTGTGCCACAATAGGAACTCCTACATCATTGTTTTATTTTGGAAAATACAACTGACCCTTGAACAACATGGGGTTTTGGGTTCTGACTGCCTAAACAGTCAAAAATATTTATATAGTTTTACAGTTAGCTTTCCATACCTGCTGCTCCACATCTGAAAATTCAACCAACCACAGATTGTATAGTATTGTAGAATTTACTATGGAAAAAAAACCAATTTGTACACCCTCACAGTTCAAATACATGTTATTCAAGAGTCACCTGCATGTTTGTAGCATAAATATCTGAAAATTACCTTTTATGATTGTAATATAGTGACTAGCATTAAGCTTTTGATTGTTAATTCATCCATTCCAAAGATATCCATCTGAAAAAAAATAGATTATCAACCACTCATATAGATAAAGAGCGTGGACACCTCAACCATCAAGTTCCCCTTTTAAAAAGCCCTTAATGATTAACTGGCTCCTTGAGCAATCCTGCTTTTCCCTTCCTATACTTTAATTCACATTCTTATGTTTTAAATTTGACAATAAAGGGTGAAAACCTTGGCATGTCCACCCTTCTCTACACCAACAAAGGCAGAACCTTGGGTCCTCTCTCCTCTCACTTTCCCCATTATCTCACTGTGGGGCCCTGAGCATACCATGTATGGTTTAGGATTTGAGATTAATAAACTTTGTTTTTTTCAGAGTTCTTTAATGGTTATTGCTGAAGTTCATCTTGCAATAAGGACCAGAAGGGTTGGTCCAACCACATTAGTTCTGGTTAGGAAACTATCAGTGCGGGCTCCCACAAGTACTACAAGTCCAGGTGAGTGCCTCAGGCATTCCTATTCCATGGCTTCACTATCAATGTGGCAAGTCAAACACAAAACAATGCCTTTTCATTAAAAATATGAAATTTATGGGAGTTCCCACTGGGGGCTCAGTGGATTAAGAACCTAGCACCATGTCTGTTAGGATGAGAATTTGATGCTTGGCCTCACTCAGTGGGTTAAGGAGTTGGATTGCTGCAAACTGTAGTATAGGTCGCAGATGGGGCTCAGATCCCATGTGCCATGACTCTGTGGTGTAGGCTGGCAGATGCATCTACGATTCAATCCCTTGGCCTGGGCACTTCCATTGGCTGCAGGTACAGTCGTTAAAAAAAAATGGAATTTACATTAATAGTTGTTGGGTTTATTATTGCTATTTTCAAGTTAATCAATGAATATTTGTAAAGTTTATCAGTTTAAACCTTTCTAATCCTAAATATAGGTAGCCATAACCAAACAGAGAGAAAAGCTCTCCGGGGTCCTTAATAGGTTTTAAGAATGTAAATGGGTACCGAGGCAAAAAAAATTGAGAATCAGCTGTGCTAGAAAGTTTGAAACACAGATAGGTGACAAATGAGGTATTAAGTAAACATTTCAACTGATCAATTTTTATTTTACAGGAGTCTCCAGGAATACTGATGCCTTATCCCAAAGTAATAAACCTAAGTATGATTTTTTAAAATTAAGGCAAGCTATTAAAGCAGACTTCAGTGTGGAAGTGGGGGAGGAAGATGGTCAGGGAAGTAAATTTCCATTCTGTAGAGAAATCTATTGACTTGTTGCCAAGCTGGCAGTGATGGATTTTCAGATTCTGAATGCAGCTTACTAACTCTACTATTATATGGGTTTTGCACTTTAAAAGTAGAGCAGGTAGCAGATGGAACCCCATGTGTGTAAAACCATTTTCTGAACTTGTGAATGTTTTTTTCTGTTCCTAAAGGATCACTATAATTACATGTGCTATTTTGGTTAGTTCTATGAAGGGAAAAATTTCCAAGTTACGTCAAAAATCTTGTTCTAATTTTGCTTAGTTATTAAAACATGATGACATTACTGAAGATATCTGTATACTTAAAATTTTAAGGCAATTAAATATTTAAAGTCTGAACATTTCTTCCGTTGAACCTAAATAATGTATCAGGTGAACTGTAAAATATAAGTATCCAGTTAAATTATATTGTCTTTGTTGAAACTTACACTAATTGACTATGCTTTGAAAACTTGATGAAAATGGCCTTTGAACTGTCCAGATGGAAAAATCTAAATACAACATAAACAGGAGGGAAAAATAGAACGTCAGGTGGACATACTAAAGGATACTTGTTGAATGGTCTGTTTATAAAAATAATGTAAATGTTGAAACTTTTAGTTTAAATATGGGTAACTCATTTTCTGCTTAGTATTTTTAATTTATTTTAGTATATTTTGCATATAGTGTACATATATTGCCAATGTATTTTATTGGGCACATTTGCCCCAAACCATTAAAAAAATAAAATTAAGATAGATTTAAAATTTTAGAGAGTTAAGTTTAAAATTTTTCACATATATTATATATATGTTATATATATGTATATCTTTATGTGTTTTCATACTGAACCATGAAAAGAATTAAAATGAAATATTCTCAATTCTTTAAAGGAGTAAAGATAATACCACCAGCCGGATATCTCAAATATTCGTTCAGATAAAGTGTTCACATGGAATTCCATGAAAGTTCAGCTAAAAAACAATTTTATGAAATAACTTTGAGGAATATTGCATACTTAACCTCTTTTGGAGATGTGAAATGCACATTAGCTTTTAAATACTTGGAAGTGTTCCACTAAAGATACATGCATGTTTTCTGTGTGTGTATGAATGATTTGATCTTGGAAACACTTGCTTTGGAACACAAATTAATAATTCTAGATTTAAATATGTAAGAAAACTGAACTGGAAATACTCTTTGAGATTATTTCAGTTGCTTTTAATTTGGGTAAAACTTGAATTCACCATTTCTAAATTTCCTCTTGCCTGAAATTATGAAAAAAAAATAGTTTATTTTATTTAAAGCAGAAAAAAAATCACCTTATAAGAATGTTTTATGAATAACTTTCAACTAGGCAAATATGAAATATATCAGATATGACAAATATAATGCCTATTCATTAAGTGTTGTTTTAACAGTAATCCTCAGCACTTTTATTGCATTCAATTTACCTTTTGTCCCAGTAGTTTAGATATAGAACTCAATCACACTCATATTATACATATAGTTGTCTTTTTAAAACCTGAAATATTATTGCTTGCTTTGGTATTATATCTCAGTTATACTTAGAGAATGTTTTACTGGATAGATTTAAATTTTTGAAATGGTATATGAGTATAAATAGATAATTAGTGAATGAAACAAATAAGAATATTTTGTAATTATAGATGATCCTTGAAGAACCCTGGGATTAGAGGTTCCCACCCCTTGCGTAATTTGACTCCACTAAAACTTAGCTATTAATAGCCTGCTGTTGACTGGAAGCCTACTGATAGTATAAGTCTATTAACAGATATTTTTATATACATATGTATTATATACTATATACTTAACAATGTAATAAGCTAGAGAAAATAAAATGTTATTAAGAAAATCATAAAGAAAATATATTTACATTACTGTACTATATTTATAGAAACCTTAAGTTTACCTTATCTGTCTCTAAGATGAATTGTGTCAGTACCTGTGTCAATAATGTCTTATACGATAAAAAGTTCTAAACATGTTACACTTACTGCTAATACCAACCATCACAAATGAAAAGACAATGTGAAAAATAAATTCATATTTATTTACAAGTATAACTCCTTATGCATTGATAAGGAGTAAGCTGCAATGTGATTATTTTATGATAGCTAGTGTAATTGGTGTGCTTACCTAACAGTAGCCCAGCCTATACACACTAATGAATGAATCATTATACAATCTCTAAAAATTTTATGGAAGTGGAGGAGAAGGCAGGGAAAGCAGGCACACTTAGTGTGATTTTAGAGTAATACACCTGAATTTCTCTTTGACATTTTTGCTTTTTCATTTGCCTAAACATATTTCTGAATGGTATCAATCCTTATTCCACCATTTGCTTTAGTTGCAGTGTTTATATCATAGCAGAGTCCACGTCATAAAAGAAGTCAAAAGCAGACTTGTATAATGGGAATCTTTTTGCCAAGCTGTCTAATGTCGATTTACTTTCTGGCACTGCTTCTCCTGTATTTTCTTCCTCTTCTCCTGAAACGGGTTTTGAAGTCCTCATCTCCATTAAGTTGTCTCTTGTTAGTTTCTTTGGTGTGATGTCTCTTAGTTCTTGAATTTCTTTCAGATCCATATTTTGAAGCCCATCTTGCATTTTTTTTTTTTTTTTTTACCATATCCACAATCTCTTTCTTAATTTCCTTGATTGGCTCTGTAGTAAATCCCATGAAGTCATGCACAACAGCTGAACACAGTTTTGTCAGTATAAATTTGTTGTGGTGAGCTAGATGACTTTTACAGTTTTTCTATAATAAAGACAGCATTTTCAGTGATATAATACTTCCAAACTTTGATAGTATTCTCTCCATGATGGTTCTCTTTCATAGTGTTGACAATCCTCTTCATAGAATACTATGTGTGATGAGCTTTAAAGTGCCTTGTGACACCCTGATCATGAACCAGAATTAAAAATGCTGTGTTTCAGGGTGAGGAGACCACTTCAGTATCTTCAGTTTTGAACTCATGGAGTTCTGATTGACCGGGGGCATTGTCCAATATCAAAAGAACTTTAAAAGGCAGTTCTTTATGGGCAAAGAAGTTCCTGACTTCGGAGATAAAGCACTGGAACCAGTCCAGATAAAATGTTCTTATTCAGGCATTCTTGTTGTACAAGCAAAAGACAAGAAGCTGGTGTTTATCTTTTCCCTTTGAGGCTTGGTGGTTAGCAGCTTTATAGAAAGGGCAGTTCATATCATAAACTGGACTGCCCTTGCACAAAACTGTAGATTTAGCCTATCCCCTCTTGCCTTAAATCCTGGTGCTAACTTCTCTTCCTTACTAGTAAATGTCCTTCATGACTTTAAAAAAAAAAAAAACTCTCTTCAAATATCCTTTCTCCTCAATGATTTTCTTAATAGTGTCGGTGAATTTATCTGCTGCCTCTTGGTCGGTAGTAGCTGCTTCTCATAATGCTCCGACAGTTTTTAAGCCAAACCTCTTTCTCGCAAATTATCGGTCCATCCATAGCTGACATTAAATTATCCAGCTTCAAATTCTTCACATTCTTTTTCTTTTGCCATCATGTAATAATTCCGCTTCTTAAATAATATTAGAGTCTACAGGTATGCCTTTCTTACAGCAACTCTGCATCCACATAAAAGTGGTATTTTCAGTGCAAGATTAAAAGATGTTTTGCCAAAAGTGGAAGGTTTTTGTATCTCCTAACATAGCGGCCACAAAGGCTCCACAGATTTCCTTTTCTTATTTCCCAGTGGTCATTACACTGGATTCACTTATCTTGAAAAGGTGGGCAACCGAAGCTTCAGACCCCAATCTATGGTACATAGAAAGCAATCAAACTTTTCCTTGTAATGTCATGACTTTTCTTTGCTTTGGGGAGCACATGGTTATTGAAGGTTGATGCTATTGAACTAAACACATTGAAAAATAGAGAAGGATCACTTTTTACTTTGGTATGCAATTTACTGGAGAGGCAATCTCCTCATGCAGGAGATGATTATAATCACATGTGGTTTAAATGAACACCCGCAACACTTGAGTTCATCACAATAGCAACATAAGATGGCAATGGGATTATTACAGTGGTACAGTATTACTATAGTTAATTTTATACAGTTATGATTTAATACAGCCTCTTTATCTGTATTTACATTTTTTGGACTGTAAATGGTGTCCTGTACAGTTTGTAAGTATGTGTGTGTAAGTTTGATACATTTTAAATTTTGGTAGTAATAGATTTGTATATACTTGGTAGTAGTAAATTATAAAATAGACTAGTATCTACATATATTTTATGCATTGGAGACACACAGCTTTTTCTTAATTTTTTGTTATGCTTTTTAAAATTTATATTTGACATAAAATATACATAATTAATGTATAAAGCTCATTGAGCTTTGAGCTAACTACATATGTGTGAAACCACCAACATGATCTATGTCATAATCCTATCTATCACTTCCAAAATTTTCCTCCTGCCATGCTCTTTATTATCATTATTGTTATTTTGTTATAAGAACACAACATAAAATTGACCTACTTTACAAATGTTTGAGTATAAAATTCAACATTATTAATTATAAGTACTGTACTATACAGAGTACCACTAGGATTTATTCACCTTCTCTAACAGAAAATATGTACCTTTTGACTAGTACCATCCCATTTCCCCTTGCTTGGCAATCAGCATTCTGCCTTTGTTTCTATGCATTTGACTAGTCCAGATTCATCAAATAGGTGATATCTTGGAGTATTTGTTTTCTATGTCCTGCTTTATGTCCTAGACATTTAGCATAATGTCTTTCATTTTTATCTATATTTTTGTGAATAGCAATATTTCCTGTTTTTTTTTTTTTTTTTTAAGGATGGGTACTATTGCGTTGTATATATATGACACATTTTCTTTATTCATTCACCTATCAATGGACATTTAGGTTGTTTCTTTGTTGTGGCTAATGAACATGAAATTGTAAATATATCTTTGAGATCTTGATTTCAATTCCTTTAGCTATATAGGCAGAGGTAGGATTAGTGGATTATACTGTAGCTTCATTTTTAGGTTTTTTTTTTTTTGAACCACCATACTATTTTCCATAGTGGCTACACTAATTTCTTTTTCTCCACATCCTTGCCAAAACATGTTACCCTTTGAATTTTTGATAGTAGACGTCCTATTGTAAGATGATATCTTGTCATGATTTTGATTTGCATTCCCCTGATGATTAATGATGCTAAGTACCTTTTCATAGACCAGCTAGCCTTTCTTGGTCCTTCTTGGAGAACTGTCCATTCAGTTTCTTTGCATATTTTAAAAATCAGGTATTTGTTTATTGCTATGGAGCTGTATGTGCCCCTTATATAATTTGGATATTAACCCTTTAATGTTTTCTTCCATTCTCCCAGTTGCCTTTTCACTTTATCAATTGTTTCTTTTACTGTGAAGAAGCATTTTAGTTCAACAGAGTTCTACTTGTCTATTTTTGCTTTGATTGTCTGTGTCTTTTTATTTTATTCTTTTTTGGCCACACTCATAACTGCTTTCATAACTGCTATTCATTCAAAAATTCCTGCCAGAGAAATTAAGCAAGAAAAAGAAACAAAAAGTGTCCAGTTTAGAAAAGATGAAGTAAAACAATCTCTATTCACAGATATGAATCTGTGATTATGTTTTTTTTTTGGAAATTCCCACAGATACACATACCATAAATTACCAAAGCTAACAAGCAAATCTAGCAAAGTGTCAGGGTACAAAATCAGTGTTTATAAAGCACTTTTGTTTCACTCCAATGAACAATCTGTAAAGGAAATTAAGAAAACAATTTTATTTACAACAGTATCTAAAGGAAAAAATACCCAGGAATAAATTTAAGGAAGGAAGAAATATTTCCCGTTAAATACCTCAAAATTTTTTTGAAGTAAAGAATACCTAAGTAAATAGAAAGGCACCCTGTGTTCATGGATTGGAAGATTTAGAATGCTAAGATGGCAATATTTCCAAATAGTCTACAGATACAATACAACCTTTACCAAAATTTTATTTTTATTTTTAGAAAGGCGAAACATGATCCTAAAATTTATATGAAACTCCAAAGGAAATCACATAGACAGAATGATTTTAATAAAGAAAAGCCCAGGATGAGAATTCTTACTTCCTGATTTCAAAACTTGCTACAAGTTTAAATAGTCAGCGTGGTCCAGTACTAACATAAGGCATAGATATATTAACAAAGGGAAAAAAATAAAGAGTCCAGAAATTAATCCAGATATTTGTGACAAAAAATTTTCAACAGTGTTGCTCAAAGTAGCTAATAATGGAAAATAGTCCCGTCAACAAGTAATATTAAGACAAATTTCAAACAACCTTAAAAAAAGTATAAAAAAAAGGAGTTCCCACTGTGTCACAGAGGAAATGAATCTGGACCCCTACCTCCCTCCACATACAAAAATAACTCAAAATGGATTAAGGGTCTAAATATAAGTGCTAAAACTGTTAAATTCTTAAGATAAAATGTGGGGATAAATTCTCATAACATCAGATTTGGCAATGGATTTAGTGGTTTCATAAAAAGCATGAATACAAATTTGGATTCCATAGAAACTTAAAAAACTTGAGCATCAAAAGAATGTAGGAGTTCCCATTGTGGTTCAGTGGTTAATGAATCTGACTAGGAACCATGAGGTTGCGTGTTCAATCCCTGGCCTTGCTCAGTGGGTTAAGGATCCAGCATTGCAGCTCGGTGTAGGTTGCAGATGCAGCTCGGATCCCATGTTGCTGTGGATGTGGCAAAGGCCGGAAGCCACAGCTCCTGTTAGGCCCCTAGCCTGGAAACCTCCATATGCCAGGGAGCTCCAATTGAGAGACTTATGTCATGGAGGGTCTTTGGATTTTGTCAAATGCTTTTTTAGCGAGATGGGATTAATATGGTGGAATAGGACTGGAGCTCAACTTCCCTCATAGAACAACAGACTTACAACCAAATGCTGAGCAACACTCAACCAAACAGACTGGAAACTTTCAAAAAGATATGCTACTCCAGAAGACAAAGAGGAGGCCACATCAAGAGGTAAGAGGAGCAATTACACTATATAAGCAACCCCACACCTCCCAAGTGGATAGCCCCACAGACTGGAAAGTAACTGTGTCACAGATACTCACCTACAGGAGTGAGAGTTCCGAGCCCCATGACAAATCCCCACACCTGTGGATCTGGCATTGGGAGAAAGCACCCCCGGAGCATCTGGCAATGAAAGCCAGTGGGGCTTGTGCAAAAGAGCTCCATGGGACTGGGGGAAATGGAGACTGCATTCTTGAAAGGCACACATATAGTTTCATGTGCCCTGGGTCCCAGGGCAAAGCAAAAGCTCCATAGGAATATGGGTCGAACTTGTCTGCAGTTCTCAGAGGATCTCCTGGGAAAATAGGAGGTGACTATGGCTTGTTATGGGAAAGGGCATTGAAGACAAAGCTCTTGGGAATATACGTCAGCTTGCATTTCTCCAGAGGTGGCCATTTTGGGAAAATCTGGCCACACTCATCAATGCTGAGAAGCCCCAGGCCAAACAATAATCCAGGTGGGATCACAGCTCCACCCACAAGTCAACAGGCTGCTAAAGACCCCTCAGGCACACAGCCACCTCTAATCTCTCCCAGAGACAATGCCCCACCCACCAAGGGATAGGAATCAGCCCCACCCACCAGTGGGCAGGCACCAGTCCCTCCCATCAGGAAGCCTACAGCAAGCCCCCATACCAACTTCCGCCACAGGGGAGCAGACACCAGAAGTAATGGAGGCTACAACTCTATTTTCTGCATAGAGATCATCACACCAAAAATCTATAAAAAAGAAAAGACTGTAACTCAGATAGAGAAGGAAAAAACCCAGAAAAGCAGCTAAGTGATCAGGATATTATCAGCCTCCAGAAAAAGGACTTTAGACTGTTGATGCTGAAGATAATGCAAGACATTAGAAATGAACTGGAGGCAAAGATTGATAATTTACAGGAAACACTGAGCAAAGAAATACAAGATATAAAATTTAAGCAAGAAGAGATGCAAAATACAATAAAAGAAAAAATTTATTGGAAGCAGCCAACAGCAGAATACAGGAAGCAGAAGAATGAATAAGCAAGGTGGAGGACAGACTAGTAGAAATCACTAATGCAGAACAGAAAAAATAAAAAAGATTGAAAAATAAATGAAGAGAGTCTCAGAGAACTCTGGGATAACATTAAATGCACCCACATCTGTATTATAGGGGTGTCAGAGGGAGAGGAGAGAGAAAGAGTGACAGAAAAAATAATTCAAAGAGTTAATAGCCAAAAACTTCCCAAACATGAGGAAGGAACCACTCTCTCAAATCCAGGAAGCTCAAGTACTATATAAAATAAACCCAAGGAGGACCACCCTGAGACACATATTAGTCAAACCAACCAAAGTTAAAGACAAAGAGAAAATATTGAAAGCAGCTAGGGAAAAGAAACAAATAGCATACAGGAGAACCTGGATAAGGCTATCAGCAGAAACAAATTTTTCAGCAGAAACTCTGCAGGCTGGAAGGTACTGTCATGATCTACTCAATATAATGAAAGGAAAAAACCTCCAACCAAGACTACTTTACCCAGCAGGGCTCTCATTCATATTTGAAGGAGAAATCAAAAGCTTTACAGATAAGCAAAACTAAGAGAATTCTGCAACGCTAAAGCAGCTTTAGAGAAAATACTAAAGGGACTTCTCTAGGCAAAAAAGAAAAGGCCACAAACAGAAACAAAAATACCACAAATGACAAGGCTCACCAGTGAAGTCATATATACAGTAAAGGTATGAAATCATCTATGCACAATTATGCTACCAAAATCAGAAATTGTGAGAAGAGGACACTGGAGACACACTTACAATTAAGGAACCAAACTTAAAACAATCTCTTATATATGTATAGGGAGAGACTCCTATATCAAAACTTCAGAATAACTGCAAATAAAAATCTACAACTGACACACAAATGAATAGAAAAATCAACTCAAACACAACACTAGAGATAGTCATCAAACCACAAGAGGAGAGGACAAAAGAAGGGAAGAAAAAACAGCAACAAAAACAAATCTAACACAGTTAATAAAATGACAATAAGAACATACATGTCAATAATTACCTTAAATATTAATGGACTAAATGCCCCAACCAAAAGACATAGACTGGATGAATGGATATAAAAACAAGACCCATATATATGCTGTCTTCAAGAGACCCAATTCACTTCTGGGGACACATACAAATTGAAAGTGAAAGGATTGAAGAAAATATTCCATGGAAAATGGAATCAAAAGAAAGCTGGAATAGCAATACTCCTATCAGACAAAAGAGACTTTAAAATGAAGAACATTTTAAGAGAGAGGAAGGGCACTACATAATGATCAAAGGATCAGTCCAACAATTTTAAATATCTATGCACCCAACATAGAATCACCACAATATATAAGGCAACTGCTAACAACCTTAAAAAGAAAAATCAACAATAACACAATAGTGGGGGACTTTAACACCCAACTTACAGAAATAGACGGATCATCCAGGCAGAAAATCAATAAGGAAACAGAGGCCCTGAACGAAGCATTAGACAAGAAGGACTTAATACATATTTATGGGACACTCCATCCCAAAGCAACAAAAAACATATTCTTCACAAGTGCACACAGAACATTCTGTAGGACTGATAACATTCTGGGCTACAAATCAAGCCTCGGTAACTCTAAAAAATTTGAAATCATATCAAGGATCCTCTCTGACCACAACACTATATGAGTGGAAATGAACAGCAAGAAAAAAACTGCAAAAAACACAAACATATGGAGACTAAACAACATGCTACTAAACAACAAATGGATTGCTGAAGAAATCAAAGAGGAAATTAAAAAATACCTAGAAGCAAATGACAAGAAAGATACGACACTCCAAAACTATTGGATGCAGCAAAATCAGTTCTAAGAGGAAAGTTTATAACAATACAAGCCTACCTCAGGAAACAAGAACAAGGTTAAACAAACAACCTAACTTTACATCTAAAGCAGCTAGACACAGAAGAACAGACAAGACCTAAAATTAGTAGAAGGAAAGAAATCATAAAGATCAGAGCAGAAATCAATGAAATAGAAATGAAGAAAACCATAGAAAAGATTAATGAAGCTTAAAGCTGGTTCTTTTGAAAAGATCAACAAAATTGATAAACATCTAGCCAGACTTATCAAGAAAAAAAAAAAGAGAGAGGACTCAAATCAATAAAATTAGAAATGAAAAAGGAGAAGTAACAAAGGACATCACAGCAATACAAAAGAGCATAAGAAACTACTATACGCAACCATACGCCAATAAAATGGAAAACCTAGAAGAAAAGGACCAATTCTTATAAAAGTACAGTATTCCAAGACTAAACCAAGAGGAAACAGAAAAGATGAACAGACCAATCACCAGTTCTGAAATTGAAACTGTGATTAAGAAACTTCCAACCAACAAAAAGTCCAGGACCAGATGGCATCACAGGAATTCTATCAAGCATTTAGAGAAGAGATAGCACCTATCCATTTGAAACTATTCCAAAAAATTAAAGACGAAGGGATACTCCCAAACTCATTCTATGAGGCAACCATCACTCTGATACCAAAACCAGAAAAAGATAGCACAAAAAAAGAAAATTACAGCTCAATTTCACTGAACACACATGCAATAATCTTCAACAAAATAATATCAAATTTAATCCAACAATACATTAAAAGGATTATACATCGGGTCAAATGGGATTTATCCCAGGCAAGCAAGAATTCTTCAATATCTGCAAATCGACCAGTGTGATAGACCACATTAACAAACTGAAGAATTAAAACCATATGATCCTCTAAACTGATGCAGAAAAAAGCCTTTGACAAAATTCAACACACATTTCACATAAAAACCCTTCAGAAAACGGGCATACTGTGAACCTGCCTCAACATAAAAGCCATATGTGACAAACCCAGAGCTAACATCATTCTCAATGGTGAAAAGTTGAAAGAATTCCTGCTGAGATCAGGAAAGAGACAGGGATGTCCACCCGTGCCACTACTATTCAATATCATTTTGGAAGTCCTAGCCACAGCAGAGACATAAAAGAAATAAAAGGGATCCGGGAGTTCCCGTTGTGGCTCAGTGGTTAACGAATCTGACTAGGAACCATGAGGTTGTGGGTTCGACCCCTGGCCTTGCTCAGTGGGTTAAGGATCCAGCATTGCTGTGAGCTGTGGTGTAGGTTACAGACACAGCTTGGATCCTGCATTGCTGTGGCTGTGGCGAAGGCTGGCAGCTACAGCTCCTGTTAGACCCCTAGCCTGGGAACCTCCATATGCCATGGGTTTGGCCCTAGGTAAGGAAAAAAAAAGAAAAAAGAAAAGAAATAAAAGGAATCCAATTTGGAAACGAAGAAGTAAAACTATCACTAGTTGCAGATGACATGACACTATACCTAAAGAATCCTAAAGACTCTACCAGAAAACTGTTAGAGCTCACCAATGAATTTGGAAAAGTTGCAGGATACAAAATTAGTACACAGAAATCAACTGCATTTATATATACTAACAATGACATTTCAGAAAGAGAATTTAGGGAAGCCATCCAATTTACCATTATATCAAGAAGAATCAAATACTTAGGAATAATCCTACCTAAAGAGACAAAAACCTGTACTCTGAAAACAATAAGACACTGATGAAAGAAATCAAGGATGACATGAACAGATGGAAAGACATACCATACCCTTGGATTGGAAGAGTCAATATTATCAAAAAAACTATACTATCCAAGGCAGTCTACAGACTCATTGCAATCCCTATCAATTTACCAAGGACCTTTTTTCACAGAACTAGAAAAAAATATTTTAAAGTTTGTTTGGAAGCACAAAATACCCAGAATAGCCAAAGACATCCTGAAAAAGAAAAATGGAGCTGGAGGAAACAGGCTTCCTGACTTCAGACTCCACTACAAAGCTTCAGTCATCAAAACTATATGGTACTGGCACAAAGACAAAAATATAGATCAGTGGAACAGGATAGAAATCCCAGAATTAAACCCACACACCTACAGTCAACTAATCTATGACAAAGGAGGCCAGTATATACAACGGAGGAAAGACAGCCTGTTCAATAAGTGGAACTGGGAAAACTGCACAGCCACATGTAAAAAAATGAAATTAGAACACTTCCTATCACCGAGCCCAAAAATAAACTCAAAATGGATTAAAGACCTAGATATAAGACCAGATGCTATAAAACTCTTAGAGGAAAACATAGGCCAAAAACTCTCTGACATAAATGACAGCAACATCCTTTCAGATCCACCTGTTAGAGTAATGACAATAAAAAACAAAATAAGCTAATGGTACTTAATTAAACTTAAAAGTTTCTGCACAGCAAAGGAAACCCTACACAAAATGAAAAGACAGCCCACAGAATGGGAGAAAATGTTTGCAAATGAATTGACCGGGATAAGGAATTGATCTGCAGAATTTATAAATACCTACTATAGCTCAATACCAAAAAAAAAAAACCCATCAAAAAAATGGGCAGAAGATCTAAACAGACAATTCTCCAAAGAAGACACGCAGATGGCCAAAAAACACATGAAAAGATGTTCAACATTACTCATTATTATAGAAATACAAATCATATCCACTATGAGGTACCACTTTACACTGGCCTGAATGGCCATCATCAAAAAGTCTACAAAAAATAAGTGCTGGAGAGGGTGTGGATGAAAAGGATCCCTATTACACTGTTGGTGGGAATGCAAATTGGTGCAACCACTGTAGAAAACAGAATAGAGATGCCCCGGAAAACTAAAAATAGAATTGCCATTTGATCCAGCAATCCCACTCCTGGGCATCTATCCAGAGAAAACCATGACTCAAAAAGACATATGTACTCCAATGTTCATTGCAGCACTCGGTACAATAGCCAAGACATGGACACAACCTAAATGTCCACTGACAGAGGAGTGGATAAAGGTGATGCAGTACATATACACAATGGAATACTACTCAGCCATTAAAAGGGAAAAAAAATAACATGATTTGCAGCAACATGGATGAACCTAGAAATTATCATGCTAAATGAAGTCAGTCAGATGATTAGACACCAACATCAAATACTATCATTTACATGTGGAATCTAAAAAAAGGAGACAGTGAACTTTGCAGAGCATATACTGACTCCCAGACTTTGGAAAACTTATGGTTTCCAAATGAGACAGATTGGGGTGTGGGGGGATGCACTGAGAGTTTGGGATGTGAACGCTATAAAATTTGGTTGTGATGATTGTTATACACCTATAAATGTAATAAAATTCATTAAGTAATTAAAAATGCTTAAAAATGTTATTTGAGAGAAGACAAACACAAATGTTGCATAGTGTATGATTCCTTTAATACATTATGCCCCAAATAAGCAAACCCAGGGAGATGGAAAGCAGATTAGAAGTACCAGATATGGGGGAGGGAGATGGTTAGCTAAAGAGTATGTGGTGTTTTTATAAGGTGATGAAAAAAATTTGAAACTAGAGAAAGCTGGTGACTGCAAAATATTATTAATACCCTAAATACTAATAAACTGTATTCAAAATACCAGTGGATTATATGCTTTAAAATGATTAAGTGTTAATTATGTGAATTTTGCATCCATCTTAAGAAATCATGAATAATTATTATAATATTTTTTGTCAAAAGGAAATATAACTTCTCAAACTATATTATATATTATATATCACAATATATATAATATATAATGATATATTGTAATATATTATATACATTACAATATTATATTGCACAATACAGTACAATATAATATATTATATACAATACAATATTATATGTATTACAAACCAGGCTGTAACATTTATGTTTTATCATTAATATAGTATTTTTTAGGAACTGAAGTATCATGTATCATGGAGAAGAGTAAAACAGACAAACAACTAGAGGAGTTCTCTTGTGACTCAATGGGTTAAGTATCCAGCATTTTCACTGCTGTGGCTCCGGTCACTGGTATCCTGCAGGTTTGATCTCTGACCAGGAACATCCATATGCCACTGGTGCAGTCAAGAAAGAAAGAAAGGAAAAAAATAAAGCTGGAGTTGGGATTATTTATTGAAAAGTTTAACAATAAATTCTAGAAATATGACTATTGTTGCTATGCTTTAGTGTTAATTATACTAGATGTAACAGATACATAATATATGATTCTTATATAATTTTTACAAGATTTTTAAAAAATCTTTTATTTAGAGGATTTAAAAACTAATAATACACTAAGGAAACTGGTTTTCTCTTTTCATGATAAAAGATACGCTAAAAATAATTAAAATTTACATTGTAATTTAGCTATAACATCAACTTAACTAAGATTTTTTTTTCCCTGAATTGCACATGGATATTGGTGAAAAGAAATTTAGTGTGTTCTGTATTTTAGGAACAACTACTATTGTCTCAGTTATCATGCTGGATTATGATGTAATCAATGATACACCAGAGTCATGAAACATGTTGTGAACTCACCTGTCTGTTTTATGTTTCTGGCAAGACTGATCTAAAAGTGGAGTTAATATTACTATAGAAGTTATCACTTTTCAATGACAAAGAATAGAATCCCAAATCAACCTGCCTTTAAGAAATGAAATAATTTATTGTCTTGTACAACCAGAAAGTACAGAGGTTGTTTTGGCTTCAGGAACAATTGTATCCAGAGAATGAAATAATTTTATTTGGAATCAATCTTTGTCTCATAACTCTGCTTACCTGTCTTTGGCATAATTCCCAGGAAGATTCTTTGTGAATACTGTTATTAAATATAGCTATCAGCAGGTTCAGGATTCCATCTTTGCATTTTGGTAACTTCAGCTGGAAAAGTGAACTTCTTTCCAAATATTTCAAGTAATAGTTTCTATAAGCTTCTCTTGGCTTGATTCATTTCTACTTATCCTGGAACTGATCACTGTAGCCTATTACTTGGTGCTCTGATGGACCAGATCTGTGTCATGTGCTCCAGGAATCTGGCTGTGAGCCAATCCTAAAAGTATACATATACTGAAAATAAGGTAGAAACATTCACTAGAGGAATATCATTGGCGACTTCACCAGAAGAAAGGTAGATAAATGTCAGTCTACACACATACATACCCACATAACTTAAAAATAAATGTTATGGTCCAGCACTGGCAGCAGTGGCAGCCCTGACCACCGTCATCACGTCAGGACCTGCTGCTGTCTCCCTGGGCCTCACAAGGCCTCAGACAACAAGGTCGTCGCGACGAGCCAGGCCCTGCCACCACCGACGCATCTCCAAAGGCCTGCATGTAAAAAAGTATTCCAAACCTGCTCCTGGCTCTTTAAGTTTGGAAGAGTAATTTCACCACATGCTTGGATGAACCATTAAGTGGCCAGCAGCTCTTCCCAACTCAAAAATCTCCCCACCCTGAAGATGGCAGAATAGAAGGACTGGAGCACAGCTTCTCCCCCCAAAAACAGCAAAACTAAAACCAAATGCTGAGCAACCTTCAACCAAATGGATTGCAAACTTCCAAAGCAGATATTCTGCTCCAGAAGACAAAGCGGAGACCACATCAAGAGGGAGGAGGGGCGATTATGCGATAGAAGCAAGCCCATACCTCCTGGGTGGGAAGCCCTATAGACTGGAAAGTCACTGCATCACAGAGACTCAGCTACAGGACTGAGAGTTCTGAGCCCCACGTCACATCCCCACGCCTGGGGATCTGGCACAGGGAGAAAGAGCCCCCGGAACATCTGGAACTGAAGGCCGGAGGGGCTTGTGTGCAGGAGCTCCACAGGACTGGGGGAAACAGAGACTCCATTCTTGAAAGGCACACACAGACTTTCACGTGCACTGGGTCCCAGAGCAAAGCAAGTCTCCATAGGAATCTGGGTGGAACCTGACTGCAATTCTTGGAGGATCTCCTGGGAAAACAGGGGTGACTGTGGCTTGTTGTGGGG
>PVHT020004944.1:15965722-16018805 GCA_004024745.2 Catagonus wagneri
TAACTCAGATAAGGGAGAAAGAGAAAAACCCAGAAAAACAGCTCAGTGATGAGGAGATTATCAGTATCCCAGAAAGAGACTTTAGACTGTTGATGTGGAAGATGATGCAAGGCATTCGAAATAGACTGGAGGCAAAGATTGATAATTTACAGGAAACACTGAGCAAAGAAATACAAGAGGTAAAAATTAAACAAGAAGAGATGAAAAATACAATAACTGAAATAAAAAATTCCTTAGAAGCAGCCAACAGTAGAATACAGGAGGCAGAAGAACGAATCAGTGAGGGTGAGGACAGATTAGTGGAAATCACTAATGCAGAAGAGAAAAGAGATAAAAGATTGAAAGGAAATGAGCAGAGTCTCAGAGAACTCTGGGATAATGTTAAACGCAACAACATCTCTATTATAGGGGTGCCAGAGGGAGAAGAGAGAGAGAAGGGGACAGAAAAAATATTCGAGGAGATTATAGCCAAAAACTTTCCTAATATGGGAAAGGAACCACTCACTCAAATCCAGGAAGTGCAATGAGTACCATATAAAATAAACCCAAGGAGGAACACCCTGAGACACATATTAATCAAAATGACCAAAATTAAAGACAAAGAGAAAATATTGAAATCAGCTGGGGAAAAGAAACAAATGACATACAAGGGTACCCCAATAAGGTTATCAGCAGATTTCTCAGCTGAAACTCTGCAGGCCAGAAGGGAGTGGCATGATATACTAAATGTGATGAAAGGGAAAAACTTCCAACCAAGATTACTTTATCCAGCAAGGCTCTCATTCAGATTTGAAGGACAGATCAAAACCTTTACAGATAAGCAAAAGCTAAGAGAATTCTGCAACACTAAACCAGCTTTACAACAAATCTTAAAGGAACTTCTCTAGTCAGAAAAGAAAAGGCCTCAACCAGAAACAAAAACACCACAAATGACAATGCTCATCAGTAAAGGCATATATACAGTAAAGATACCTAATCATCTATGCACAATTATGCTACCAAAATCAGAAATCATGAGAAGAGCGCACAAATGTAGGTCACTGAGAAGCACGTGCAATTAAGAAACCAACAATACAATCTCAGTTATATATAGACTCCTTTATCAAAACTTCAGAGTAACCGCAAACCAAAAATCTACAATTGATACACAAACAAATAAGAAAAATCAACTCAAATACAACATTAAAGATAGCCATCTTGTGAGAGGAGACAACAAGAGAATAAGGGAAGAAAAAAAGCAACAAAAACCCCAAACAGTTAATACAATGGCAATAAGAACATATCTATCAGAAATTACCTTAAATGTTAATGGACTGAATGCCCCAACCAAAAGACATAGACTAGCTGAATGGATACAAAAACAAGACCCATATATATGCTGTCTTCAAGAGACGCACTTCACTTCTAGAGACACATACAAATTGAAAGTGAGAGGATGGAAGAAAATATTCCATGCAAACGGGCATCAAAAGAAAGCCAGAGTAGCAATATTCCTATTAGACAAAATAGACTTTAAGATGAAGAACATTTTAAGAGACAAGGAAGGGCACTACATAATGATCAAAAGATCAATCCAAGGAGAAGATATAACAATTTAAAATATCTATGCACCCAACATAGGATTACCACAATATATAGGGCAACTGCTAACAACCTTAAAAGGAGAAATCAACAATAACACCATCATAGTGGGGGACATTAACACCCCACTTACAGCAAGGGATAGATTGTCCAGGCAGAAAATCAATAAGGAATCACAGGCCCTGAATGAAGCATTAGATCAGATGGACTTATTGGATATTTATAGGACATTCCATCCAAAAGGAAATGAATACACATTATTCTCAAGTGCACATGGAACATTCTCTAAGATTGATCACATCCTGGGTTACAAATCAAGCCTTAGTAACTTTAAGAAAATTGAAATCATTTCAAGCATCTTCTCTGACCACAGTGCTATACGACTGGAAATCAACAACAAGAAAAAAATGGCTATACAAATAGGTGGAGACTAAACAACACGCTACTAAATAACCAATGGATCACTGAAGAAATCAAAGAAGAAATTAAAAAATACCTAGAAGCAAATGACAACAAAGTTATGACACTCCAAAACTTCTGGGATGCAGCAAAAGCAGTTCTAAGAGGGAAGTTATAGCGATAAAAGCCTACCTCAGGAAACAAGAAAAACTCAAATAAACAACCTAACTTTACATCTAAAGCAGCTAGAGAGGGAAGAACTGACAAGACCTAAAGTTAGTAGAAGAAAAGAAATCATAAATATCAGAGCAGAAATCAATGAAATAGAAACAAAGAAAACCATAGAAAAGATCAATGAAACTAAAAGCTGGTTCTTTGAAAAGATCACCAAAATTGATAAACCCTTAGTCAGACTTATCAAGAAAAAAAGAGAGAGGACACAAATCAATAAAATTAGAAATGAAAAAGGAGAAATAACAACAGACATCACAGAAATACAAAGGATCATAAGAGACTCCTACATGCAACTATATGGCAATAAAATAGAAAACCTAGAAGAAATGGACAAATTCTTAGAAAAGTACAATCTCCCAAGACTAAACCAAGACGAAATAGAAAATATGAATAGACCAATCACAAGTTCTGAAATTGAAACTGTGATTAAAAAACTTCCAACAAACAAAAGTCCAGGACCAGATGTTTTCACAGGTGAATTCTATCAAACATTTAGAGAAGAGCTAATGCCTATCCTTCCGAAATTCTTCAAAATATTGCAGAGGAATGGACACACCCAAAGTCATAATTTAGTCTTATGCAATATAAAAAATAAAGTATTAGTGTTAAGAGCAATGTAATAGAAGACACTAGGGGTAAACATACTGTAGCTAAGCAAGAAGGTCTAATTATAGAACCAATGAAAATTCAATAAGGAAATGATGATAAATTTTACGAAATAAAAATTTACATGTTTAACAAGATACAAACATGATATAATATATTTAAAATATCATGATCTTTTTACAATTACAACCTTTAAACTCAGGACCCTAGAAAGTGTGAAATAATATAGAAGCATGTATCACAAGAAAAAATAGTTTTCCTTGTTGCCATAATGGATAGTAACATTTATTGTATGTTTAATGAAAGTTATATTGTCCTAAACTTTTTACATTCTATTCCTCATGAAATACTACTTTGTTGATATAAAAGCAGAAAAATATTTTTTTCTATTAAGATTTGAAGTCAAATCATTTTTAATGAACATATTTGAATGAAAGCTAAGAGATATTTTTTTTTCCTAACCGAGAAACTTTGAAAATAGAGACATTCGATGTGAATGGAGTGAAATAACACTGCTCTTATGAAGATAAACTGGTATACTTTTTTTAATTTGTAATTTGTCTGTATGATCTAATTACAGAATGAATATTAACAATTTATATTTATTATAAAATATGAATAGTTACAGACAAAGGAATAAATAAAATTAGCATTTAGGAAGAAAGTGGAAAATAACTGTTCAGAAAGTCCATTTAGTAAATTACCATTGTAGAATGCTGTATAAATGTGTGGAGAGTGCTGATATTCAATCACCTAGTTTGTGGTTGTTACTGACCTTTTCAGGGCAACTTCCAAATTACTTGCCAATTATATCTCTTCTATATGCAATAGAATTGTGTGTATGTATGTGTGTGTGTGTACGTGTGTTCACATGTTAAAAGGCTAGTGGGGGTTGTGGAGAGAGAGAGAAGAGAAGGAATTAACTCAAGCAATAACTAATAAACAAGTTCTTAGATAAATTTCCTGACAGTCTCTCGCTATAGAAAATTCTAGGACCTTCCTTTGTAATATTCAAGTTGATGCTTAACCATCTCACCGGCCATAACTTACTCCTTTCAAAGTTAGCCATATTAATTTTCCTCCTGAGCATTCTTGATATCATTGTATTTGCACCTATTTTCATATCACTATTCATAGTAATTGAAACCTTAGTATTATTTATGAGTATTCACATGTTAAAAGAATTGCCACCATATACCTAATGAATATTAATTGAAAAATGATGAATATTGTCCAATAGGAATAAAACTGTCAAATTTTTAAGCCTAAAATGCTTTCATTGTGATATGTTCAACTGTGATGTGAACCATAGACCTATGTCTAGTAATACTAAATTTTTATAATCTTCATATCCTTCATTGTTCTTCTGCTATTTTTCTTTTCCTTCCTTTCTGTCTTTACGACATGAAAATCATAAAGTTAACATATTTGTTAGCAGTAAGAACATTAAGAGGGAAGTAATTCTGTACTGGGATAATAAAATAACTTCACTTCTAGTAATTCATTAAGTGAAATAAAAAGTTTGCTTCAGGTAATTAAGAATGATCAGCTGGAGTCTTCCATCTGTTCTGAGAGCATGAATTCCCTGCCCTCCAAGAAATGCTTGTTTTGCTTTTACCCCTCCAGGACCCTGCATTTTATTCAATGAAAGGCAACATTAACAATGTAGTTTGGGAAGCTCTGATAAATTTCATATATTCATCTTCAATCACTCATCTTTTCTGTTCATAAGTAATTAAATGCCTACTTATATTGGTACTTAATTATCTTGGGTAATGAACAAATATACAATAACATTTTGTCAGCAATTGAGTATATGTCAAATGTATTCACTTTCTTTTTTGCAGTATTACAAAACTATTCTAAACTATTGCTGTATTTCTCCTAACCAAAACAATCCAATTTCACCCTTGCAATTCTATATCTAGACGGAAGAAATAGGAGAAAATCTATGCAACCATGGGCTTCTAAATTAGTGTTGAGATAAACACCAAAAGTGCAATCTTTGGAAAAATTTATAAATTGGACTTCATTAATTTTGAAAAAAATATGCTATCCTAATGTAACACATTGATAATAGGAGAGAATGGGTATGAGATATATGGGAAGTTTCAGTATTACATTTGCAATTTTTCTGTAAATCTCAATGTGTTCTAAAATATTTATTTTGAAGAAATTCAAAACAATATTTCAAAATGTAAAATGTTTTATTATCTTTATTGAAATTTTTCCTTGTATTGTGTTTAAAATGAAAATTTCATTAATATGATTTGTCAGATCCTTTAATACAGATCTTTCCACCCCTTTGAGCTACTCACTACCTTAATGCATACCATGATCCTGTCTTCCAGGTCTTTAGTACTTCACTTTCTAGCTGACTTCTTTTCTTATTGGGGTGTAAGTGGAAGTAATATATGCCACTTGACCTAGATCTTTTCAATATTTCTTCATTCCATTTCTGTCATCTGTCTGAATGGAATGAAAATAAAAATAGCACTATTGCAAATTACCAGCTGACAATGACAGAGACTATATCAGCCTAAGTTTCTGAATAACTATGTAGGGAAGAGCTTTGAATGGCCTGAAATGTTAAGTGAAAAATAAATTAATTACTTATATACTATAAGTCATGAATTGTTTGCTATTGTAGCTTAGCCTTTTCAGAACTGATATGAGATTGTAGTAAAGATTAAATGATATGATAGCTATAAAGTTCATGGAACAAAGACTGGCACATAGTGAATACTATATAATACAGATCAACCATTATGATTTTTATTTTTATAGTCTTAACTTTATTGAAATACCATTGATGTACAATATCATGTTAGTTTCTGTTGTACTACATAATGATTTGACATTTGCAAATTTCTCTTTCTAACAATTTGCTGTCATTGTATAGAAACACAACACATTTCTATGTATTAATTTTTGTTGCCTGCAACTTTACTGAATTCATTGATAGGTTTTATGATATCTCTAGTATTTTCTATGTATAGTATCATGCCATCTGCAAATAGTGATAGATTTACTTCTATTTGAGATTCTTTTTATTTATTTTTTTTCTTTTCTGATTGCTGTGGCTAGGACTTCTAACACCACTTTGAATAAAATGTCAATAGTGAGTGGGCATACATGTCTTGTTTCTGGTTTTAGAGGAAATGTTTTCAGCTTTTCACTATTGAGTATGATGGTGCTTGTAGTTTTGTCATATACGGCTTTTATTATGTTAAAATATGTTCCTGCTATGCTTCCTTGTTGAAAGTATTTGTCATGAATTGGTACTGATTTTTTTCAAAAGCTTTTTCTGTATCTATTGATTTTCAAATTATTTTTATTCTTCAGTTTGTTAATGTGATGTGTTACAATGATTGATTTGTTGATATAGAACCATCATTGCATCTCTGAGACAAATTCCAACTGCTTGTAGGAATTTCCTTTTAGTGTATTGTTGAATTAGGTTTGCACTTATTTGGTTAAGGATTTTTGCATCTATGTTAATCAGTAATATTATCCCATAACATCCTTTATTTGGGGGTTGTATAATTCACCAATGAAGTTGACTCATACTGGACTTTTTTGAGGATTTTTTTTAAATTAGTGTTTCAGTTTTATTGCTGGTGATTATCTGGTCTTATTATATTTGTAGCTTTTACTGATTCAGTCTTGAGAAATTGTATATTTCTATGAATTTACCCATTTATTATAGGTTGTCTGTTGTATAAGCACATGTATATTCATAATAGTCTCTTATCCTTCATATTTCCCCTCTATTGGTTGTAAGTTTTAATTACTTTTCTTGATTTGTCAATTTTGTTTATCTTCTCAAAGAACCAACTCTTCGTTCCATTGATTTTTGTATTGAAATTTTAATCTGTACTTCATTTATTTCTGCTCAGATTCTTATTATTTCTTCCCCTCTACTAAGTTTGGGTTTTGCTTTTTCTTATATTTTCTAGTTAATGTAAATGTAGGTTTAGACTAAGATTTTCCTTATTTTTTTAGGTAGGCTTTTATTGCTATAAAATTTCCTTTTAGAACTACTGTTGCTATGTCCCATAGATTTGGGTCTTTGTGTTTCATTTTTCATTTGCTTCCTTCCAGGCACATTTTGACTTCATTTATTTCTTTGGTGACTCATAGATTGTGTAGTAGTCTACTGTTTAGTCCCCAGCAGTTGTGCTTTTTGCCGTTCATTTCTTGTAGTTGGTTTCACTCATGGTTGGAAAAGATGCTTGATAAAATTTCAATCTTAATTTTTTTCAAATTTGTTTTGTGGTCTAGCATGTGATCTATGATGGAGAATGTTTAGAAAAGACGGGTATTTTGCTTCTGTTTGATGGAATGTTCACTATACATCTATTAAGTTTATGTGGTTGAATGTGATATTTAAGATCAGTTTTTCCTTAGTAATTTTCTGTTTCAGTGATCTGCCCATGAAGTGAAGGAGGTGTTAAAATCCTCAGCTGTTATTGTGTTACTGTTTCTCCCATTATATTTGTCAATTTGCATTATGTATTTTAGTACTCCTATGTTGAGTGTATATATATTTTCACTGTTACATATTTTTGTTTTATTGATCACTTAATCATGATATAATGATTTTTTTTCATTCATTCTGTTTCCTGGAAATGAATGTCTGTTTCCTTTCCCAAGTAATGGAAATGTTCAGCTGTTATTTCCTCAAGTAGATTCTTAGGCCCGAATTTCTCTTTCTTTGTTCTGGGACTTCTATATTACAAATGTTATTATGCATGATTGTCTTAGAAGTCCTCATTTTTTAAAATTCTTTTACCTTTTTTCAGCTTGTGTGAAGTTCACTACTCTTTCTTCCAGCTTGCTGATACATTCCTCTGCAGTGTAATCTATTGTTGTTTCCTTCTGGTATATTTTTTCCAGTTACTGTTTTCTTCAGCTGAATTTGATTCTTCTTTACACTTTCTAACTTTGTGTTGTCATTTTTACTATGTTCATCCATTCTTGTTCCAAGTTTGGTGAACATTTTTGATTATTATCTGTACTTATTTATTAAGTAGACTGCTTATCTCCACCTTGTTTAGTTCTTTTTATAAGGTTTTGTTCTGTTTCTTCATTTGGAACATATTCCTCTGTATCCTCATTTTTCCTAGGTATCTTTGTTTATTTATGTGTATTAGGCAGGTCAGTTAGATGTCCCAAACTTGGAAAAGTGGAATTATGTAGAAAATGTCCTATGGGGCCCAGTATACACATCCTCATTATCATCAGAATTATATGCTCTTTAAGTGTTCCTATGTGGACTGTTGGGGACCTTCTGTTATAGCATGATTGACTACTGTAGGTTCACTGACATGTGTGACTGACACCTGGCCAAGCTTCCTTTGGGCCCTAGGGGTCCTGAGGTCATACTGGAATGATAGTGGGTAGGTATTCTCCAGTTCTAATAGGCTAGAGGGAGGAATACAAAAATGTTGCTTGTTTGTGGCAAAATAATCTCCCCAAAGTGGCTGCAGCCATCATCTGTGTCACCAGGGATAGTCCTAGTTGCTTCCTGTCTCTCCAGGATTCTGTCTGAGATAAGTAAGTGTGCCAGTTCTGATTTAGGCTTATTTAGAATTACTAATTCTTTGCTGAGACTTGAAGCATGTGAGATTTTGTGTGCACCCTTTAATAGCAGAGTCTGTCTTTTCCGTAGCCCTCTGGCTTTCCTTATACAAGCCCCACTGAACTTTGAAACCAGACATTCTGGGGGCTCATCCTATCAATCTTTGGAGAGAGTATCTGTAAATGTTATTATCTTCCCATTTATATGTCTCTTAATCAGGACTATGTGTCTTGACTATTTATGTGTCTCCATTCCACTCCCCATCTCCTGTGGTTCATTTTATCTTTAGTTTTAGAAAATACGTTCTTCTAATCCTCAGGTTGTTCTCATGAACAGTTGCCCTGTAAATAGTTGTAATTTTGGTGTGCTTATAGGAGGAGGTGAGCTCAGTGTCCTTCTACTCTTCCATTTTCTGCTATTGAGTTTTTTCAAAAAGGTTCTTATATTGTTTTAATTGGTATAGTTATCTGTACTGTATAAGTGTTTACCTTCTAAGTCTAAAGGTTGAAATCTGATATATTTTAAGGGTTTGGCTTTAGAATCTAAGTCTGATTATCCTCTAATTTTCTGCAACATGTATCCTTATGCCCTTTACTTAATAAGGTATTAACACATGAGCAAAGTTAAGGTAGTTTCTATTGATATTCTCAATGTTGGACTATGTCTCCAAATATTTTCATGATTTACCAGAGTTATTTTCTTGAACATGACCCACTTAAATGTGCATTATTTTTAAATTACACCATTAATAATTTTTGAAATTTTTATATAATTTCAGTTTTTTTCTTCTTTTTGAATTGTCCAAAGTTTGTAAAACATAAATTATTCAGGATCATATTTTCCAAATGAATAAAACTAACACATTTATTCATACACATTTTTATTTCATTTTTAACCCAGTAATCACTTACTTTTCCTCCTGCTGTTAAAATGATAGGCATGGATTTAAAATGAAAACATTTAAGAACTGACATCAAAATGAAGTTATAAAAGATCTCCACAGCATTGGGAAATAATATACAGCTACATTATTTCTACAGTAGAGACAGTTCTTTTTCTTCTAAGTTAATTCTCATGCCAACATGAACTGTTTAAATCTTTTCCTAAACATCTGTAAATTCTCATGTATACAAGCCTACAGAGAGAAAAAAACTGCTGCCATAATGCAGTTGGTGTCAGAATTAGTAGCAAATCATCACATAATCTAGAATAATCTGATTAGAAGTTCCCGTTGTGGCTCAGTGGTTAACGAATCTGATTAGGAACCATGAGGTTGCAGGTTCAATCCCTGGCCTTGCTCAGTGGGTTAAGGATCCGGCCTTGCCGTGACCTATGGTGTAGGTTGCAGACACGGCTGGGATTCCATGTTGCTGTGGATGTGGTGAAGGTCGGCAGCTACAGCTTCTGTTAGACCCCTAGCCTGAGAACCTCCATATGCCGCGGGTGCAGCCCTAGATAAGGCAAAAAGACAAAAAAAAAAAAAAAGGAAGAATCTTGATTAGATTTTACTTGAGACTGTATCCAAGTGTAAAGGGGCCAAATAAACTTCCGTAGTTCTTTGAGCAATATGGACATTTATCTTAGGTACTCCACTTACATTACCTGTGCAAATATTTTTGCCAGGGAACTTCATAGTATGGAAATGCAGCTTATTTTTTAATGGTGAAATTTAAGCACTAAATTGATCTTAACCAAATCTTATGGCAAGTTTAAATACTAAAAATATGTCAAAGATATATTTTTAATTCTATCAAGACCAGATGGTTATCTTTTTTAAAATAATTCAGCCAAGCCCTCATTTTGTACTCAATTTTCTAAAAAAAAAGAAATACTGAATTCAAAATATATCTCCAAGGAGTTACCATTGTGGCACAGCAGAAACTAATCTTACTAGTATTCATAAGGATGCATGTTTGATCCTGGCCTTATTCAGTGGGTTGGTGATTTAGCATTGCCATGAGCTGTGATGTAGGTTGCAGATGTCACTTGGATCCCTCATTGCTGTGACTGTGGTGTAGGCCAGCAGCTGTAGCTCCAATTTGACCCCTAGCTTGGTAAATTCCGTAAGTCACAAGTCCGACCATAAAAAGCAAAAAAAAAAAAAAAATCTTTTTTACATCAGCTATTTAACTTTATTACTCTGTATAAGAAAATAAGGAAAATTAGAAATATATGAACATTGCTAAAATATTTTTTAAATAGTATAACCTCTATTATATGTTTGTTTTAATTTTTTGTAATTTCTTTAAATTTTTCTACCTGCTTTAAATGGGCATATTACAATTGAACACTCAAAAAGCCACACAGTCAATAAGGGAAAGATAATTTTCATTTATGTGATTATACAAAAGTTATATGCAAGTTGTCCCAAAAAATTCACATGAAGTTTGCCAGACCAAAAATTGTTTCTGTATTTTAAATATAAAATATTATTTTATCTTGCATATTAAAATTTGTAGAGATAAATAAGAATTAGAAACAAAAAGTTTTAAATGAGAAATTTTGAAAATAGAAATTAGGAATTTGTTTGATGGTATGATAGAAAGTAAGCAAAGTAGAATTAATGACCCAACTCTTAGCCAGTTATTTGTCAATCTCTCTAAATCACTGTTATCAAATTTTTACTGCCACTACCAACAATAACACCAACATCACCATCATCAATAACATCATCACCAGCAGTAATTATTTTGTAAAGTTGAGAGAATATTTTAGGTAGAAATATCATATGAAATTATGGGAACATAAATTTGAAATGATTTTCAACTTATTAATGAGAGGCCTTGACTTTGAATAAATATTATCCAAAAGTCAAATGTAATTTTTCCTCTTAAAAAGATGAAAATAAACCCAAGAATATGAAATTAATTTTGACATGAATGAAGATGTTAACCATTAGAATCCTTATTATTCATGAAATTGAGAATACATAAAATAATGTGCCAAAAGAGTGAATTAAGAGAAGCTGCTGCACTCCTGAAAAATTTGGTATTCTTAAGTAGGAAAAAAAAAAGCGAAAATAGTACAGAACTCCATCTATTTTAGAGTATGACAGAGTTAAAATTTATTAGCCTTTCTTTGACCTCACTCTTGGCTATATAGCTCTTCTGTATAAATAATACATATTCTTATAGTATCGTCTAGCATGATATGGTGTAATCACTTATGGGAAGGCACAGACTCCTTCATATACATTATTAAAGCAGTCTGAACCTATTCATAAAATCTATTTTGTAGACATAAAACACTAAGGGCTTTTCCTTTGGCAACCTTTGTGGAGATGGTGAAGCCTGACACACTGTCTGTGGAAACTGTGAAATGGAGAAATTATCAGTGATGGGTGTGGAGGATGGGCTTCTTGGCTCATATAAGCTAGGGAGTATTTTATTTTATAACTCTTTAATGGTATGAGAGGAGGAAGAAATAGACATTCAAATGTGCATATTTTTTTCTATTCCAGAATCATTAAATACTCTAGTTAAATCAAATTATGAGCTGTCAAAACAAAATTTTAAATGAGTTGTGTTTTTGGTGATGTTGTTTACTTGATTATTAGATCTACGGAGAAGATGCAGAACTATTATCTTTAATGAGTATGCTTGGGTTTGAAGGTAACAGGATCAACATACCCTGTGACAGGAGAGGCAGGTAGAAAATTTCTCCTTTGAGCAAAGTCAGAGAGAACATTTTATTAGAAATTTTAAGAATGTGGTGTATTTTCCTTGTTGTAACAATAATGACATGAGAAGAAAGAGATCCTTCTACATGATATACATGAATTTGACTACTTGTCTTATAAAAACCTATGTATCCTAAACCAAAAATCTTGAATAACTTTTTTATCTTTAAAGAGTGCATGATGAAGGAAATATATTTTTTGAACAACTTTTAGTCACTCTAGATTTTATTCTAATCTTGATTGAAAAATAATCCAATATCTGTGGAAACTCTGATTTTAAGTGGATCTTAAGTTTATCATTGCTCTTTAGATTTACTATAAATAAGAACTATCACATTTCCTAAACTTGATTTCTTAAAAGAGGACAAGCAAGAGGAGAATTAGTAATATCACTTTAGCGTTAAGAAATTATTATTTAATCTAAGGGAGATAATTAGATTATTTAATGTGTTGATTTTCAAATTGGAGATTACTAGTATCATCTTGTGAAAATTTAACTGAAGATTTTCTGATTAGTAGTATTATTTATTTATTTACTTATTTTGCTTTTGAGGACCACACCCACAGTATATGGAGGTTCCCAGGCTAGGGGTCTAATCAGAGCTACAGCTGCTGGCCTACACCACAGGATCTCAGCCACATCTGTGACCTATACCACAGCTCATGGCAATGCCTGATCCTTAACCCACTGAGTGAGGTCAGGGATTGAAGCTGCAGCCTCATGGTTCCTAGTTGGATTCTTTCCTCTGCACCACAATGGAAACTTCTGATTAGTAGGATTTGATGAGACTATATTCATAAGTTATAATTAACCTCCACATAAGTGCTTTTAACTTGTGGCAACTGAGAGCTATTGCAAGTATGTGAACAACATTGTGAAATGGCAATGAGGTGCGGACAGAGAAGTATTTTGTTATTTTGGTCTTGGTTTATAGAAACAGATCTCAAAAAGAAAGAAAAATAACAAATGATTTGGTATTAAGTGATTTGCCAAAGCAGTAATCTATCTAAGCATTAGCCACAAGGGAAGGAAAAGCCTGTAGCCAGGAAGGAAGGAAGGAAGGAAAGAAAGGAAGATTCTAGAAACAGTGGAAACAGTGTAGGGTCTACATTTCAAATAATCTTCAAATAGCTAATAAAATTTTGTTGCTCTTGATTCATAGTGCTATTTACTTTTATTAAGTTAAATTTGCCAAGTAATTGAAAAACATAGTTCTAGAGATTTTATATTTTATTCAGAAAAGAAAACTTTTTATACATCTGTTGTCCAAAATGTTTAGTTTTCATTCAATAATTCAATAAAATAGAGGGTTTTTTTACATTGTTTTAATTGCTTTTCCAAATCTGTATCTTGGTTTTAAGACAGTGTAAAATAAAGTGAAATATTTTTAATTAAAATAATACCAAGATCAAAATTTTAATGAAATATTTGCACATTTTAAGCTTACAAATAATATTCTTTTCTAACAGTTGATTTACAATATTATATAAGTTTCAGGTGTACAACATAGTGATTCACAATTTTTAAAGGTTTTATTCTATTTATTGCTTCTATAAAATTTTGGCTCTATTCCTTATGTTGTACAATATATCCTTATAGCTTAGTGATTTTTTTAAACAGTACTTGGTATCTTTTAATTTCCTGCACTTTCTCACCCTTTCTCCTTTTCCTTTCCCCATTAGTAGACACAAGTGTATTCTCTATATCTATGTGTTTTTTTAACATTTATTAGTTTATTTTATTATTTTAGATTCCACACATAAGTGATATTATTATTTGACTTTCTCAGTCTGACTTATTTTACTATGTATAGTAACCTCCAAATCTATCCATGTTTTTACATTTGACAGAAATTCATTCTTTTTAATATGGCTGAGTGATATTCTATTGCATATATACCACATCTTCTTTATGCATTCATCTGTTGATGGACATTTAGGTTGCTTTTGTATCTTGGCAGGTGGAAATAATGCTGGTATGAACATTAGGTGCATGTATCTCTTTGGTTTTTTGGATATATACCCAGGAGTTAAATTTCTGAGACATATGGTATCATATGGTCATTCTACTTTAGATTTCAGTGACCCTCCTTACTACTTTCCACAGTGGCTACACCAATTTACATTCCCACCAATAGTATATGAAGGTTCATTTTTCTCCATGTACTAACCAACATTTGTTATTTGTGTTCTTTTTGATGATTGCTATTCTGACAGGTGTGAAGTGATATTTCACTGTGGTTTTAATTTGCATTTCTCTGATGATTAACAGTTTTGAGTGTCTTTTCATGGGTCTATTGGCCATCTGTATGAATTATTGAAAGCATGTCTGTTCTGATTTTCTGCCCCATTTTTCAATCAAGTTTTTTTTTTTTTAATGTTGACTTGTATGAGCTATTTATATATGCTGGATATTAATTCCTTACAGGTCACAACATTTCCAAATATCTTCTCCCTTTCAGTAGGTTGTCTTTTTGTTGTTTTGGTAATTTCTTTTTCTGTGCATAAGTTTTCAAGTTTGAGTTTCATTTGTTTATTGCTTCTTTTATTTCCTTTGCTTTAGGAAACACATCCAAGAAAATATTGCTACAATTTTTGTCAAAGAGTATTCTGCCTATGTTTTCTTCTAGTACATTTATGGCTTCTAGCCTTACATTTAGGTCTCTAATTTTTGGGGGGTTTATTTCATATATAGTGTTGGATAATATTCTTTAATAGCAATTGAGCCTTGGAGTTCCCGTCGTGGCTCAGTGGTTAACGAATCCGACTAGGAACCATGAGGTTGTGGGTTTGATCTCTGGCCTTGCTCAGTGGGTTAAGGATCTGGCATTGCTGTGATCTGTGGTGTAGGTCACAGATGCGGCTGGGATCCCACGTTGCTGTGGCTGTGGCGAAGGCCAGCAGCTACAGCTCCTGTTAGACCCCTAGCCTGGGAACCTCCATATACCGCGGGTGCGGCCCTTAGATAAGGCAAAAAAAAAAAGGTAATTGAGCTTTATAAAAAGATATTATACTCCATGTAAATTGTACCTATTTCTACGAAGTAGAAGAGGTATTAAAATTTTCTAAGGATATTATTACAGTATAGGAAGCTGATAGAAATAAGATTGAGTATAACTGGAAGAATATAGGCTTAAAAGTACACACTATTTTAATCAACTTACTGTGTGCCACAGGCTTCAGATATTTAGTACAGTTCCTGACATCCATAACTGTAAGTCTCCTATGTGAAGCAAGGGTCTAAATTTTCAATCATTTCAAGTGACTTTAAAAAAGTCATGGTGGATGTAAGGAAATGAATAATATAATGATTGCATTAACAGATTGAAGGACTAAATATGATCATTTCACTTGATGCACAAAAATCACTTGCCAAAATTCTACACCCCTTCATTATATATATAAAAAAGAAAAATCAACAAACTAGGAATAGAAGAAAATTACCTTAACATTTTAAAGGTCTTAATGAAAAAGCCATCAGTTAAAACTGTGACTTCAAACAGTGAAAAACTGAAATTTTTCATTTAAGTTCAGTAATAAGGCAAAGATGCACACTCTTAATACTTTTGTTCAGCATAATACTGGAAGTCTTAGCCAAAACAGTTAGGCAAGCAAAATAAATAAAATGTTTTCAGATAAGAAATAAAGGTAGGAGATCCCGTTGTGGCTCAGTGGTTCAAGAGCCCCAAATAGTGTTTGTGAGGACTCAGGTTCCATTCCTGGCTTCAGTCAGTGGGTTAAGGATCCGGTATTGCCGCAAGCTATGATGTAGGTCACAGGTGCAGCTCAGATCTTGTGTTGCTGTGTCTTTGCTATAGGCTGGCAGCTGCAGCTCCAATTTGAACCTTAGCCCAGGGTACTTCCATATGCTACAAGTGTAGCCCTAAAAAAAAAAAAAGAAAAGAAAAAAAAGAAAGAAATGAAGATAAAATCTTAGTTCACAGATATCTTTTTTTTTTGTCTTTTTGCCTTTTATCTAGAGCCGCACCCGCGGCATATGGAAGTTCCCAGGCTAGGGGTCTAACAGGAGCTGTAGCTGCCAGCCTTCACCACAACCACAGCAACGTGGGATCCTAGCCATGTCTGCAACCTACACCACAGATCACAGCAACGCTGGATACTTAACCCACTGAGCAAGGCCAGGGATCAAACCCGCAACCTCATGGTTCTTAGTCATATTCGTTAACCACTGAGCCACAAAAGGAACTCCAACACAGATATCTTTTTATATGTAGAAAATCCTAAGTATTCTACAAAACCTTTTATAACATAAACAAATGCAGCAAATTCGCAAGACACCAAGTCAACACATAATGCACAGCAGCTGCATATCTATACACTTACAATGAACGATCTGAAAATGAAATTAATAAAATAATCCCATTTACAATAACACATAAAAATAATAAAATACTTAGAAATAAGGTTAACCAAGGAAGTTAAAGACTTGCACACTGACAACTATAAAACATCGCCGAAAAAGAAATTTTAAAAGACATAAGTAGATTGAAAGACATCCTATGTGGATGGACTGGAAGCCAATATTGTTAAAAATGTTCACACCACCCAAAGCAATCTATAAATTCATTGCACTGCTTATCAAAATCTCAATGTCTTTTTTTGAGGAATAGAAAAGAACCACCTTTAAATCATATGGAATCACAGGGGCCCTTGTTAGCCAAAAAATCTGAGGAAAAGAGCAAAGCTGGAGGTCTCACATTTCTGGACTTGAAAACTTATTATTATGCTAACTTTTACTTATAATGAAATGAAAAATGGGAGTACCCTATTAAAACAGCTACATTTTAAATATAGTGCACTGACAATTGTTCTGTTCCATTTAATTACTACTGACGAGGTCCTTAATAAATTTTACCTTCTTTTTTCCCCCATTACTTAATGAATTTTATTACAATTATATGTGTACAAAAGTCATCACAACTCAATTTTTATAGCATTTCCATCCCAAAGCTTCAGTGCATCCTCCACCCCCCAGCTTGTCTCATCTGGAAAACATCGATTTTTCAAAGTCTGTGAGTCAGTGTTCTGCAAAGTTCATTGTGTCCTTTTTTCAGTTTCCACATGTAAGTGATAGCAGTTGATATTGGTGTCTCGTTGTCTGACTGGTTTCACGTCTCATGATAATTTCTAGGCCCATCCATGTTGCTATAAAGGTTGTTATTTCATAACTTTTAATGGCTGAGTAATATTCCATTGTGCATATGTACCACATCTTCCCTATCCACTCCTCTGTCGATGGGCATTTAGGCTGTTTCCATGACCTGGCTATTGCATAGAGTGCTGCAATGAACACTGGAGTACATGTGTCTTTTCGAGTCAAGGTTTCTGCTGGATAGGCGCCCAGGAGTGGGATTGCTGGATCAAAGGGTAATTCAATTTTGAGTTTTCTGAGGAATCTCCATTCTGTTTTCCCACAGTGGTTGCACCAATTTGCATTCCCACCAACAGCGTAATAGGGATCCTTTTTCTCCAAACCCTCTCCAGCACTTATTGTTTGTAGACTTTTTGATGATGGCCATTCTGGCCGGTGTAAGGTGGTACCTCATAGTGGTTTTGATTAGCATTCAATAATAACGAGTGATGTTGAACATCTTTTCATGTGTTTTTTGGCAAACTGTATGTCTTCTTTGGAGAATTGTCTGTTTAGATCTTCTGCCCATTTTTTGATGGGGTTGGTTGTTTTTTTGGTATTGAGCTGTAGGAGGTGTTTGTAAATTTTGGAGGTTAATCCTTATCAGTTGATTCATTTGCAAATATTTTCTCCCATTCTGTGGGTGGTCTTTTTGTTTTGTTTAGGGTTTCCTTTGCTGTGCAGAAACTTTTAAGTGTAATTAAGTCCCATTTGTTTATTTCTCTTTTTATTGTCCTTACTCTGACACATGGATCTGAGAAGATGTTGCTATCATTTATGTCAGAGAGTGTTTGGCTTATGTTTTCCTCTAAGAGTTTGATAGTATCTGGTCTTATATCTAGATCTTTAATCCACTTTGAGTTTATTTTTGTGCAGGGTGTTAGGAAGTGTTCTAGTTTCATTGTTTTACATGTAGCTGTCCAGTTTTCCCAGCACCACTTATTGAAGAGGCTGTCTTTTGTCCAATGTATATTCTTGGCTCCTTTGTCATAGATTAGTTGACTATAGATGCTTGGATTTAATTCTGGGCTTTCTATCCTGTTCCACTGATCTATATTTCTGTCTTTGTGCCAGTACTATACAGTTTTGATGACTGAAGCTTTGTAGTAGAGTCTGAAGTCAGGGAGCCTGATTCCTCCAGCTTCATTTTTCTTTTTCAGGAAGTATTTGGCTATTCTGGGTTTTCTGTGCTTCTGAACAAACTTTAAAATATTTTATTCAAGTTTTGTGAAAAATGCCCTTGGTGAATTGATAGGGATTACATTGAATTTGTAGATTGCCTTGGGTAGTATAGTCATCTTGATAATATTGACTCTTCCATCCAAGAGCATGGTATGTCTTCCCACCTTTTCAAGTCATCCTTGATTTCTTTCATCAGCATCTTACAGTTTTCAGAGTACAGGTCTTTTGTCTATTTAGGTAGGGTTATTCCTAAGTGTTTGATTATTTTCATGCAATGATAAATGAGATTGCTTCCCTTTGTGATCTTTCATTGTTAGTATATAGAAATGCAGTTGATTTCTGTGTATTAATTTTTTATCCTGCAACTTTGCCAAATTCATTGATGAGCTCTAACAGTTTTCTGGTCGAGTCTTTAGGATTCTCTAGGTATACCATCACATCATGTGCAAACAGTGATAGTTTGACTTCTTCCTTTCCAATTCGCATTCCTTTTATTTCTTTTACTTCTCTGATTGCTATGGTAAGGACTTCCATAACTATGTTGAATAACAGTGGTGAGAGTGGACATCCTTGTCTTGTTCCTGATCTCAGCAGGAATTCTTTCAGGTTTTCATCATTGAGAATGATGTGAGCTCTGGGTTTGTCACAGATGGCCTTTATTATGTTGAGGTAGGTTCCCCCTATGCCCACTTTCTGAAGGGTTTTTATCAGAAATGGGTGTTGGATTTTGTCAAAGGCTTTTTCTGCATCAATTGAGAGAATGATATGGTTTTTATTCTTCAGTTTGTTAACGTGTTGGATCACACTGATTGATTTGCGGGTATTGAAGAATCTTCCATCCCTGGGATAAATCCCACTTGATCATGATGTACAATCATTTTAATCTATTGTTGGATTCGGTTGGCTAGTATTTTGTTGAGGATTTTTGCATCTATGTTCATCAGTGAAATTGGCCTGTAATTTTCTTTTTTGTGGTATCTTTGTCTGGTTTTGGTATCAGGGTGATGGTTTCCTCGTAGAATGGTTTGGGAGTGTCCCTTCCTCTGCAATTTTTTGTAATGGTTTCAGAAGGATAGGTGTTAGCTCTTCTCTAAATGTTTGATAGAATTTGCCTGTGAAGCCATCTGGTCCTGGACTTTTGTCTGTTGGAAATTTTTTAATCACAGTTTCAATTTCAGAACTTGTGACTGGTCTGCTCATATTTTCTATTTTGTCTTGGTTTAATCATGGAAGATTGTACTTTTCTAAGAATTTGTCCATTTCTTCTAGGTTTTCCATTTTAATGCTGTATAGTTGCATATAGTAGTTTCAAATGATCCTTTGTATTTCTGTGATGTCTGTTGTTACTTCTCCTTTTTCATTTCTAATTTTATTGATTTGTGTCCTCTCTCTTTCTTTCATGATAAGTCTGGCTAAGGGTTTATCAATTTTGTTGATCTTTTCAAAGAACCAGCTTTTAGTTTCATTGATCTTTTCTATGGTTTTCTTCATTTCTATTTCACTGATTTCTGCTCTGTTCTTTATGATTTCTTTTCTTCTACTAACTTTAGGTCTTGTCAGTTCTTCCCTCTCTAGCTGCTTTAAATGTAAAGTTAGGTTGTTTATTTGAGTTTTTTCTTATTTCCTGAGGTAGGCTTTTATTGCTATAAACTTTCCTCTTAGAACTGCTTTTGCTGCATCCCAGAGGTTTTGGAGTGCCATATCTTTGTTGTCATTTGCTTCTAGGTATTTTTTAATTTCCTCTTTGATTTCTTCAGTGATCCATTGGTTGTTTAGTAGCATGTTGTTTAGTCTCCACAAGTTTGCATTTTAGCCATTTTTTTCTTGTTGTTGATTTCCAGTCATATAGCATTGTGGTAAGAAAAGATGCTTGACATGATTTCAGTTTTCTTACAGTTGCTGAGGCTTGATTTGTAGCCCAGGATGTGATCAATCTTAGAGAATGTTCCATGTGCACTTGAGAAAAATGTGTATTCTTTTCCTTTTGGATGGAATGTCCTATAAATATCTATTAAGTCCATCTGATCTAATGCTTCATTCAGGGCCTGTGTTTCCTTATTGATTTTCTGCCTGGATGACCTGTCCATTGCTGTAAGTGGGGTGTTAAATTCACCCACTATGATGGTGTTATTGTTGATTTCTCCTTTTAAGGTTGTTAGCAGTTGCCTTATATATTGTGGTGACCCTATGTTGGGTGCAGAGATATTTGAAATTGTTATATCTTCTCCTTGGGTTGATCCTTTGATCTCTATGTAATGCCCTTCCTGGTCTCTTAAAATGTTCTTCATTTTTTTTTTGTCTTTTTTGCCTTTTCTAGGGCCACACTCAAGGCATGTGGAGATTCCCAGGCTAGGGGTCTAATCAGTGCTCTAGTCACCGGCCTATGCTGCAGCCACAGCAACGTGGGGTCCGAACCATGTCTGCAACCTACACCACAGCTCATGGCAAAGCCGGATCCTTAACCCACTGAGCAAGGCTAGGGATTAAACCCTCAACCTCATGGTTCCTAGTCAGATTCATTAACCACTGAGCCATGACATGAACTCCAAAGTGTTTTTCACTTTAAAGTCTATTTTGTCTTAAATGAGTGTTGCTACTCCAGCTTTCTTTTGATTCCTGTTTGCATGGAATACTTTCTTCCATCCTCTTACTTTCAATTTGTATGTGTCCCTAGAAGTGAAGTGGGTCCCTTGAAGACAGCATATGTATGGGTCTTATTTTGGTATCCATTCAGCTAATCTATGTCTTTTGGTTGGGGCATTCAGTCCATTAATATTTAAGGTAATTATTGATAAGTATATATGTTCTAATTGCAATTTTATTAACTGTTTTGGATTTTTGTTGCTCTTTTTTCTTCCCTTATTCTCTTGTTGTCTCCTCTTGTGGTTTGAGGACTATCTTTAATGTTGTATTTGAGTTTATTTTTCTTATTTGTTTGTGTATCAATTGTAGATTTTTGATTTGCAGTTACCCTGAATATTTGATATAGGCGTCTATATATAAATGAGATTGTTTTAAGTTGTTGGTTTCTTAATTGCATGTGTATCTCCAGTGTCCTGCATTTGTGTTCTCTTCTCGTGATTTCTGATTTTGTTAGCACAATTGTTTAGGGATGATTTAGTATCTTACTGTATATGTGCCTTTATTGGTGAGTCTTGTCATTTGTGGTGTTTTTATTTCTGGTTGTGGCCTTTTTTTTTTTCCTGCCTAGAGAAGTTCCTTTAGTATTTGTTGTAAAGCTGGTTTAGTGTTGCCGAAATCTCTTAGGTTTAGCTTTTCTTAAAGGTTTTGATCTCTCCTTCAAATCTAAATTAGAGCCTTGCTTGGTAAAGTAATCTTGGTTGGAAGTTTTTTCGTTTCATCACATTAAGTATGTCAGGCCACTCCCTTCTGGCCTGCAGAGCTTCAGCTGAAAAATCTGCTGATAACCTTATCGGGATTCCTTTGTGTTTGTTTTTTTTTCCCTAGCTGCTTTCAATATTTTCTCTTTGTCTTTAGTTTTGGTCATTTTTATTAATATGTGTCTCAGGGTGTTTCTTCTTTGGTTTATTTTATATGGTACTCATTGCGCTTCCTGAATTTGGGTGAGTGGTTCCTTTCCCACGTTAGGGAAGTTTTTGGCTATTATCTCTTTGAATATTTTTTCTGTCCCCTTCTCTCTCTCTCTTCTCTCTCTGCCCCCCAATAATATAGACTTTGGTGCATTTAACATTATCCCAGAGTTCTCTGAGACTATCTTCATTTCCCTTCAGTCTCTTATCTATTTTCTCTTCCACATTAGTGATTTCCACTAATCTGTCCTCCACCTGGCTGATTTGTTCTTCTGCCTCCTGCCTTCTGCTGGCTGCTTCTAATGAAATTTTAGTTCAGTTATTGTATTTTGCATCCCTTCTTGCTTAATTTTTACATCTTGTATTTGTTTCCTCAGTGTTTCCTATAAATTATCAATCTTTGCCTCCAGTTTATTTCCAGTGTCTTGCATCATCTTCAGCATCAACAGTCTAAAGTCCCTTTCTGGGAGGCTGATAATCTCCTCATCACTGAACTCTTTTTCTTGTTTTTTTTTTTTTCTTTCTCCCTTATCTGAGGTTTTTTTGTCTTTTCATTTTTATAGGTTTTTGGTGTGGTGTCCTTTTTTGCAGACAATAAACTTATAGCCTCTTTTACTTCTGGTGTTTGCCTCCCCTGTGGCTGAATTTGGTATGAAGGGGGCTTGCTATAGGTTTCCTGATGGAAGGGACTGGTGTCTGACCACTGGTAGGTGGGGCTGATTCCTATCCCTCTGGTGGATGGGGCTTTGTCTCTGGGTGAGATTAGAGGTGGTTGTGTGCCTGAGGGTTCTTTAGGCAGCTTGTTTACTGATGGGTGGGTCTGTGATCCCACCTGGATTATTGTTTTGCCTGGGGCTTCTCAGCAATAAGGGGAGTGGCCATCTTTTCCCAAAATAGCCACCTCCAGAGAAATACAGGTTGATGAATGTTCACAGGAGCTTTGCCTCCAATGCCCTTCCCCCACAGCAACCCACAATCACCCCTGTTTTCCCAGGAGATCTTCCAAGAATTGCAGTCAGGTTCCACCCAGATTCCTATGGAGATTTGCTTTGCTCTGCAACCCAGTGGATGTGAAAATCTGTGTGTGCCTTTCAAGAATGGGGTCTCCATTTCCCCCAGTCCCATAGTGCTCCTGCACACAAGCCCCTCTGGCCTTCAATGCCATGTGCTCCGGGAGTTCTTTCTCCATGTGCCAGATGCCCAGGCATGGAGATTTGACATGGGGCTCAGAATTCTCAGTCCTTTAGGTGAGCCTCTGTGATAAAGTTTCTTTCCAGTCTGTGGGGCTTCCCACCTGGGAGGTATGGCATTGCTTATATCACATAATTGCCTCTTCTACCTCCCATTGTGGTCTCCTCTTTGTCTTCTGGTGTAGGATATCTTTTTGAAAGTTTCCAGACCATTTGGTTAAAGGTTGCTTGGCATTTGGTTGTAATTTTCTTGTTTCTATGAGAGAAGATGAGCTCCAGTCCTTCTTTTCCGCCATCTTAATCCCATCATCCAGTCCTTAATAAATTTTATAAGATATAAAGTCTTCAAAATTTTAAAGAAATTATTATTATTTTTATTATTATTATTATTGTTATTATTGTTATTATTGTTTGTCTTTTCAGGGCCACACCTACAGCATATGGAGGTTCCCAGGCTAGGGATTTATTCGGAGCTGCAGCCACTGACTGTCGCTACAGCCACAGCAACACGGGATCCGAGCAGAGTCTGCAACCTACACCACAGCTCATGGCAACATCAGACCCTTAACCCACTGAACGATGCCAGGGATCAAACCCACAACCTCATGGTTCCTAGTCAAATTTGTTAACCACTTAGCCATGACGGGAGCTCCAAGAAATTATTGATTAGCCTATTTTTTTCATCTGTTTTCTTATTTAGCCTCTTGTGTATTGGGTGCCAGAAATAACTTTCTGAATTATTAGATCAATATTATAAAGCACTGCTTTATAAATTATAGTTAAACAAAAAGTAAAGCAAAGGGTGATGAAGGGTCTAAAATATTCAGAATAGTGCATATTAAGCTCACAAATTGTTAAACTTTACTAGTTTTGAAATTTTTTTATCTGCAAAATTTCTAGCTTTTAAATCCTGAATTTCCTTAGCATCTCCAAAGCTAAGATTTACACTCAGAAATTAGGTCAGATACTTGGGAACTGGTTTACTCTTTCATTATTTTAGAGGACAAATTAGTACAAATAAACCAATGGGGTTTTTTCTTGACTCTACACCTTAGTGGGTGAGCATTTTGTTAGGAAATGATGATTCAATGATGGGAGAGCCTGGGGATCAATTTGTAGAGTAGGATGACACTGAGTTCACCTCCTTCCCATGAATACATTGAAGATTTATCTGTATATGCAAACATTCTCACTGAAAACTTAATGGTAATTGGCAGTAAATCTCCTTTATAATCAAGCCAGTGAAAAAGAGCTATAAAAAATTGGATAGAGGAGTTCCTGTCATGGTTCAGTGGTTAATGAACCTAACTAGTAACCATGAGTTTGCGGGCTTGATCCTTGACCTCACTGAGTGGGCTAAGGATCTGGCGTTGTCATAAGCTGTGGTGTAAGTCACAGACAGAGCTCAGATGGATCTGGCATTGCTGTGGCTGTGGCATAGGTCGGCAGCTACAGCTCTGATTAGACCCCTAGCCTGGGAACCTCCACATGCTTTTTTACCTTAAAAAAAGTAAAAAAAAAATTGGGTAGGGTGGGAGGATAGGTGATCAGGTAGGGCTTTTAAAATCATAAACAAGACACACAGAATTCAATAGTACTGTGACATAAAAAAAAGAATGATATTCTGTCATTTGCAACAACATAGATGGACTTGGAGGGCTTTATGCATAGTGAAATAAGTCAGAGGAATAAACATTTTATGGGGCCACTTTTGTAGAATCTAAAAAATAAAAGAAATGAATATATATAACAAAACGTAAAGAGTCTCACAGAAATAGAGAACAACAGTGGGGAGAAGAAACAGGAAAGAAACATGATGGGGTAAGGGATTAAGAGATACAACTACTATGTATTGGACTTTCCTTGTGGCTCACAGCATAACTACTTTGTGTTGCTACTATGTATAAAATAAATAAGCTACAAGGATGTATTGTACAGCATACGGAAATATAGCCATAATTTTATAATAACTTTAAATGGAGTATAGTCTATGAAAATATTGAATCACTATGTTTCAATAATATAACTAATATAATACTGTAAGTCATCTATACTTCAATTTAAAAAATGGATAAAGAAGTAATCATGTTCTCTAGTAATTCACTTTTATATGAACACTCACAGACTTACACCCACAATTAAATAGAAATGGTATACAAAAGTACAGAACTAATAAAGAATTAAGGTGCTACGGGAAGTCAGAGAAATCTTCATAGAGGACATAATGATTAGTTTGGATTTTATAGAATGAATGAGTGTGTTCTAGGTAGACAAAATGACTAATACTTTGTAAAAGTGATGGGGAAATTGTTTAAAAATATGAAAGAGAATAAATGGTTCTGGGAACTGTTGGTAGTTGGTTATTCTAGAGTATAAAATGTGTTGGTGTAGAAATTCTGGAGAGGTAGTAACCAGAAGTCAGAATATAAGTGCTTTGTCTTTTGAAAAAATATTGTATTTGCTTTAGGAAATAGGTCTGTATATGTTTGTATGTATACTTACTTGGTCTAAAATAGTTTATATAATACCTTTAATATTCGAGAGAGTACTTAACTTTTAATATTGAAAGAATCTATAATTTCTAACAGCAAAACATCAACATAAGTAAACGGCATCTAGGTATGCATGCTTGTGGTTTCTTACAACGTTATTTTCTACATATTTAGGTTTCCTTTTTAAAAAAGTGAGATATAATTGACATGTGACATTATGTAAGTTTGGAATGTACCATGTCTTAGTTTGATAACATTTACATAGTGCAGTATGACTGATGCAGAAACATTAGCTAATCCCTGTATAGTGTCACATAATCATCAGCTCTTTTTTGTGTTGAGGATAATTAACATCTAGTATTTTAGCAATTTAGCAATTTTAAAGCTTATAACACTGTTGATTATAATAAACACGTTGCACATTATATCTTTAGAGCTTATTTATCTACTAAATTAAGGGTAAATTTTTGTACCCTTAAATAACATCTCTGTAATTTCCCCATCCCCACATTTTGGCACTTTTCTATTCTCTTTTGAGAAAAGCCATCCTAACAAGTATTAGGCAATATCTTAAAACTGTGGTTTTAAGTTTAATTTCCCTGATGATTGGTGATATTCAGCCTTTTTTTCTCACATACATATTGGCCATTAGTATGTCTTTGTAAAAATGTCTATTCAGATTCTTGGCTCACTTTTCACTTGGATTATTTACTTCTCTCCTGTTGAGTTGTGTGTGTTTCTTACATATGTTGAAATTAATCCTTTAATAGATATATGGTTTGTGGATTTTTTTTGCTCATTCTGTAGGCTGTCTTTTCAATTTATGCACTCTTTGCTGTGCATAATCTTCTTATTTAAGGTAGACCTACTTTTTAAAAATGTTCTAGTTGCCTGTGTTTGATTTACCCAAGAAATTATGTGCTTGAACTAGTTCAGTATTTCTTAGTGGAAAAACTTATTGTAAACAAGGAGCAAATTCAGATCTTGAGAAGTGAGTGCCACCATAGCACAATCATGTTATCACAGTGTATTCTTAACCAGTCATAGCTCCTTTTTTCATTCCTTAGCCACACTGATCCTATACAAAGATTTTAACATTGAATTTTATTTTTTAAGGATGGTAGTATGTCTAAAGAGAATGTACATTAATGAGCTTTTTGTTACCAACCAAAGTCAAATGGACAAATAAATGTTCCTAACATATCTCAATTAAAAGTTACAGGAGTTCCTGCCATGGCACAGTGGATTAATTTTATCTGGCTTGTTTCTGTGGAGGTATCAGAGTGATCCCCAGCCTGCACAGTAGGTTAAGGATCCAGCATTGCTGCAACTGTTGTGTAGGTCGCAGCTCTGGCTAGGATTCAGTCCCTGGCCTGAGAAGTTCCATGTGCCACAGGTATGGCTGAAAAAGAAAAACAAAATACAAAATATGTAATAGCTTTTATAAATTTTGAGTCTGTGGAACAAAATAGCAAATGTAACAAAATAATATAATTACAAAAGCATTTATCTCTCTCAATATTTAATTTAGAAATCTCTGTGCCGTTATAAAACTTATGTGAGGTTTAAAATATAATGCTATTAGTTTGAATTCTAGCTACATCCAGCTAACTGAATTCCTTTCTCTGTCTTTTGAATTAAACTAATAAGAGTAACTCTCATAATTTTTTCAGGATTTCACTGAGAGAGAATATTTAACAGGATTTTGTGATATCTAAATTTAGAAACATCGTGTTTCTTTTATTTTCCCTCATAGTAGAAATTTAATACAAGTTTTGAATGAATTAATACAAGTTTCCCTCATAGTGAAATTTAATACAAGTTTTGAATGAATTAATAAGGATATGGAAACACATCCAACTAGTGTCCATGAAGATGTCGGTTCTATTCCTGGCCTTACTCAGTGGGTTAAGGACCCAGAGCTGCAGTGAGCTGTGATATGGGTCACGGATGTACATTGGATCCCGTGTTGCTGTGGCTGTGCAATAGGTTGTCAGCTATAGGTCCAATTAGAACTTCCATACGGCATGGGTGCAGCTTAAAAAAAAAAAAAAAAAGCAAAAACAAACTCAAGAAATTTAACATTGGCAGATAATTTATAATTGCAGAATACTATTAGTTGTTCAAAGTATTATACAGTTGTCCACTGAAAAAAGAAAATATTTCAGTGCCTTGGAGAATGAGTCTTTTTAAAATTGTTTTAAATGCTCTAGCAAAACAAATAATGGGTCATAGCTTTTATACTTTTGTTTATTCATACAGTATATTTTAAAGCAAGGTATCAGATGGTGAAATCTGTATATATTATTTCATTATATTGCAATAGGTTATCTTCATTTTTTATATTATATTTAGTCATTAAGGTTTTTTTCAAATAGAAAGGCAACTAGATCCTTTTAACTTCTTTTAAAAAAATTTAGGTCATTTTTATTTCTTTACACTTTTCAGTATTTTTATGGTATTTACTTCTTTATTTTTACCTTATAAATCATTTATAGGGTAAAAAAATATGAAAGTACTGAGAATTCCCACATACTCCCTCTCTGACACAGTTTCTCCTATTATTTAAATTCTGTATTAATCTTGTACTTTTGTTATGATTAATGACCTAAAATGGATACAGTAAAAATAATGACTAAATAACTAAAGTCAATATTTTACATTAGATTTCACTGTTTATATGGTACCTTCTATGGGGTTTTGCAAATGTGTAGTGACACGTGCCCACCATTTCTATATCATGCAGGAAAATTTCACTGCCCTAAAAATCCCATTTGTTCTGTGTATTCATCTCTCCCTTCCCTAAACCCTTGGCAACCATTGATCTTTTTACAGTCTCTAAAGTTTTGCCTTTTCCAAATTGTTTTATGATTGCATTCATACTTTATGTAGCCTTTACAGTTTGGCTTCTTTCATTTAGCAAATATTATTTTAAGGACTTCCATGATTTTTTTGTAGGTCTATAGTTAATATATTTTTATTGCTGAATAATACTCCACTGTATTGATGCACCACAGTCTATTTACCCATTTGCCTATTAGGACACAGCTTGATTGCCTTTAAGTTTTAAAAATTATGAATAAAAGTGCTATACTCATTTCTGTGCAGGTTTTTGTGTGGACATACTTTTGCTTGTTTGTTTGTTTGTCGGCCACATCCATGGATATGGAAGTTCCCAGGCCAGGGGTCAAAACTGGGCCAGGGATCAAATCCGAGCCACTGTAGTAAAAATGCCAGATTCTTACCCTGCTGAACCACTAGGAAACTCCACATAAGATTTTAAGTTAGTTATACAGTATCTCTGAGTGAGATTTCTGGATATTGTAGTTTTATTTTATAAGAAATTGCCAAACTGTCTCCTCTTTTTATAAAATGGTTTTCCACTGATATCTTATAAATATACCTATGTTTTTTACATATTCTTCTTCATGCCTGTACACAGTTCATAGGAAACTACATATACATAAATGTCTGCTAAAGCTAAGATCCTCATGAACAATCTCTAGTGAGTAGCCTTACCCGACACTTAAGACTCTGCATGTAATTACCGAATCTATCATATTAGATTTTCTACCAAACTTACCCTTTTATAATGGCACTGCTCTCCACCAGTCAGAAACAAGCCAGAAGCACATCTCCTATATGGTAATAATTTTTATTCTTCCTTCTTCCTCATCTCCTTTATCTGATTATAGATATATAGTATTACGGTTATAGATAAATCTCTTAATTATCTGTCTTATGTGTACATTTCTCTCCATCATTGTTTATATTTTTACAACAATATTTTTAAATGTTTATATTTTGCTCAAAATTACTTTATAATTCCTGATTATCTTCAAAATAAAATCACACTTCAGCATGTCCTATGCAGTCATATTTGATATATTTGTCATAACCATTTCCTAGCACTGTCTCTATTATTCCAGAGACACAGATGAATATTTAACTCTTTAAATACACTCTCAAAATAAAGCTTTCACATACTCTTCCCATGGCCTGGAATGAGTTTTCTTCCTCTATATTTGCACTTGTTGAAAAATGTCTTTATTTCTATAACAATTTATACAAATATTTGTTTCTTCAATAAAGTCTACTCTGACTCTCTTAAATTAGTTACCTAGTATTTACACTACAATTTTTCAAAGATCTCCTCCTTTCAATTATATAGATTCCCAAACAACCAAAACAATGCCTAACAAGTAGTAAATAGTCACTAATTATTTGTTGTACGAGTGACAATAAATTATATAACTGAGGGGCTTGAAGGAGTTGATTTAATTAATGTCACAAGGGAACTTCAGCTTTAAGGTAGATCGGCTTATTATATTCTTATCTTGTAAAGAAAAATAAAGAAAAATGTATGCAATTAGAAAAAATGCTTTGAAGGATTTTGCCCTTTTCTTGTTTGAAAGGGCAAAGATGATGTGTACTTCTACTTCATAAGGCTCGTGAAAGAGAAAATATGTCTTTCGTGGACAGAGAAAAATGTGACTTGTTTCTAAAAAACTAAAAAAAAGTTAAAAGAATATATCCATATATTGTTGCCTTGTGAAGTGATATGAGTAAAAAGGAGTCTAAGAAAATTTAAGTCAAAATAGCTAAATACTTAATACAAATGTCCCCAAAACAACTTTATAATTTCAATGATAGCTCAAATGAGGTATTTTTCAGTGAGTAATACTTTATCTGGAGTTGCCTTCCTGGCACAGTGGAAATGAATCTGGGGAAATGAATCTGGGAACCATGAGGTTGCAGCTTCCACCCATGGCCTCGCTCGGTGGGTTAAGGATCCGGCATTGCCATGAGCTGTGGTGTAGTTTGCAGATGTGGCTCAGATCTGGTGTTGATATGGCTATGGCATAGGCAGGCAGCTCTGGTTAGACCCCTGGCCAGGGAACCTCCATATGCTGCAAGTGTGGCCCTAAAAAGCAAAAAAAAAAAAAAAAGTATCTTTGAACATATAAAAATAATAAACATTAAAAGGCAAGGTAGAGTGTGATTTTTTTGTATTCATTTGAGTTTTGTTTATGTTTTTGCACAAATTTTCCAATTCATTTAAATTCTTTTACATAGGTTAGTAGCATATCAAGTCAAATGAAAAATATTTTAAATAAATAGACCTACACGGAAATTTTGCTCAGATCTCGAGTGGGATACTATTTAATGTTTGCCGAATGTATCTTTTACTGCAGTATGTTATGATAAATTAATTACTGATGTGCTAAAAAGCAAAAAAAGATATTGCCCTTGCAGAAATACAAGGCACATAAGGAGGAATAAATGTACAATCTTATATGTTAGGTCTCCAGTGAAAAATGCTCTGCCAAATACTCCTAAATTCTATCAGCCCCAGGGAAAACATATGTCTCTTATCTAGTGCGCTTAAGAAGACACACTTGTTCCAAATAGTAGAAAGAATTGAAAAACAAATGAACAAACAAAACTCGCATCGGTTATACCTCCCTTAGGTGTCCTTGAGAAAAATGTTTGAAAATGTTTTAAATGAGATTGAAAACTGAATGTTTTAATGCTTTAGGGAATTTGGTTCTTTACACAAAAATTTATTTCCATTTCTAAAGTAAATTAGTAGATTTCCTCTGGTTAGATTTTTGTACATGAAAAACTCCACCCCTATGATATTCTCAAGTGTTAAAACTAAATTTTAATTGTTTGTTCTAGAGAATGGCAAATTTTTTTCTCTAATGGATCAAATAATAAATATTTCAGACTTTGGGGGTCACTTGGTCTCTGTCACAATCACAGCTTTGCTGGTGGAACATGAAAAAACCCAGTTCATAACAACTGAGTGTGACTGTGTTTTGATAAATTCTTACAATAACAAGTGGTAGCAGGATTTGACCATCAGTTTACAGTTTGCTGACACTTGTATACACTGTCACATGTTCCTGGTGTAGGGGCAAAAATCATCCTCAGTTCACTGTCCTAAGAGACCAGGGTCACTGCTGTCATGGGTATCTATTGTTTTCTATTCTGTATATTTAAAACATTATACATTTTAAAATAATACATGTTTTTTAAAGATGCATTCTCTGATTAAAAGTACATGGAGTTTAGTGGAATAGAAAACTCAAAAATAAGCACTATGAGGGCAAGAACTATATAATTACTATTCATCTCTCTATCTGCAGAGCAGGACATAGAGGGAGCTATCAATAAATATTTGTCAAAAAAGTAAATAAACATTTACAAAAACAAATACAATAAACAATATGGAGCTATCTACCAGTTATCAAGTTGTTATCTACTTTTCTTTAAACACACTTTATAAACTCATGGACTGTGCAAACCACATTTTCTTAAGTAAGATATCTCCCTGTTAAGTTTCTGCCAATAGAAGGTGATAGAGACTAGAAAGCCGAAAGAGGAAGAAGGGACATGCACCATTTTGTTCTGGTTTGTTTCCTGTGTTTCTCACCATCATCTCAGCAGAGTGTGGTGATGGTTATCCTAACCATGGCACTTCATTCCATTGGTAGTAATCTCCATAAGACTTATGAAACCAGAACCATAGAATCCAATGCAGAGGCCCCTTCTTAAACATTTGAGTTACAGCTTGAAGGGCTCTTACTCTAAATTTATTAAGATTTAAAATGTCCATCCCCTTTTGTTCTTCCAACATTAGGAATGTGCTGTTTCTTGCTGTTGTCTATCTAAGGAAACATGTTCATGAACATTTTTTGCCTTTTCAATTCTCAATACCTAGTTAACCAATCTTTATATTAAATATCCTTGCTAAAGTAATCACTGCAATTTCTGTCCCCCAACTGAATTCTGAGTGATGCAAGTTTAGTGAATACGAAATTTGTGACACAATCCATTCTGCTAGCAGTACAATGGAGCTGGGGGGGTGGTCAAGTCACTTAATTAAAGAGATGATTTTTAATTGGTTCCTGAAAAATTTATAGCTGTTTGAGAGACTAATCATGTAAGCATTACGGGCTTTTGAGGGAAGAGATAATGAGGTTTCTGAGCAAAAAAAACCCACAGAAATGGGTAATATCAAATTTACATATTTAGAGAATATGATAATGGTTTAGTAGGTATGTAGGAGGTATTAGTGTGAGTACAACGGAGCTAGGGTGATACGACATTGAATATCCTAGGATATCAATCAGTCATTCAATCACTGTGCCAGTTTTATGGAGTAAACAAAATAAAATGTGTCTCTAAAGGTATGGCATTTCCAGTCTGCTTGAAATATTGATATTAAATAATTAATTTTGAAAATAATTATCTAATTAAAAATTCTCCAAAGAATAATAAATAGAAGTTCAAAAAGTTAGAACGAAGAATTAATAAGAAAACTGATTTAAATTAAGATGTGGTAAGGCAGTCTTTTCTGATGAAGTGACCTTAAGCTGATACCCAAATAAAAAATAATAATTTGCCCAGAGTTAATAAGGAAAGGAGCTGGCTGTAAATCTGGTCTTTATCCTGTGGTGTGGTTGAAGGATTTAAGTATGGAAGTTGCATGGTCTTAGTTGTGTTTTTAAGAGGTTATCTTTAAGTATGGAAGCTGCATGGTCTTAGTTGTATTTTTAAAAGTTTATTTCGTTAGCATGAAGGATAGATTTAAAAACAACAGGATGTACTTTACCAAAACTATGTAGTGGGCAAGGGATGGTGAGAAGTTCATGGACTCACAACACAGTTAGAGAAAGACAGAAAGACTACTAAGTGCAGTTCTGAAGACAGTCTTGGAAATTAAGTACATAAATATGAGAGATACGAGGGGGGCAGGATCAAGGACTCAGCTGTAAGAACCAAGTTTCTGAATTTGGTGATGATCTAAGTTAGATAATGCTATCCACCAAGATAAGAAATATATGATGATATAGGATAAAAGGTTTATTTTAGAATTTATAGATATGCCTATTAGATGAAGCTATTCATTTTGGTTTTTCTACTCCTGTATGTTTGTTAATATTCTGTCAGATAGACCTTTTAATTGCTGAAAGCTGTTTTAAAATCTCCAAAAGCGGTTATGGATTTACATAAGTTTGAAATTCTCATAATAATAGATTTATGTATTTGCATTCTTTGATTTTGGCTAGTATGATTTCAGAACTATGGGCCCAATGAAGCTGAAGTTCTTTGACAAGCCAAGCCCACTACTTGTATCTTATATTTCAGTTTCTCTCTATAACTCTGAGGAGGCACACTCTCGTCGGCCGTGTTGTAATATGCCTAACTCCTTTCTCAGACCTTATAGGAGTACTTGCTTTGCCTTTTTGTTTAACAATCGTTACTAAACACATCTTTTTTTGTTTGTTTGTTGTTTGTTTGTTTTTATAACCACACCTGTGGCATATGGAAGTTCCTGGGCTGGGAGTCGAATTGGAGCTGCATCCGCAGGCCTATGTCATAGCCACAGCAACACAGGATCTGAGCAGCATCTGTGACCCATGCTGTAGCTTGCTGAAACACTGGATCCTTAACCCACTGAGTGAGGCCAGGGATTGAACTTTCATTCTCACAGAGGCAATGTTGTGTCCTTAACCCACTGAGCCACAGCGGAAACTCTCCAACCATGACTTACTTATTTTGAAATGCCAATTTATTACATAAATCTTCTCTTGGAACCTTATGTAAAATTGCTATTCACATCACTATATCAAAATCCATTCACTTACTATGTTTTACTTTTATTTCTATCTGTTATCAATGAATTATTTATTTGTTTACTATTTGTTGATCCCTACTAGAGTATGAGCTCTGTGACAATCAGAATTTTATCTGCATATTCTTTATTGTATCCCTGATGTCTAGCATATTGTAGGAGCTTAATAAATATTTATTGAAAAATAAATATGAATTAAATATTTTAACACAACACATTAGCTTTTTTTAAGTGTACTGATAGCTTTTGTTTAAAGTCTGTTCTATCTCATATTAAAATAGCCCAGTGGTTTTCAACTGGGGATGATTTTGTAATATAAATGTAATTTTACAATGTCTGGAGACAATTTGGGGTTGTCGCAATGAGAGCTGGTAGCACCACTGGTAGGTAGTGTGTAGAGGCCTAGATGTTGTGGGTGCAAAGACAATCCCTCATCTCAAAGAGTTATCCAGGCCCAAATATTGAAATCATCAAATAGTTTTCCAAACCGGTTGTACAAAGGTATACTCTGACAAATAGTACACAGAATTCTGGCTGCTCCCCATTCTTTCCAGCACTTAAATGATATTTATCATCTCTTTCATTTGAAACACTCTCAGGTTTAGATTTAAGGCATTGTTGTTTTAATTGACATTTTATTGATGGTTAATGAGTTATGTCTTCTATATTGATTTGGAGTACATGCATTCTATTTCAATTTATTTATTATTTATTTATTTATTTATTTATTTATTTATTTTTTGCCTTTTCTAGAGCCGCACTCGCGGCATCTGGAGGTTCCCTGGCTAGGGGTCTAATCGGAGCTGTAGCCACCAGCCTACGCCACAGCCACAGCAACGCAGGATCTGAGCTGCATCTGCAACCTACACCACAGCTCACAGCAATGCCGGATCCTTAACCCACTGAGCAAGGCCAGGGATCGAACCCGCAACCTCATGGTTGCTAGTCGGATTCGTTAACCCCTTAGACATGACAGGAACTCTCTATTTCAATGAATTTAATGATTACTTTTACAATTTTAACATGCACAGTATTCTTCAGTTAGTAATTTTCTCTACACTGCTCTCAACTTGTACACGCTTTTAATCCATTTACTCATCCTATGAGAGATATGCCATTTTTTTTCTAGTATTTTAGTTTCTTCTTTGCTTTTAAGCCTTACAGATTAGACATTAACTTATCATTATTTTATAATTTTTGTTTCATAAAATTCACCCAATAGTTAACATTTCCTTATATTCCAGTTCTTTTAAAGTTGCTTCCTTTAGAAATAATCTTTAGGAGCAGTGATTCTGAAATATGTCATACCTAAGAATAAACTGAAAGTCTTTTTGAAACAGAGCTTGCTGGGCACCTGTTAAGTACACAAACTCCTTCTAGGGAGACAACGGCAACCTGGGGTGAACCAGAGGGAGAACTTGGAGATGGCATCCGCTGGCTCTGCTGGTCTCTGTGAAGAATCAGCTCCTAGATGTGTGCTAAATTAGAAGCTTGACTCTTCTGCAGTGACTTCTGAAGTACGCAAATGGGCCTCCCGTGGGAAAGACTGGGAGCTGGGTATTCTGCTCCCTCTCTGTTGAGCCTGGACCTCTCTGCTGAACTTGTGCTGAATAGCCACAGGAAGTCCTCAGAAGCCAATTAAGGCTTTTTTTGAGTCACAGAGAATAGACTTTTGGTTGCCACGGGGAGTGGGGAGGGAGTGGGATGCACGGGAGTCTGGGGTTAGTAGAGCAAACTATTACACTTAGAATGAATAAGCGATGAAGTTCTACTGTACAGCACAGGGAACTGTATCCAATCTCTTGGCATAGAACATGATGGAAGATAGTATGAGACAAAGAAGGTATATATATATGTATGACTGGCTCACTATGCTGTACAGCAGAAATAGGCACAACACAGTAAAACAACTATACTTTAACTAAAAAATAAAAATAAATAAAGAAATAAAGACCTCTTTGTTATCATGTTGTGGGTCTGGACTCAAGCCCCATTGACTTCCAGAGCTTCCTCCCTCACTGGGTCCCATCCTTTTGCTCCTCAGGGAGAGGCTGAGAGTTGTGGGTTCCTTCCTGATTCTCTGACACTGTGCTGGGGATGTGGTTCAGATGAGAATGTGTTTCAGCTTTTTCTACCCATTTCAATGTGGGTATTTTCTTCTTTACCTGATGCGTAAGAGCCACTCAGTTTCTGGATTTTTTCTGCGGGAAAGGCTCCCTGTGTTGCAGTAGATTTGGTATGTCAATGGCAGGAGGTGAGTTCAGGAGCTTCCCATTCACCATCCTGAAAAAGTCATTCTTTTCACTGGTTCCTAATCTTGTCATCAAACTTGTTCCTTCAGACTTGCTGCTTCACAGTCATCTGCGTCTTAGTAAATGGAATCTCAGTGCTTCAAGTGCTTACACCAACTTCAGCAAATTATTTTTTGAATATTTTCTCATATTACTCTTTTTACTCATATTGCACTCCCCTCACTTCTCTTATTTCGGGCCACACTGACTTTCTCACTGTCCTAAAGCAGACCAGGAAGCTGCTTTATAAAATAAATTTTATTGAAGTACAGTTGATTTACAATGGCATGTTAATTTCTACTGCACAGCAAAGGGATTTTGTTACACACACACACACACCACACACACACACACATACATATATACACATTATTTATCATATTCTTTTCCATTATGGTTTATTTAAAGACATTGAACATAATAGCTCCCTGTGCTATACGGTAGGACCTTGTCAGGCCTTTTTGCATTTACTATTTCCTTAGCTCTTCCTCTGAATATTTTCATAACTTAACTTCCTTGCCTCCTTGAGGTCATTATTCCTGTGACACTTAATTTGTAAGACTATCACTGGACACATTATAAAATTGGACCCATTCTAGCATACTTTCTATCTTCTTTTATTTATTTTCTTAGCTTGTACCATTATCTAACATACTATGTATTGTGCTTGTTTAGTGTCTCAAATAAAACTCCAGGAGAGGAGGAGTTCTTTTCTCTTATACTCAGTACTATATTTCTAGCATCCACAATAGCACGTGGCAGACAATATGCTGCTGATAAATCTTTATTGCAAAATAAATTGACCTAAAGGATCATAGTATTTTTTTTCTGTACTATTACCTGATCTTCTTTTGTGTTTTAAAATTAAAAACAAGTGTTTACCTGTACATAAGTTTTCTTCTTTTCCCTCCCTAATTAAAGAGATTATAAACTTCTTACTGATAGTGTGCACATTATCTCATTTTTTAAAACTAGGTTAAAGGCAACTAGTTCAAGGAGATGATTACTTATAATTTACCAATTTCTGCAAGATTTTTACAATGTTAATAGATTCTGTAGAATTAATGATTTATTCAGTGCAAAGTCTGGTACATAACATAAAAATATTATTTTAATAATGGGTAATGGAAAGTTTTCATTAATATTTCACCTTTTACCAAATTCATAATAGACTATATAATCATTACTTTTTTTGTCTATTTTTTTAGACTGTACCCACAGGATATGAAAGTTCCCAGGCTAGGGGTCAAATTGGAGCTTTAGCTGCTGGCCTAAACCACAGCCAAAGCAATTCCAGATCTGAGCCGCATATACAACCTACTCCACCGCTCATGGCAATGCTGGATCCTTAATCCACTGAACAAGGCCAGGCATAAAACCCACATCCTTGTGAATACTAGCTGGTCTTGTTACCACTGTGCTACCATGGGAACTCCTATATAATCATTACTTATTTATCATACATGTTGTTCAAATATTTAGAGTTGCCTATATCTTGTTTTTCACTTATATTTAGTCTCTTAAACCCTTTAAAGATATTTTATGTCTTTAAAACCCAAATAACATTGCTGTTCTCTTTAGTCCTGCTTTTTGAGTACTTCTTGAAATGAGGTTAAAAAAATGTTCAGAATATATAGATTCTCAGTGGTTACTTTGACTTACTGATAGTAGAGCATTTTCTTAAAATCCAAAGTGCATTACTTTATACAATATGTATTGGCAAGAAAAAGCAAAAACAGCAACATTATTTGTAGTATATTTAGTAGTTGTTTAGAATCACTAACACATACTTCAAAATGTGTCATGAATAGAAGGCTGAGGGAATTACGAAAAAGTTTAACAAGGAGAGATTTCAACTCTGTATTGCAGGAAGTATCGTATTTCAGCCATGACATAAACAGGATGCTTCAATGGGAGCAGAGTTGAACTGGACATTCAATCTGTAATAAGGATGATCAAACTTATTACGTTCCAGTGGAAGAAGAGTAGCATGTATAGTAAGCTACCAATTGCTTTGTGGCTAACAATTCCTGACCTGTAGGCTAGAACACACATTAATATTTCTTCTGAACTACTCTAGTGAGCTTGGAATGTATGTACAATAAATTATGGTAAATTTTTTAAATGGTTTTTTAAAACATCTAAATAACAAGTGGTATAAATTTTCTAAGGAAACCTTTTTTTTTTTTTTTTTATCTTTAAAGACTCTTGTAGGCCAGTCCTTGGATTATTCTTAAAACAATTGTAATTTGTTGAAATTAATCCTCTCATTCAAGAGAGATGAAAGCTCTCATAAAGGTCCTTTTGTCTGTTTAATTAGCCCTTGTTCTAAATCCTCCATATAGCTCTGAAAAACCGATTCGTACATTAGTAAATCCAATAAAATTAATAGGCAGAAATGAGGGGTTGGAGGATCAAAAATCCATGTAGAATAGGCATTAGCAGGGTGGATACTCAAGTTATGGATTTTTCTAAAAAATCACTGCATTTTGGTGTAGGGATCCTGTAGATGGAGCGGATGTCCAGTGAGTCCTAGATCAATTCCAGGTTAAAAGTGACATAAAGGAATTACCAACATTTACAGCAACATGGATAGACTTAGAAATTATCATGCGAAGTGAAACCAGTCAGACAATTAGACAGCAACACCCAATGCTACCGCTTACATGTGGAAACTAAAAAGACACAATGAACCTTCTTATAGAACAGACAATGACTCTCAGACTTTGGAAAACCTTGGTTTTTCAAATAAGACAATCTGGGGGGTGGGGGGATGCACTGGGGATTTGGGATACAAAATCTGTAAAATTGACTTGTGATGATTTATGTACACTTATAATTGAAATAAAACCCATTAATAAAAAAAAAAGAAAAAAAGTGACAGAGGGCTTACAAAGCTCTTCATTAAACACTTAAAAGATTATAATATTACTACTTTCTTGTTAAAATCTTGCTTTTTATGTTAACATGCACTGAACTAGATGATAAACTCCTTTGTGGCAAATGTTACATATGATAACATTTTATATCATTTACAATGAAGCACATGCCACCCATAGTACAAACGAAGTATCTAATAACTCGTTAATGCTACATCTGATATCCCTGAACCCTAAATCAAAGCACTGCTAAGGCTTTTACGTTTTATTCTGTATAGTTAATTTAGAAAAGACAGTATTTGTAAGTCATTCTACTAGCTTACATCTGGTATCTCACATGTCATTTCTTAGGAACCAGAAGCCACCTTCTAGAGAACTGGTCCACCACTGGTTTTATGACTTTCACTTCTCATGAGGGAGTACACTGCCATGTATCACTCTATGAGAGCTGTTGGAAAGAGGATTTAGAATTTTGAAGATATGCTTTTATCCAGATACAACTGCTTAAACTCTTTCATTTTACCAAGGGCAAAGAGGGCCTTGTACTGATGTTTTGCATGCTTTAGAACTCAGCTGCAAGAAATCCATTTCTGGAGTTCCCTGGTGGCCTAGCTATTAAGTATCCAGCACTGTTACTGCAGAAGAATGGGTCACTACTGTGGCACATGTTCAATCCCTGGCCCAGGAACTTTAACATGCCATGGGCATGGCCAAAAAGAAATCCATTTCCTTTCAAGGTTGAATTTTAAAAAGAGGATGGCTAGGATATACAGATGCAGCAGATACTGATGCAGCAACAAACTATTTTGCCAATCATAGCATATCCACACGTGCAGGGGAGAGAGACACACATACAGAGAGAATCAGAGACAGAGACAAAGATAGGTGTTTAAATTAACTCTTCCAATTCCAGTAAGAACTTATCCCTTTTTTTTAGGGCCTCACCTGTGGCATATGGAAGGTCCCAGGCTTGGGGTCAAAAGAGAGCTGCAGCTGCCAGCCTACACGACAGTCACAGCAATACCAGATCCAAGCCATTTTTGTGACCTACTCCAGATCTCACAGCAATGCTGGATCCTTAACTCACTGAGTGAGACCAACGATTGAACCTAAAATTAATCCCTGAACTCCAGGATAAACTCTATATTATCCATTTCTTGATATATAGTTGTCTTAAAAGCAATTTAAGAAAATTTCAATTAAACAATTTCTAAATTTCTAATACAGAAAATTCTTTTTTTTTTTTTTGCCTTTTGTCATTTTAGGGCCACACTCGCGGCATGTGTAGGTTCCCAGGCTAGAGATCTAATCGGAGCTGTAGCCAGTGGCCGACGCCACGGCCACAGCAACGCAGGATCCGAGCTGGGTCTGCAACCTACACCACAGTTCACGGCAACGCCGGATCCTTAATCCACTGAGCAAGGGCAGGGATCGAACCCGCAACCTCATGGTTCCTAGTCGGATTCGTTAACCACTGTGCAACAACAGGGACCCCTAATACAGAAAATTCTTGATTCACCATCTCAATGGAAAATTGATTTTTTTTGTCACTAAAAAGTCAACAAAAAATCAACTGGAAGAGAAAAAGATAATTGTATCTGGTTCATACTTATGACCTCATTATGTTATCATTTCTTTGCATTTAGAGGACATAAACATGAGAGCAGAAATGAACAACTCATATGGAAATCTGTTACCTATAAGTATGCCCAAGTAAAATAACAAGTAAAGTATCACTTACATCCTTTCCAATCTAGTTCTCTTCCTTTCATTCCAGCAACAAAATGACCACATTGTAATATTTCTAAATGAATGTTTATGGAACCAAGAGTTGTGCTTAACTGAAGTGTGAATGAAGAGTCCTGGGAATGGCAGGGTTTTCATGAGGGAAAGAACAGAACACAGTGCCAAAACTGGACTGGAAGACTTTAATCCCAGAAGGAGGCTTTCACTGAAAGGCTTACCTACTGTTTCATAAGTTTTCTTTGCAGTCACCTAAATTTGCCAAAAACAAATTCTCTGCTCTCATAGCTCCTCTTGAAAGCATCATCCAGACATTCATCGAGTTGCTGCAGAAGAGTGCAAACACTGAATTATTCTACAAATGAAACTAGTTAATTAAGGCACAAGTATTGGAAAGAAGGTGATTTGGTGATAAAACAATTTCAAGTTTTAAACTGCTGGTTAGAAATATTGAAACATTCGAACTTCCTAATATGATAATGGCCCTGATCAAATTTGTTATGTTTGAGAAGTTACAAGATTTGTGACAATAATTTTATTGACCTCCCAAGGTGGAATCAGAAATATGGAACCCAAATATGGAGGAGTAAAAGTTAAAATAAATGCATCTCTGTATCTCTTTTTAGTTTGCCTTCTTTAACCTATTAAGAATTTTTAGGGCCATACATGTGGCATGTGGAAAGTTCCTAGACTAGGGATCTAATTAGAGCTGTAGATGCTGGCCTACACCACAGCCACAGCAATGTGGGCTCTGAGCCGCATCTGCAACCTACACCACAGCTCATGGCAACACCAGATCCTTAGCCCACTGAGTAAGGTCAGGGATCGAACCCACGTCCTCGTGGATACTACTCGGGTTCATTACCACTGGGCCACAATGGGAACTCCCCTAAATTAATATTAATGTAATGGTAACTTATAGAAGTGGAGGTATATCTTGTTTTCCAGTATACTCCTGGAGAGTGCTTGCAAGTGAAACATATAGCTTGATACAAAATAGTGAACAAGAGTAGTGTTCCCAAATGTGCAAGTCTTGGGATTCCTTTTGTTCATATCAGGAGCTATACACTTAATCTACGAGAGAATAAATAGCCTAAGACAATATACCCTAACGTAGAAAAAGCATTTGCCTGAAAAAAAGTAAAAAAGGGAATATTTGAAAGAGACATATGAGCATATGGTCAATGATATAAAATAGTTGTGTCCTTAAATAACAGCTAAGGTTTACACTAATCACTGAAACTCTTTTTTTAAAATTGATTCTTCTAAATGGAAATTTCACGAGGTAAAAGAGAGACTAATGCTCCAAATTTCCAAATTTCTTTAACAGTTGATATAGTTGACCTATGTATGTTTCTCTTGGCTGTGTTAAAGAGATTTAGAAGATTTAGAATTTATGCCATTGAAATGTTACCATTTGGGGAAGCTCTATGTTTGTTAAAGGTGTATTTCCTAGGTAAACAAATAATGGCAATAAGTGTGCCCATAAAAACTACCTATGTTCATGCACTTTTGTTTCCCATAATTAATCTACATAATCATCAGATGTCATTTGTTTCTAAAGTAGTTTATACCATTTTTACGTTATTGAAATGTTATAATTTAGTTAAATCTTTTTTAAAAAACAAAATCTGAAAATAAAGTTGTTCCTTTTATTTAAAAAAACTCAAATTATTTAGAAAGATGCAGTAAAGATATTCCCTAAAATAATTTCTGTTTAAGATGATGTGAAGACGTTATATCTGTGTATTGGAGAGGGAATCACAGAAATTTAGAAGGGCAGTGTATTTATTATTTTACAAAAGCTTAAAAATCTTACTTCTTTAATCCTGTGGCTTAATTATGAGTTTTACCTGAACCAGAGGAAAAAAATGTGCTTTAAGTTAAAAGTGGTAGAGTGAATATTCATAATATCTCTAAGCATAATACCTTTATATATATATATATATATATATATATATATATATATATGTTGCAAGCATTAATGATACTTATATATTTTAACTATATTTTGGAAGGTGAACAGAATTGTACTTATTTGAACAGAATAATAAATTATATTTATTTGGACAGAATAAATACAATTTCTTGAAATTAGAGTCCATTATTTTATGTTAGAAAATGTATAAAATCCTGCGTTGCTGTGGCTGTGGCGAAGGCCGACGGCTACAGCTCCTGTTAGACCCCTAGCCTGGGAACCTCCATATGCCACGGGTGCGGCCCTAGGTAAAGCAAAAAGACAAAAAAAAAGAAAATGTATATGGTTATCAGTGAATGGTAAGATTCTTTTATTTTTTAAATTAAGAAAGTATCTGCTAAAAGCATTTCCTGTCGTTAGATAAGTCCGGTATGAAAAAATGTTTTTTAATTGGAGTACAGGTGATTTACAGTTATGTGTTAGTTTCAAGCGTACAGCAAAGTGATTCAGTTATACATATATATTGTTATTTTTTTCCTTATAGGTTATTACAGAATATTGGGTATAGTTCCCTGTGCTATTCAGTAGGTCCTTGTTGGTTATCTATTTTATATACAACAGTATATATGTTATTCCCAAACTCCTAATTTATCCCTCCCCCTTTTCCCTTTTGGTAATCATAAGTTTGTTGTTTGTTTTCTACGTCTGTGAGTCTATATCTGTTTTGTATATGAGTTCATTTCTATTTTTATTTTTTTAAGATTCCACTTACAAGTGATGTCACATGATTTTTGTCTTTGGTTTACTTCACTTAATATGATGATCTCTATGTCCATTCTTTTTGGGGCAAATGACATTATTTCATTATTTTAGGGCTGAATAATATTCCATTGCATATAAATATATACCATATCCTCTTTATTTATTCATCTGTTGAAGGAAGTTTAGGTTGCCATATTTGTTTTAATTTGCATTTTTTTCTGATTTTCAGTGAGTTAGAGCATCCTTTCTTATATTTTGTGCTTCTACCTCTCTTTCATGCTTATACGTAAATAAGGCCAAACCTAGATTCCAGATGTGAGGGTTCTGATCTCTTTCCCATTTCTGGTTTGTGGAAATTTTCATTTCGTTTCTTTAAATCAATTATGTGTTTTTAACGTACGTATTATACACATTCATGTTTATGTATACATACACATATATTTCTTGTTTTTTTAATTATAGCTCTTTCTGAGTGTTATAAACTATGCCAAAACTACTTTCTATGTCTTTTGCTCTGAATGACAGCTGAATATTGATCTACAGTTTCTTTTAATTATTCAATTTAAAAATGATTAAAATGTTTGATAAGTATAATTGAGAAATAACTGAGTTTATAAAAGTTGAAGCTGTTCAATAGAATTCATGAATTTTTTAGATAAACTAAGCTGTGTTCTTTATGATCTGAAATATCTGTTAATTTATGAAATTAAAATTACCTTAGCCTACAAAAATGCATCATGTCCAATTAAGTTTGAATTTCAGATAATGAGAAAAATTTGTTTCAGTGTATACATGTCTCAAGAGTGCTTAACTTGTATTTTTTCTGGCAACATTAATAAAATGCATATTCATAATTAAATACTTTGGCAAATGTTACCATCACTTTTAAAACAATTTCTTGAGTTTTCTGCTCTGGTGGATTTTTTTACTCTTCAATTTTTTTTCTGATTTATTGAAATCAGCAACAAGATGAATGAATAATGCATGTTTTTGAGTGACAATAGACATCCCTGATGACTAGAAAGTGTGACTGCATTAGGAATGGTATAATATGGTGCCTAAGAGTATTGTTTCTGGAACCAGATTGCTGGGCTGGAATTCTGGCTTCAACATTTCCTAGCTTTGTGAATTTAGGCATGCTATGTAAATTCTCTGTGTCTTAGTTTCCTCTTCTGGAAATGAGTTAACACATGCATTAATTTATGACTCAAAACAGTGTTTGGTATGATAAAAAAGTCTATAGTCTTAGTCCTAGCTATTTTTATCTTCTATCTCTACATTTATCTTTTTAATATCTATGAATATATGTATATTTTAAATATTAGAAGATACGAATAACTTAGTGATTCCAGATTTTCCAGCTTAAATTTAATACATGAAAAGATACTGAGACAAGCCATCACATTATCAATTTACAATTCCCTAGAATAAGAAAGTTTTCAAGCAGTTTATTATTATAGAGAGTACTTATTATGAGCCTGATTTGATATGCATTTGTAATAGAATGACTTTGTAGCTGGACAAAGACCGAAGTATAATCTCTATGATCTTCAGTTTTATCTTGAGATTTGTCTTGTATCATATTTTCATAAATGATTAGGAACATTCAGTTGAGATTAAAACACTGCTCTGTGAACGTAACTGTCTAGAGAATGCCATTCAGAAATTTCTTGCCAATACCTTACTGTCAATCTTAAAGCTGCACAAGGCTGGTATCATTTAATTATTGCACTGTCTTCTCCAGGAGATTCATTTTTAGAATACCACTTAAACCCAGATAATGCATTAACTCTAGTGAAATTCACAACTACTTAGGTGCAAATTCGGGAAACACCAAATTTCCAATGTATTTTGTTGGAGAGAAAAACCTAAGTGCTAACTGAACCACATGATTAACACAGGTAACATTCGAAGAGAAACCTCAATGTATTAGAAATAATATGTAAGCAGGACAAAACACTGACCAATGTAACTAACCAAAAAAATAAAGAAATACACTATGTAAAACTGTTATAGAGTACAAATATTATTGTATTAAAAGACATGAATAATACAAAATTAAGGAAATTAATAAATAACACAACATTAATAAACTTGAATACTTGACTAAATAAAACATTGTATGACTTTAAATTATAAAAATTGCTTTGATGAACTTTTAACGTATCAAAAAATAAATGCATTTCTTCTACATAGAAAAAAACCTGTCATGTCACATAATGAATAAACCCATTAGTAAAAACAGAAAAAAACATAAAATGTAGGAATAGTATGAACAAAACAACACTACCTATATGAATAAAATTTAGAACTATGATTAAATAATCTGTTTTTAAAAATGTAGGGATATGTTATGCCTTTCTAAGAAACTGTCTTCATTACAGTCTACCATCCCTGCTGTGTATTAATTTGGTGTATGTGTCACAGGTTAAAAATTAGCAGTTATCTGTGTCGTTTAGCATGATGGCTATTTTCTTTCTTATTTTTTTCTACAATCTTTGAATTTATATCTTTTGTATTTCTTTCACATTAAAAGTAGTTTCAACTAAACAATCAAATAAATATCACTCATTCACAGAACTAACATCAAAGTTACGTGGGACAAAGTGTTTTATTTTTATTTTTTAATGTAATGAAGGAAATTTTTAGAGTTTTTCTATATATTACTATACTTTTTTAGCTTGTTTTCCTCTTTTAAACATAAATAGGTCAATTTTCTCTTGCTAATATACAAATGTACTTTCTTTTTCCCTTAGAACAAAAATAACACATTTGTTTTTGTTTGAATTTTTTTTGTGCTCCAAATATCACGTTATTTGAGCTGTTGTTAAGCATCTTTAGTTATTTTTCCTCCATACGGTTTGTATGACAGAAGGCAGACCACACACAGCTTACTCCTGAAAACCAGTTGTACCTTTAAAGGGATGTGTACATGATTCTTTAAAATTATAAAAATGTTTTAAATCCCTGAAATAAATATTTTCCTTAAATTTATCTTTTATTCGTTATTTCAAGAAATTATGGGAGTTCCCGTCGTGGCGCAGTGGTTAACGAATCCGACTAAGAACCATGAGGTTGCGGGTTCGATCCCTGGCTTCACTCAGTGGGTTAAGGATTCGGCGTTGCTGTGAGCTGTGGTGTAGGTTGCAGATGCAGCTTGGATCCTGAGTTGCTGTGGCTGTGGCAAAGGCCAGCAGCTACAGCTCCTGTTAGACCCCTAGCCTGGGAACCTCCATATGCAGCAGGTGCGGTCCTAGATAAGGCAAAAAAAAAAAAAAAAAAAAAAAAAAAAAAAAAAAAGCCAAAAAAAAAAGAAATTACGGAATCATTTGGTAAGGCAAATATAAAAATCTTCATGTGTATTTTCGTTTTTCAACTTCTAACAATTGAGGATAATTATATTTTTACAATGAAAGGCTTTTGAACAAAAATAGAAAGACCATTTTCTAACCCTGCAATACGCTGAACATATAACACAGTGGGGTATTTTGTTACCATTTATTTACAAAAAATAATTTTGTCCAAATTAAAAACAAATGCATGCTCTTTGAGGCTTTTCAGACAATAAAAAAGAATCTAGGTGATATAGCTATCCAGGATGATCTCTCCACCTGAAGTAGTCTACTGTCTACTCTTTCTGCAATGCTTTATCTATACTACTTCATGTTTCTGTTTTGCTAGAATATTAAACTAATTTAGTATGTAAGGTTTTACATACTATATATATATTTTTTTCTTTCAGTAGCTGTCATATGGTAATAGTGTCTTTCTCATTTCTTTTACTTCCTACAAAGAGCTCATGTTCCATACTTTTGATACTGCTAAACAACAAAAACACTGAGAAACTTGAAAACAACAGAGTTTAAAGGGAAGACAGGGAGAAAGAGAGAGAAAATGAAAGAAGAGAAGGAGGAGAGGGGAAGGAGGAACTGAAATTACATTGGCAATTAACTTTTTTGACTAATTGGGCTCAGAAACACAAAGTTTTAATACCTCAAAATGTTTTTGGAAAGTAACTCTCAACCACTACTTTTAAAGAAGAAAAAGTAGAGTTAGAAATATTGGGCAATTTCAACGTTGAATTTGCCTATAATAACATACAAATGGAACTTTATCTTCCATATTTTTTGTAAATAAATTTTGTCTTCTAATTCAAAGTCGTGCATGGAAAACTTTGATAGCATATATGTGACAGCAGCAGAATGTATTATGAACATCTTTTATTTTGCATTTAACTTTTTTTGTCCTTTTAGAGCTGCACCAGAGGAAAATGGAGTTTCCAGGCTAGGGTTTGAATCAGAGCTGTAACTGCTGGCCTATGGCACAGGCACAGCAACATCGAATCTGAGCCAAGTCTGCAACCTACATCACAACTCACAGCAATGCCAATCAGTAATACACTGAGGGAAGTCAGGATTAAACCTGTATTCTCATGGATACTAGTTAGGTCTGTTACCGCTGAGCTGCAGTGTGAACTCCCTAAATTTATTTTTTTGACCTCTCTATTCTTTTCTTGACCCAGTCTGAAAAGTCAAGAAAGCACACGAAAATGAGTATCATACATGGAGCCCTTCACAGGTGTTTGTACCTTCAATGCAAAAAGGTTCACAACCACAATAGCATGTTTGCAACTCTTATCTATACATATTATCTCTGTATTCATAGTTGTTGATAAAAAATTACTTTCTAACTCAATATTTTTAGTGGGGCAATTATAAATATATCTTTAAAAAATATACTTTTGGGAGTCCCCCAAAACTATACTATGCTATACTACATCAGCATAAGTTTTAAATCAAGCATAATTATAAATATAAATCATAGAAGTATGTCAAATTATTCTGTTAATATTATTAATCTACTATAAGATAAAATGATAATTGAATGAGGAGTAACATGACCTGTAGATAATTAAAAGGGAATTCTTCATTTTTTTTCTACACCCACAGCATGCAGAAGTTAGAAGGCCAGGGACAGAACCCATACCACAGCAGTGACGTGAGATAATGTAGTGACAATGCTGGATGCTTACCCCACTGATCTATTCAGGAACTCCCATGAAATTCTTCATCTAAAAATAATTGAATGATAATATGAAAAAGGCTTAAAGTCTTTCTATAAAAAGAAGATTCTGACTCCAGTAAAAACTACATATATTTCGGAGATTGGATTAAGATGGTGGAATAGAAGGACTGGAGCTCAACTTCTCTCCCAAAAAACAACAAAGCTACCACCAAATGCTGAGCAACCTTCAACCAAATGGACTGCAAACTTCCAAAAAAGATACTCTGCTCCAGAAGACAAAGCAGAGATCACATCAATAGGTAGGAGGGGCGATTACACAATAGAAGCAACCCCATACCTCCCTGGTGGGAAGCCCCATAGACTGGAAAGTAACTGCATCACAGATACTCAGCTACAGGACTGAGAGTTCTGAGCCCCACATCAAAACCCCACACCTGGGGATCGGGCACAGGGAGAAAGGGCCCCCGGAGCATCTGGCATTGAAGGCCAGTGGGGCTTGTGTGCAGGAGCTCCACAGGACTGGGGGAAACAGAGACCCCACTCTCGAAAGGCACACACAGACTTTCACGTGCACTGGGTCTCAGGGCAAAGCAGTCTCCATAGGAATCCGGGTGGAACCTGACTGCAATTCTTGGAGGATGTCCTGGGAAAACAAGGGTGACGGTGCCTTGTTGTGGGGGAAGGGCATTGGAGGCAAAGCTCTTGGGGACATTCAGCAGTCTGCATTTCTCTGGAGGTGGCCATTTCTGGGAAAATCTTGTCCCTCCCATCAGCGCTGAGAAGCCCCAGGCCAAACAACAATTCAGGTGGGATCTCAGCTCGACCCATCACTAAACAGGCTGCCTAAAGTCCCTTCAGGCACACAGCCAGCCTCTAGTCTCATCCAGAGACAAAGCCCCATCCATCAGAGGGAGAGGAATCAATCCCACCTACCAGTGGTCAGGCATCACTCCCTCCTATCAGGAAGCCTACAGCAAGCCCTCTCCATACCAGCTTTAGCCACAGGGGAGGAAAATACCTGAACGAAGAGAGGCTACAACTCTATTGTTGGCAAGAAGGTCACCACACCAAAAACCTATAAAAATGAAAAGACAGAAAACTCTAACTCAGATAAGGGAGAAAGAGAAAAGCCCAGAAAAACAGCTGAGTGATGAGATTATCAGCCTCCCAGAAAGAGACTTCAGACTGTTGATGCTGAAGATGATGCAAGGCATTGGAAATAGAATGGAGGCAAAGACTGATAATTTACAGGAAACACTGAGCAAAGAAATACAAGAGGTAAAAATTAAACAAGAAGAGATGCAAAATACAATAACTGAAATAAAAAATTCCTTAGAAGCAGCCAACAGTAGAATACAGGAGGCAGAAGAATGAATCAGTTGAGGTGGAGGACAGATTAGTGGAAAAATGGAAATCACTAATGCAGAAGAGAAAAGTGATAAAAGATTGAAAGGAAATGAGCAGAGTCTCAGAGGACTCTGTGATAATGTTAAACGCACCAACATTTATATTATAGGGGTGCCAGAGGGAGAAGAGAGAGAGAAGGGGACAGAAAAAATATTCGAGGAGATTATAGCCAAAAACTTTCCTAATATGGGAAAGAAACCACTCACTCAAATCCAGGAAGTGCAACAAGTACCATATAAAATAAACCCAAGGAGGAACACCCCCAGACACATATTAATCAAAATGACCAAAATTAAAGACAAAGACAAAATTTTGAAAGCAGCTAGGGAAAAGAAACAAATGACATACAAGGGAACCCCAATAAGGTTATCAGCAGATTTTTCAGCTGAAACTCTGCAGGCCAGAAGGGAGTGGCATGATATACTAAATGTGATGAAAGGGAAAAATTTCCAACCAAGATTACTTTATCCAGCAAGGCTCTCATTCAGATTTGAAAGAGAAATCAAAACCTTTACAGATAAGCAAAAGCTAAGAGAGTTCTGCCACACTAAACCAGCTTTACAACAAATCGTAAAGGAACTTCTCTAGGCAGAAAAAAAAGGCCACAACCAGAAACAAAAACACCACAAATGACAAGGCTCACCAGTAAAGGCATATATACAGTAAAGATACTAAATCATCCATGCACAATTATGCTACCAAAATCAGAAGTCATGAGAAGAGAGCACAAATGCAGGTCACTGGAGAAGCACGTGCAATTAAGAAACCAACAACTTAATACAATCTCAGTTATATATAGACTCCTTTATCAAAACTTCAGAGTAACCGCAAACCAAAAATCTACAATTGATACACAAAGAAATAAGAAAAATCAACTCAAATACAACATTAAAGGTAGCCATCCTGTGAGAGGAAACAACAAGAGAATAGGGAAGAAAATAAGAGCAACAAAAACCCCAAACAGTTAATACAATGGCAGTAAGGACATATATATCAATAATTACCTTAAATGTTAACGGACTGAATGCCCCAACCAAAAGACATAGACTAGCTGAATGGATACAAAAACAAAACCCACATATATGCTGTCTTCAAGAGACCCACTTCACTTCTAGAGACACGTACAAATTGAAAGTGAGAGGATGGAAGAAAATATTCCATGCAAACAGACATCAAAAGAAAGCCAGAGTAGCAATACTCCCATCAGACAAAATAGACTTTAAGTTGAAGAACATTTTAAGAGACAAGGAAGGGCATTACATAATGATCAAAGGATCAATCCAAGGAGAAGATATAACAATTTTAAATACCTATGCACCCAGTATAGGATCACCACAATATATAAGGCAACTGCTAACAACCTTAAAAGGAGAAATCAACAATAACGCTATCATAATGGGGGACATTCCCACTGAGTACCTGCTAGATTAATGCTATACCACTGGAAATCAACAACAAGAAAAAAAATGGCCAAAAATACAAATACGTGGAGACTAAACAACATGCTACAAAATAACCAATGGATCACAGAAGAAATGAAAGAGTAAATTAAAAAATACCTAGAAGAAATGACAACAAAGTCATGACACCCCAAAACCTCTGGGAGGCAGCAAAAGAAATTCTAATAGGAAAGTTTAGAGCAATACAAGCCTACCTCAGGAAACAAGAAAAAGCTCAAACAAACAACCTAACTTTACATCTAAAGCAGCTAGAGAGGGAAGAACTGACAAGACCTAAAGTTAGTAGAAGAAAAGAAATCATCAAGATCAGAGCAGAAATCAGTGAAATAGAAACAAAGAAAACCATAGAAAAGATCAATGAAACTAAAAGCTGGTTCTTTGTAAAGATCAACAAAATTGATAAACCCTTAGCCAGACTTATGAAGAAATAAAGATAGAGGACACAAATCAATAAAATTAGAAATGAAAAAGGAGAAGTAACAACAGACATCACAGAAATACAAAGGATCATAAGAGACTCCTATATGCAACTCTATGGCAATGAAATAGAAAACCTAGAAGAAATGGACACATTCTTAGGAAAGTACAATCTCCCAAGACTAAACTAAAATGAAATAGAAAATATGAATAGACCAATCACAAGTTCTGAAATTGAAACTGTGATTAAAAAACTTCCAACAAACAAAAGTCCAGGACCAGATGGTTTCACAGGTGAATTCTATCAAACATTTAGAGAAGAGCTAATGCCTATCTTTTGGAAACTCTTCCAAAAAATTGCAGAAGAAGGGACACTCCCAAACTCATTCTATGAGGCAACCATCACCCTGAGACCAAAACCAGACAAAGATGCCACAAAAAAGAAAATTACAGGCCAATCTCACTGATGAACATAGATGCAAAAATTCTCAACAAAATACTAGCCAACTGAATCCGACAATACATTGAAAGGGTTGTACACCACGATCAAGTGGGATTTATCCCAGGGATGCAAGGATTCTTCAATATCCGCAAGTCAATCAGTGTGATATACCCTGTTAACAAACTGAAGAATAAAAACCACATGATCCTCTCCATAGATGCAGAAAAAGCCTTTGACAAAATACAATACTCATTTCTGATAAAAAGGATTCAGAAAGTGGGCATAGGGGGAAACTACCTCAACATAATCAAGGCCATCTATGACAAACCCAGAGCTCACATCATTCTCAATGGTGAAAAGCTGAAAGAATTCCCACTGAGATCAGGAACAAGACAGGGATGTCCACTCTCGCCACTACTATTCAACATAGTTCTGGAAGTCCTAG
>PVHT020004944.1:16019805-16148442 GCA_004024745.2 Catagonus wagneri
TACTCATTTCTGATAAAAAGGATTCAGAAAGTGGGCATAGGGGGAAACTACCTCAACATAATCAAGGCCATCTATGACAAACCCAGAGCTCACATCATTCTCAATGGTGAAAAGCTGAAAGAATTCCCACTGAGATCAGGAACAAGACAGGGATGTCCACTCTCGCCACTACTATTCAACATAGTTCTGGAAGTCCTAGTTATAGCAATCAGAGAAGAAAAAGAAATAAAAGGAATCCAAATTGGGAAAGAATAAGTAAAACTATCACTTTTTGCAGATAACATGATACTATACCTAGAGAATCCTAAGGACTCTACCAGAAAACTCTTAGAGCTCATCAATGAATTTGGCAAAGTCACAGGATACGAAATTAATACACAGAAATCAACTGCATTTCTATATACCAACAATGAAAGATCAGAAAGAGAAATTAGAGAAGCAATCCCGTTTACCATCGCATCAAAAAGAATCAAATACTTAGGAATAAACCTACCTAAAGAGACAAAAGACCTGTACTCTGAAAACTATAAGACTCTGATGAAAGAAATCAAGGATGACTTAAACGGGTGGAAAGACATACCATGCTCTTGGATTGGAAGAGTCAATATTATCAAAATGACTATACTGCCCAAGGCAATCTACACATTCAATGCAATCCCTATCAAATTACCAAGGACCTTTTTTCACAGAACTAGAACAAAATAGTTTAAAGTTTGTCTGGAAACACAAAAAACCCAGAATAGCCAAAGACATCTTGATAAAGAAAAATGGAACTGGAGGAATCAGGCTCTCTGACTTCAGACTCTACTACAAAGCTACAGTCATCAAAACCGTATGGTACTGGCACAAAGACAGAGATATAGATCAGTGGAACAGGATAGGAAGCCCAGAATTAAATCCAAGCATCTATAGTCAACTAATCTATGACAAAGGAGCCAAGAATATACATTGGACAAAAGACAGCCTCTTCAATAAGTGGTGCTGGGAAAACTGGACAGCTACATGTAAAACAATGAAACTAGAACACTTCCTAACACCATGCACAAAAATAAACTCAAAATGGATTAAAGATCTAGATATAAGAACAGATACTATAAAACTCTTAGAGGAAAACATAGGCCAAACACCCTCTGACATAAATGATAGCAACATCTTCTCTGATCCATGTGTCAGAGTAAGGACAATAAAAAGAGAAATAAAGAAATGGGACTTAATTAAACTTCAAAGTTTCTGCACAGCTAAGGAAACCCTAAACAAAACGAAGAGACAGCCCACAGAATGGGAGAAAATATTTGCAAATGATTCAATTGACAAGGGATTAACCTCCAAAATTTACAACAGCTCCTGCAGCTCAACACCAAAGGAACAAACAACCCCATCCAAAAATGGGCAGAGGATCTAGGCAGACAGTTCTCCAAAGAAAACATGCAGATGGCAAATAAACACATGAAAAGATGTTCAGCATCGCTCCTCATTAGAGAAATGCAAATCAAAACCACTATGAGGTACCACCTTACACCAGCCACAATGGCCATCATCCAAAACTCTACAAACAATAAGTGCTGGAGAGGGTGTGGAGAAAAAGGAACCCTATTACACTGTTGGTGGGAATGCAAATTGGTGCAGCCACTGTGGAAAACAGTATGGAGATTCCTCAGAAAACTGAAAATAGAATTACCATTTGATCCAGCATTCCCACTCCTGGGCATCTATCCAGCAGAAACCATGGTTCGAAAAGACACATGTACTCCAGTGTTCATTGCAGCACTCTATGCAATAGCCAGGTCATGGAAACAATCTAAATGTCCATCAACAGAGGAGTGGATAAGGAAGATATGGTACATACACACAACGGAATGTTACTCAGCCATTAAAAGGAATGAATTACCAACATTTACAACAACACGGATGGACTTAGAAATTATCATGCGAAGTGAAACCAGTCAGACAATTAGACAGCAACACCCAATGCTACCGCTTACATGTGGAAACTAAAAGGACACAATGAACCTCTTTGCAGAACAGACAATGACTCACAGACTTTGGAAAACCTTGGTTTTTCAAATAAGACAATCTGGGGGGTGGGGGGATGCACTGTGGTTTTTGGATACAAAATCTGTAAAATTGACTTGTGATTTATGTACACCTATAATTGAATTAAAATTCATTAAGAAAAAAAACTACATGTACTTTATCTAAGAAAGATAATCACCTTTCTAATTTTACATAGATCAAATTAAATTATACTTATTCTTGCAATTTCCATGTCACAAATAATCATTTTTCTTAGTCTAAAGGTTTTTAAAATTTTCCCAATCTAGAAATTCCACTGAACAAAAACATTAAATTGTTGTTTTGTAATTATCATCACATCTCTGTTGCAAATAATTCTCTAATTCTTCATATATATATATGTGTATGTATGTAGGATATATATATAATCTTTCACCAATAAATTTTGTATTATTTATACATTTATATAAATTTACTGATACCCATTTCTGTACTAAAAAAACCTAGCCAGTTTGGTTGGTTATGTTTCATCTTTTCTCATTTTCTCTAATAAGCAAGAAAATTCTGTTTGTTATGTAACATTGTGGTAATGGTGATGAGTTCTCCATTGAAAACTGATGAAATGAAACTTTCAAACAGAAGAGAGATGCAAAATAATGATATGTTTGACAGTTTCTCTTTCTAATGGCCATACTCATGGCATATGGATGTTCCCAGGCCAGGGATTAAAGCCAAGCTGCAACTGTGATCTAGGCCACAGCTGCAACAATGCTAGATCCTTTAACCTACTACACCAGGCCAGGAATCAATCCCTCACCTCCGAATTACTGTGTTCCCTGCAGTTGGATTCTTAACCCACTGTGCCACAGTGGGAACTCCAATTTTCTTATCTGTAGCCTCACAAGTACCAAGGAAATATTGGATATCTAGTAGGTACATGAAAGCCAACATGGTTAAAATTAAAAAAAAAATTCATACTGGGTTTGTGCTTTGAGAAACAATGTAATGGAATAAGGGAAAGTGACATAATCTCCTTTTGTACGAACCTATTGATCATAGATATTTATTTAACAACTAGTATGCGTTAGTGTAGATACATAAGTGCATAAGACAAAAAACAAATTAATATATACTCAATATATCAAGTAGTAAAAGGTGATATATATATATTTTATTATTTTATTTTATTTTATTTTATTTTATTTTATTTTATTTTATTTTATTTTATTCCATCATACCCAGCTGCAGGGCGTGGTGACAGGGTTGTACATACATATATGGATTCATCACTAGTGGTTAGACATAGTTCCCAGTCCTATACGGTAGGATCTCCTTGCTTTTCCAGTACAGAGGCAACTATAAACCCCAGACGCCCCCTACCATCCCATTCCCTCCCCCAACCTTTTGGCAACCACAAGTCTGTTCTTCAAGTCCTTAATTTTCTTTTTTGCATAAAGGTTCATTTGGGCAGTGTATTAGATTCCAGATATTAATGATATCATATGGTATCTGTCTTTCTCCTTCTGACTTACTTCACTCAGTATGAGGGTCTCTAATTCCATCCATGTTGCTGCAAATGACCTTATTTTATTCTTTTTTATGGATGAGTAGTACTGCATTGTGTATATATACCACATCTTCCTAATCCAATCATCTGTCGATGGACATTTGGGTTGATTCCGTGTCTTGGCTATTGTGAATAGTGCTGCAATGAACATGTGTGTGCAGGTGTCTTTTTCAAGGAAAGTTTTGTCCAGATATATGCCCAAGAGTGGTATTGCTGGGTCATATGGTAGTTCTATGTCTAGTTTTCTAAGGTACCTCCATACTGTTTTCCATAGTGTTTGTACCAGCTTACATTCCCACCACCAGTGCAGGAAGGTTCCCTTTTCTCCACATCCCCTCCAGCAATTGTTGTTTGTGGACTTGTTAATGATGGCCATTCTGACTGGGGTGAGGTAGTATCTCGTAGTAGTTTTGATTTGCATTTCTCTAATCATCAGTGATGCTGAGCATTTTTTCATGTGCTTGTTGGCCATCTGTATATCTTCTTTGGAGAACTGTCTTTTTAGGTCCTTTGCCCATTTTTCAATGGGGTTGTTGGTTTTTTTGCTGTTGAGTTGCATAAGTTGTTTATATATTTTTGACATTAAGCCCTTGTCTGTTGCATCATTTGACACTATCTTCTCCCATTCTGTAAGTTGTCTTTTTGTTTTCTTTTTGGTTTCCTTTGCTGTGCAAAAGCTTGTCAGCTTGATTAGGTCCCATTGGTTGATCTTTGCTTTTATTTCTGTTGCTTTGGGAGACTGACCTGAGAAAACATTTGTAAGGTTGATTTCAGAGAATGTTTTACCAATGTTTTCTTCCAGGAGTTTCATGGTGTCTTGTCTTATATTGAAGTCTTTAAGCCATTTAGAGTTTATTTTTGTGCATGGTGTAAGAGTGTGCTCTAGTTTCATTGATTTGCATGCAGCTGTCCAGGTTTCCCAGCAATGCTTACTGAACAGACTGTCTTTTTCCCATTTTAAGTTCTTGTCTCCTTTGTCAAGAATCAGTTGGCCGTAGGTGCCTGGGTTTATTTCTGGGTTTTCTGTTCTGTTCCATTGGTCCGTATGTCTCTTTTGGTACCGGTACCACACTGTCTTGATTACTGTGGCCCTGTGATATTGCCTGAAGTCTGGGAGAGTTATGCCTCCTGCTTGGTTTTTATTCCTTAGAACTGCTTTGGTGATTCTGGGTCTTTTGTGCTTCCATATAAATTTTCGGATTGTTTGTTCTAGTTCTGTGAAGAATGTCTGGGGTAATTTGATAGGGATTGCACTGAATCTGTAGATTGCTTTGGGTAGTATAGCCATTTTTGCAGTATTTATTTTTCCGGCCCATGAGCATGGAATATCTTTCCATTTCTTTGTATCTTCTTTGATCTCCTTGATTAATGTTTTGTAGTTCTCTGCATATAAGTCTTTCACCTCCTTGGTCAGGTTTATTCCCAGGTATTTGATTTTTTGGGGTGCTATTTTAAAAGGTAAAATATTTTGGCATTCTTTTTCTAATATTTCATCGTTAGTCTAGAGAAATCCGATTGATTTCTGAAAGTTAACCTTATATCCTACCACTTTTTTTCAGTCTGTTTTGCCTTTTCTAGGGCCACAGTCTCGGCCTATGGAAGTCCCCAGGCTAGGGGTCTAAGAGGAGCTGTAGCAGCTGGCCAAAGCCACAGCCACAGTAACGCGGGAGCTGCGTCTGCAACCTACACCACAGTACATGGCAACGCTGGATCCTCAACCCACTGAGCAAGGCCAGAGATCGAACCCTCAACCTCCTGGTTCGTAGTCGTATTCCTTAATCACTGAGCCAATGACGGGAACTCCCAAAGGAGATATTTTGGAAAGTAAATCAAGGCAAAGTGAAAAAGATTGATGAAGGATATTTTTGTTTTGTTTTGTTTTTGCTTTTTATGGCCACAGACATGGCATATGGAAGCCATGGTCTAACAGGTCTAATAGGAACTACAGCTGCCAGCCTATAACACATATCATGTCCTTAACCCCCTGAGCGAGGCCAGGGATTGAATATGCATGCTCATAGATACTAGTTGGATTCATTTCCACTGAGCCATGGTGGGAACTCCCTGATTATGGATTTTTTTACATGTGTATTTTCATAAACATGTGTGAGGAGGGCACACACCTGCTTGTATGTACAGATGATCTATTCTTTAATATCATTGTGGTATCTCTATTATAAAAATAGTTTTTCCATCTTCATGCTATTCTCTTATCCCTTCTAGTTTCCATCATGGGAGAGGTCAAACATTCATTTGAGGAATAGCCAATGGCTCTAAAATTCTAACCTGCTAAGAAATATTCAGATTCTGAAAACTTGAAATCTCACCCAAAGGTATAGTTTCAGGGCAATAGTTAGATTTATATGCTTTTGGATTTCTTCTGAATGTATCACCAAGGCATAATACACTTTACAAAGGCCTGTAATGGTTCCAAATATCGGTGTTATGTGCAGCTCCAGGTCATATTTTCCATTACAGGAGATATGAGAGTATAAAAATTGCATTGCATAGTGCATCAATAAAAGAACACTATGGTCCTTATCTTATCTTACAGAAATTTCCAATTTGAAATGTGCATTTTTGTTGTGAAAATGCTTTAAAAGTTCACAGTACTTCTGCCTCTACTGTCTGAATTATATCCAAGCCATTTTACACTGAGCTTTTGTTCTGGTTGAAGATCTATGAGCAGAAGTGGTTCTTTGCTAAAGGAAAAACAGCGGAGTGGGGCAGAGATCATATAGCTGGATGATAAACTAAAGGCAACTTGCAAAAGCATTTTAGTAAGAGATTCAACGAAAGAGTATATCAATTTTAACTGTAATATTGTTTTTCCAAGAAGAAAATAATAAAATAATTTATTCTAAGATCTCCTAGCTTATCTTCTCAAGAAACCATCTTTTAAAGAAAATTTCTATGCATATTGTCAGAATAACATATTCTATGGGCTACTTAATTCACATTGGGCAAAAATTAAAATGAATGAGACACATATGTTTTGCTTTTTCTTTTCTTTTATCAGTACTGGATTAGAAATTATATATATCCAGGCTCTATTTTTCTGCTGTTGCCTCTATTTCAATAATATTAATTCTAATTGGTAGTATATTGTTTTTATAGGGTCAAACAAATGTCTCCATTAGTAAAACAGACGTTTGTTAAAAATCCTAATAAGGACAACCTAGTAATTATCTTCTCTTACTTAATAAAAATAAATTATTTTTAAATGATTACACAAATAATTAGTTAAATATGGGGATATTAGAAGGAAATGAAGATAAGCTAATAGGAAAGAACAGATGTATTCAGCTTGGTCTTTATCTCTATGTGCAACAGCCTCAAAGCAAGAACATACTGGATGTATTTAGTGAATAAATTAATTTCCAGGCATAAATTAGGAATTTGTAAGATTTATTTACTCTTGCAGTTCCTGGAGTATTTGTTATAAGAAATTAAGTAAATAAGTAAATAAGCAAACAAAATAATTTATTAATTTGTTCAAACATACCCAGAGCTTTGGTATGTCACAGTGCCCATTGTCTGAAAAGAATGAATTTTTCTTTCTAAGGCCCTAGCATTTATACTACATAGAAAAAAATTATTACTGGGCTATTATGTGAATATTATTTATTTAAAATATTCTTTACCCAGCACTATGAGATTATCATCTCAGAAAACTTTGCAGATGCTTTTTGATTATTTCCTGTCTAGAATCTATGTACACTAGCGTCTTTTTCCTGTAGAGTATGATAGCCCTGTGTTCTTTCTAATCTCTATAATGGGCATTTTTGCTTGATAAAAAGGCAGAAAAATGAAAAAGAAAAACATAAGTCAAGTAGTATATATTTTAGTGAAACATTTGGACTCTGTACAGTCAAAACCACTAATTTACATTATTTTTCATTGCTTGTTTATAATCTCCCACTCCTGTAGTCAGAAGCCATGTCTTTGATTCCTTAGCAATAGGCATGAAAAATACACAAGGAATAAGAATCAGCACAGGCTGAGGGATAGCACACAATAGCTCAGCATCTGGTTGCAGAATTTACATTTCAGTTGTGTCACTGAGTTATCTTGAATAAGTCACTAACATTTCTTTAATTTTAGTTTTGTCTTCTGAAATAGCTAATAAAATCATGTTACAGATTATGTTTAAACACAGCCAGACACTAGCACAGGAAAAATGATTAATAAAGGTAAATTAGTCATCATTATTCTATTAAAAGGTAATTGCTATGGATTGAGATGCCTCCCCTCCCATTCATGTGTCAAAGCTGTAACCCCCAATGAGTGGGTTTGGAAAGAGGGCTATAAGTAGGTAATTAAGTTATAATGAGGGCATAAGGGTGAGGTCATGATCCAATAGGAATGATGTCTTTCCGAGAAGAGAGTCTAGAGTAGTCGTTCCTTTTCAATCTCTGTCCACACAGAGAGGTGTCGTGAGTGTATATTTAGTGGGCAGCCACCTGCAAATCAGGAAGACAGACTTCACTGGAAACCAGCCATGCTGGTGCCTTGATCATGGAGTTCCAGCCTCTAGAACTGTGAGAAAATAAATATTTGCTGTTTAACCCACTTTGTCTGTATTCTGTTATTGCAGCCTGAGCCAACTAAGTTGGTAATGCATTGAAGACATGAGCGATGCTCACAGTTATTTTTCATTGGTGACAGATTTGTATTATTTGTTCACTTTTGACCTAGCAAAGAAGATGAGCTGAGGGAATAAAGTTATTAATAGAAAAATTAAAGTTCCTGTTAGATGCATTATTCTTGCCTATGACTTGGAAAGGAGATGCTATTAGGTCATGAAATGAATTTGAACCAGGGCCTAGGCTCCTGAACAAATCACCAAATTAAACTGTGTATATTTAAACAGCCCCTTAAGAGGAAATGATAATTAGAGTTTTAATAAGTCTCTAAATATCAGTCCTCTTTTCTGCCCATCCTTGGGATAGACACAGGAGTCATTCAGATGGAGACCAAATTTTAAGCTTCATTACTAATAAAACATAAATCAAAGGCTTAAAGGACATGGCTTAGAAATACAGCCAGACTTGAAAACAGCTTCTAGAATTGAACCAACTTATATCTCAGTTACTGGGAAAACTGCAAGCTGTTCCACCCGAGCATTGCCAGCACCCCAAAATCACCACAAGGCTAAGAAAGCAGGACAGAACACATCTGTCCATAATGCAGTCTTATTCCAAAGAGGAGCATTCTTTCAAACTTACTGGTGGGGTAATTCATTTGTCCTTCCTCAGGGAGGAATAAATAAGGCCCCTACGGGGAGGTGTTTGGATAATGAGTATTAGTCTGACTGAAATCCCTCCACAGAATAACCTGAGGAGCTGTGATTACTGTTTTCCCTAAGGGTGATGTCATGCGATGGTGAATGTACCATTTAAAACTAGGGAGGCTTGGGTTTACCTGCCTCACTCTTTAAGTCTGCCCAGTTGAAATTTCACCTGCTTTAGGAAAATTCTTGATTTTGCTCCCTTTTCCTATCTCCTAGTTTTATTTTTTTAATTTTATTTATTTTTTTGGTCTTTTTAGGGCCACACCTGTGCCATGTGGAGGTTCCCAGGCTAGGAGTCTAATTGAGCAACGTCTGTGATCTGTGCCACAGCTCATGGCAATGCAGGATCCCACTGAGCGAGGCCAGGGATCAAACCTACAACCTCATGGTTCCTAGTCAGATTCGTTTCCGCTGCACCATGACAGGAACTCCTCCTTTCTCCTAGTTTTAGTTAAGTGACCTCCTGAAACAATGATTTACCATCGTCATCATAGTATTTTACTTGGCCACCCCGCCCTTATATTTGAACTCCTTGAGGACAAAGGACTGTGCCATAATTATCATTCTACCTTTATTGACTAGAACATATTGAATCTTATCTGATCTTCAGTTGAGACTATTTTCTTTAAAAATACTGAGCAGAGGTGTTCCTGTTGTGGCTCAGCAGTAACAAACTGGACTAGTATCCATGAGGATGCAGGTTCAATCCCTGGTTAAGGATTGGGTGTTTCCATGAGCTGTGGAGTAAGTCACAGACATGCTTAGGATCATTTTGCTGTGGCTGTGGTGTAAGCAGTCGGCTATAGCTCCGATTCGACCCCTAGCTTAGGAACTTCCATATGCTGCAGGTGCAGCCCTAAAAAGCAAAATGATGATGATGATGATGATAATGATAATGATAATAATAATAATAATAGTAAGCAGAGATTAACCAAAGAAATTAATAAACAAAGTGTAATGTAGTCCACACTCGACAAGATGTGCTTTATCTCATTTTGCCTTCTATGTATGTCAGATATATCAAAACACTGAAAAGTTGTATGTAACATGCAAATAACATGTCGAATTGTATTTTCTATGAAATTTTCAGTGAAGTGTTCAAATACAAAAATAAATATTCCAAAATATAATAAAATCATATACAAGAACACAAATTCACTTCAAAGAGCATACCCTCTACAAGAAATACTAAAGAAAACCCATATATGTGTGCATACCTGTAATGGTTAATTTTATGTGTCAGCTTGATTGGACTAACAGATACCTAGATAGATGGTAAAACATTATTTCTGGGTGAGTCTGTGAGAATGTTTCCAGAAGAGATTGTATTTGAATCAACAGACTGAGTACAGAAGATACTCTCACCAATGTGGGTTTTACCTAATCTTGTGGGGGCTCAAGTAGAGCAACACGGCAGAGAAATGGTCAATTTGTTCTTTGCTTGATCTGAGACATTCATCTTCTCCTGACATTGGAACCCAGCCTAATGAGTATTTTGATATAAAAAGATGAGGAACATCCCTGACTAAAACAAATTAACTGATAAGTTCATAACTTTTAGGATGAATAGATATAAAGAATTAAGAAATTATAGATTCCTGGTATTGTCAGGCACCTGAGGATGCAGAGTCGTAATTTGTCATCATTCAGTGCACAATGCATGAGGGCTGCAGTCTCTGGCCCCAGTTACTGTTTGTTAGTATCTGTCCACTGTCAACCTAAGTGAGGTGACAGGCTATAATTATTGGAGAGATCACACCTGAAACCCCTGATTAACCTTAAAACTATCAAGAGTGATACCACCAGATACCTTGGAACTCCGACATGGTATTAGAGGAAGTATATACCATGAATTTGTCATGCCACAAATCCAACATGAACTGGATCAAAGCTTCTGCTTTAAAATGCTAAAAAAACCCAGAGGGCCAAATCAAATCATATCACAGGGAAGCAATTAGCAGAAAATAGCAAGTGGAGAATTTTTTTCTAACTGATATTCTGCTTCCTTTATCATATAAATTTCCAAAACGACAACAACAGAAAAGAGTTAGGACACCTATAGATGAAAAAAGAGAGTTAAAAGACTAAGATATAATTTCAGTTAGCTATGAGCTGGAATGGGGAAGAGGCTCCTTGTTCAATATAAAAGTCAGTGTGATGAAAGGAGAGGACGTGTTTATGCTGGCAGAGATGATGTGAATATCTTTTTTCAGTCCCAGCTTTATTCAAAAAGCCTTTTATTTTAAAGGATATATAATGTTCTGTCAAGTTCCAAGTTTAGTCTGAAAACTGGCATATATTTCTGGCTTGTGACCTCAGAAGCACAAATACTTTAAGCGATTTCATTTAAGAGAGTCATAGAAGGCTTGTTTTATCTTAGTTCTGACGTCTCAACAAAAACTTTAGCAGTATATATGTTGAAAGGTGACCTCCCACTTTTATCAGACAATAAAACCCAGACTGTGATGTCACGTACTGGGCCCAAATTTTTAATTAATGAATTAAAAACATAAACAGATGTCAAAATAAAATAAAATCAAACTAACATATATGAACATAGTTTGATATAATTTCCAACAAACCAAGAGTCAAAAGTAATTTATGATATAAGTGGAGATATGTTTGATTTCTGATTGGATATTTATTGATATTAAACTATTATTATATATCTAAAGATTTATAAATTAATTTTTGATTTTCTGTTTTAAAATAACATTCTCTTGAGGATAGAAACTCAAATAAATAGAGAGATAATCCCCTATGCTTATTCATTTTTAAAGTTTTATATATATTCACTATTTCATTTGTTTCATGGATTTTTTTAAACTCTTGCACATCTTTTCAAATCAAAATTTTCAGTAGGGCTAATGGGTAATCTTAATATAATCGAGAAGTTAGTAATGGCATCAATTCCCTAATAGGTCTTTGATGCCAAAATTTTAAGTTTGTTTTGCAGGTTATTGCCATTTGGTGACAAAATTTCTGGGAATAAACAAAAATGTATAGAATGTTCTATCTCTCTTTCTCAATTAAAGAAATGAGTATACAGTATTTTTCTTAAATGAGGGAAGAGTGGGAAAATAACACTGAAGACTTTTAGTTCTGACTTCTCAACAAAAACCTTAGCAGTATGTATGTTGAATGGTGACCTCCAACTTTTATCAGACAATAAAACCCAGACTGTGATGTCGTGCAGCCACATTTATGAAGGAAAAATTAACCTGTTATCAATTTAATATTATATGTAGCCTATAGGTTGAAAAAGAGGAAGAATAATTACCCATGATTTTAATATGTATCTGAAATCAAATATCAAATTATAAATATACTGTTAAGAGATAAAAATACCCAGAGAACCTGGGTATTTATATAATCATTAGCACTTTCTGTCTCTCACTATATATTTAATAGGATAAAATTCATACTGATTTCAAGCAGGTCATAGTTTATGCAAGGACAAATTCTTATCATTTTGTATTTAATTATCATTTCCCAATTATTCAAGGCCTTTGTTCTCCTGCTTCACTTTTGTGCCTATATATCCCTAATAATTATCTGGTGGTTTAAAAAAAGGAAAAAAAAAAGAAATGACACAGAATTAAGGCACAAAGGTAAGCTTGATTATTGTTCTAGTAAAATTTCATGAGGTCAACCATAAAAGACTTAGATAAAATTAAGATGTAATGGCTTCAATGGTCCTTTCAATTTATCATTTTTATTTTATTTAATTATTATTATTTTTTTTTGCTTTTTAAGGCCTCACCCATGGCATATAGAGGTCCCCAGTCTAGGGGGCGAATTGGAGCTGTAGCTGCCGGCCTACACCACAGCCACAGCAATGCTAGATCCGAGCCCTGTCTGCAACCTACACCACAGCTCACAGCAACGCCGGATCATTAACACACTGAGCAAGGCCAGGGATCAAACCCGCAACCTCATGGTTCCTAGTTGGATTCGTTAACTGCTGCACCACGGTGGGAACTCCTCAATTTATCATTTTTAAGTGCCATAGTTACTTGAATTTTTGGAATGAGAAATTCACCTTAGGAAAATTGGTCATAGGGTGGTGTAAGGATTGCAGTCAAGCTAGACTGGAGATTGTTCTGCAACCAAATATCTATCTGTGTTCAACTTGCCATATTATTAAACTGTTCTACATCTCAGTCCCTTCATTTGTTACATATGATAGCACATTATTTCAAGATATTTTTTAAGTTCTCAATAACTTTTTTGTGTGCAACATTCTATCATGTTTTTTTGTCATGTATTATGATAGTTAAGAGCCAGGAGCCTGGCTAGAACTCTGAATCTCCATAATGTTGGAACAGTTATCTTCATATAATTGGAAAAATATTATGTAATATTTCTGTGCCTTAACTTTCTTATGTAAAAAGTGAGGACAATAATATTATTTGCTTATTAGAATTTTTATGATATTAAATAATTCATAAATAATAGTAGTACATAATGTAATATATAATATGTAAGTAAATGGCTTAAAAGAGAGTCCAAAATATGACAACAATAAAGAAATATTAAGCATTATTATTAAAAGTGGTGGTATTCAATTAATATTTCTATTTCTTTCCTCCTTGTGTTACTGAAAATAAGAGGACTAAAAACAGGGGTGGTCAGAAATCAGTACATCCGTTACCCTTTCTACTGTAATGGCACAGAATACCAATAATAAGTGTCAAAAATAAATAAAATGATCAAAAGTATAGGTTTTATTAAATAAATTATTTTCACTTGAAATGAAATATCTGTACTTTTGGATTTCTCACTATTTAGATTTAGGAATATCAATATGCTTCTGAAATCCCCTGGTTAGTATTGTAATAACCTCTAACAGTGTTAAAAAACAAATTTCAGTTGAGTAAATTTGAAGATCTAGTTGCTTTACTTCACAATTCGATGAATTGGGTAGTATCCATCTAAAAATTATAAACTGCTCTTTGAAGATCTGTAAAAAATGGAGGGTCTTTAGACTTAAAAAGAGGGCAAGATGAAAAAAGTCCTTGCATTGTTTCAGGCAAGGTCACTTTTCTTTGGGTGACAGAAGGAGTCTATATTTTTGTGATTACCTCACAAGTGTTGACCAGGTAATTCTAGGTCAAGTGGTTAAAGTTTCCATTCCTGAGAGAGTCCGAAATTAAGTAACATATTAAATTTTGGTTTATTGACAAAAGGCTTAGCACAAGCGACTCCATTTTGGGCTTTTTTTTTTTTTTTAACAGCAATAAATACTATTATGATATAATGACTGTCTGAAATTACCTACCCATTATTTTCTATGCTTTGTATCAAAGACTACTTGGATCCAGATGAAATATTGTACCATCAAGTACATTTATTGTCTCTACCAATGACAATTGGTGGAGACAAAAACAGCTTTAAATGGCCCTGTGCTGTGGAAACACTGTAGACTCCCACAGAATGCAGCTGGTTCAAATCTGGAGATGCTGGTTGTAACATCAGCTGAGGTATAAATGAACTAGCAGAAATACTCAGACCTTTTACAGAATTCCCATTGTGGCACAGCAGAAACAAATCCAACTAGTATCCATGGGGTTGTGGGTTTGATTGCTGGTCTCACTCAGTGGGTTGAGGATTCAGCATTGTCATGAGCTGTGGTGTAGGTTGCAGACATATCTGGTATCCTATGTTACTGTGGCTGTGGTGTATCCCAGCAGTTGTAGCTTGTAACTCTGAACTGACCCCTAGCCTGGGAACTTCTAGATGCTCAAGGGTGCAGACATAAAAAAAAAAAGAGAGAGAGAGAGAGAGAGAAAGAAATACTCAGACCTTTCAATTTACATCGAGTTTCTAAATCACCTGTAAAGTCTTAGAAAACTGCATTTTCAATAGCTTATGGAATGTTCATGAAATACTGTTGGGAAAAATGACTATATCTTAAAATTGCTATTCTAGATATTGTCATGTATAATTACTAAAATAAATATAATGTTATAATTCTATTCCATCAAATATATAGTTTCCCTTGAAGTGCATTAAATACAACAAATTAATCTAGAAATAATAAGTACAAGCTGTACAGGATAGTCTCATCCATTTATTAAAAAAAAAAAGGTGAATTACTATTAAAAAACAAAAGAAATGGTAGAGGAAAAGATGGAACAGCTTTGATTTCAAGGAAGTAAATGTCCATTATAAACAGAAGGAAACACATTGGGAAAGTGTGTTAAATACTTATGACATTTGAAATAGAAATAGAATTAAAGTCAATAAGATAGCCATGAGTATAAGCATCTTAGAGTAGACTACAAAGCTTTTAATCATATAATCTCTGCTTAACTGTTGATATTCATGCTTCATCTTGCTCCATTTCTACACTTGCCCTTTGCTTCAGCCCACACAATTACTTGGAATCATCATATTCTTACCCTACTGAGATTTTAAACATGCTATTCTCTAAGTTAAATGAAAGAACATCCCTAACTCATGACTAAGCCCCATTCTTTCTACAGGAAGTTTAAAAATCACTTTATCCAGACATCTCTGAGAGACAAGATAGAAGCCTCTCTTTGCTCTCACCATACCCAATACTTATCCCTCTCTACTGTGGTTATTTTTCAGTCCCTACTGACTTCCCCTCCACAGTTATGGACAAAGTTATTGTATCCAGAGTTTCTAGAGCACAGTATGCACTCAGTAAATCTGAACAAAAAAGATTTCAGTTTAAAAAATGGGGCAAATATAATGATAGTTCACATAAAGGAATATGAATTGATGAAATAGGCAATAGAAACATTTTGCAACATGCAAAAATAAATGAATAAAATAGCATTAAATACACACAATTTTTACATATTTAATTAAATAGCTGAAGGAAATTATAATGATTGAAAATAAAGCATTCAAATAAATGGGTCCTGCCATATAATATGAGAGAGAACATAAACTCATAAATTTTTTCTTAAAAATAGTAGAGAAGTTCCCACTGTGGTGCAGTGGGTTAAGAACCTGACTGCAGCTGCTTGGGTTACTGTGGAGGTGTGGGTTCAATCCTTGCTGTGGTGAGTGAAAGTGTGTTGCTGCAGTTGTAGCTTGGATTCAATCCCTGGCCAAGGAACTTCCATATGCCATGGCGTGGCCATAAAAATGAAAATAATAGGACAAATATGACATGGCAATTTCCATTTCAACCCGGTCTTAGGAAATGAGCTGAAATTAAGGAAAAGCAATTAAAAAAGCGAATATATTAAAATTGAAATAATGTGGAGAACTGAAAATACCATGGTCTGTGCAGGAAAGACACCAAGTAAATCCCTGCTTGAGCCACAAAAAACATTGTTGTCTGTTCATGTGGGTCAGAAAAAAGAGTTTTCCAGCAGAATGTGTTGAAAAGAAAGAAGAATTTATTGATGTAAGAGATGCTGCTAGCTCAGTGGGATGACCTTCTGATAATCAGGGAGAGACAACCCCAGGCACATGGTCATCTGTTTTTATAACCCAGGGTGAGAAGAGGTTTCAGGATATGTCTACTGACCTGCTGATTCATTGGGGAAAGAGGGGTCTTAAGATATACTTGCTGATTTCTTGGGGGAGGTAAAAGGCCCTAGAGCGGTAGGGTGAGGAGTGGGCCACGTACCTTTCCCAGGTATGGGGGAGTTGTATGGACCTGGGTTTTCTCCACCTGCTCTCTGTCAGGGCATCAGAAATAGACAGCTATCCCAATATTGCCGCACCTGACCTGTATGTTTACTTGTTTTACATCTGATTTACCTTGGTGGGTTTGCCCCTTCCAATGAGCAGAGAGGCCAGGTTGCTGAAGGTTGGGGAAGGAGCATTACAATGAGAGTGGTGGGGCAGTGATAAGGATCTGGTAATTCTTGTCTTGGTCAGAGGCTTTGAGTTCAGTCTCCTTGAAGGGAACTTGAAGTCCAATATTACTCCATCTTTTTCTTGAGGGTGAAGTCTTTGGCCTCTGAATACCCTGCTCATGTCTAACTAGCATTCTATTTCCCTCTATGGTATGTAGGAACCTAGATTATAAGGGAAAAGATGGAGCAAACACTCTGGCTGCTCTCTGCTGAATGAGAGAGTTGTATGGACCTGGGTTCCCTCCACCTGCTCTCTCTCAGGGCATCAGAAGTAGACAGCTATCCAAATATTTCCACACCCGACCTGTATGGTTAATTGTTTTACATCTGATTTACCTTGGTGGGTTTCTCCCATTCAAGGTTCTTATTATCTGGCCCTTTGGAAATGTCTTCTAGGAAAAAAATATAATTCTGTTTAGGCCACTATTGATATTATTAGGTGGGATTCCCCTCACCTGATCAATTAATAATACTTGCTCTGATTCTGGCCATAAATATGTTTTCTTCTAAAGCTACTCAAGCTCAATCAGAGCAACAAGTAAGACTTTAGGCAAGAGATATGACTTAACCAGGCTATGTTAATTCAAACCTCACTCTAGCAGCCCTAGGAAATTAGGCTGACTGGACAAAATCAGTATGTAATTTCCTTTAAACATGAGGAAAAGACTAAGCCAGATGAACTGAGAATGTACTGAATGGCATTTTGAGAAAGCTCTTGAGTTAAATTCTTATTTAAGACTTTACTGATACTACTGCTTCATATGAAACCAATGATTATACCAGTGTAATTTTAGATATGGGAAAATGCAAGAAGAGGGAGTATTTTTCTGTTAGGAGACTAGAGAGTTAGGTGGTCTGGACACTTTTGGCTTCTGTTAATAAGGCCTAGTCTAGTACTAGCACATTGAGTGGCCTGTCAGTTAAACCTTCACCAAACCTGGGAATGAGCGTTCTTAGCACAGTTGGATGAAATGGTCATGAAAATCTTCCTAAAACTATGGTCTTATTTATGACCAGGGTGGAGCAATTTGAACTGGAGACTGGTACTTGCCATTTGCCTCTATTATTAAAACTTGAGCCTCTGAATCTGCTGAACCTCATTAACCCCTGAAACGATCTCAGGGTGGAGATCAGGAGTGAGGCACTCTGTGGTTAAACAAAACAAAACAAAACAAAAAAACTGGCAGAACAGGCCTTTAGAGAGTTAGATATTTTCAGGTAAAGGGTTTTTATAAGCCCAAATTCTTGCATCTTGTCATATCTGGAAAAGCACTAAAATCATTAACAGTAACATCTGCTGTGGCCTTTAAGTAGAGAAGTGCATGCTTATTTTCCTAAAAAGAAGTGACATATTTTGCTTATTAATTTTCAGATAATCACTTGTCCAATTATTTCTACCTGGGTCTTTTATACCTATATTAAAATATATGACCATGCCAAGTGGATCCATTATTTTGACAGTGTAACACAAGCACTGACCCTATCTAGACTATAATTAAATATATTTCCAAGCATAACCTTGTTCCTTCCCCTGCTTAGACCCCTCATTACAATAATTCCCTTACTGATCTTTGGTCTCAGCTTTTTAATCCGCTTACATTTGTTTCTTCCAGAATACAACAAATATGCCTCCAAATGATAATGCTACAGGGATACCAGCCCATAATGTTGCTTCTAACAACCTTGAAACAAGCTGCCATACTGTTCCATGGATCCACACCTTCTCCTTCAGGAATGCCCTGACAGAGAGCAGGCAGAGGAAACTCATGTCTCTACAATGTCCCCAGGAAGCAACCTGAGCAGTCATTGCCCCTTTCCCCTTATGATCTGGGTTCCCACACATCATAGAGGAAAATAGGAAGGTTGTTAGACATGATCAGGGTATTCAAAGGGGCCAAAATCTTGAGCCTCAAGAAAAGGAGAGGGTAGTGTTGGATTTCAAGGTCCCTTCAAAGAGGCTGTACTCAAGGACTCGGACCAAGACAAGAATTACCAGATCCTTATCACTGCCGCACCACTGTCATTGTAATGCCCCCTTTTCCACCTTGATCAACCTGGCCTATTTCCTCCCTGCCCCCTCCTAGGAAAGATATGTGGCCCACTCCTCACCTTACCCCTATAGTGCCTTTTACCCCCCACCAAGCAACCAACAATGTATCTTAAGACCCCTTTTTTCCCAACCAATCGGCAGGTCAGTGGGTGCATCCTTAGACCTCTCCTCTCCCTGGTTTATAAAAACAGACATGACCGTGAGCTTGGCATTGGCTCTTCCTGATTGTCAGGAAGTAGGCCCACTGTGTTAACAGTGTCTCTTATGTAAATAAGTTTGCTCTGAATCTGGAAAATTCTTCTTTCAGACTCATGTGCACAGACCACAACAGAAAATAATTTTTTTGTGCCACATTATACTAAAATATCTATAAAAACTTAGAAATGATGCTGAAGCTTGGCCTCTGTGCACCACCACTGAATCAAATCTTGGGGACAGTTTTGTGCGAAGTGGAAAAAAATAGCTTTATTGCTTTGCCAGGCAAAAGGGGTCACAGTAGAATAATGCCCTCAAAACTATGTGTCGTCATCCAGGGGCGGTTTGTGAGTTTTCTTGTAGTCAGAGGTTCAAGGGGCTGATGAGGATCAGAGTATGGGCAAATTCTGTATTCCTTCAGTCTAGAGATCATCTGTCCTCAGGTGATCTCTTGATGGGCTTTTTTGGTTAACATGTTGTCAAACTGTGAACTGCCTCCTAGAATGCAGAATGCTTCATGAAGTAGTTAACATCTTGCATTTGGTGGGAATTTTATTTCTGCAGAAGAGCTCAAAAATATTGTTGTGTATAGCCCTTGAGGAGGAAACAGGACGCTGCCCCAATGCTGCACTATTGTTTCTTGGCTGCTCTTCTTTTTTCTCTGCATCCCATCCCTTTCCTGATTAGCAACTGTTTGAGCCTGCCCTTTAGAAATAAGGGAAGGTCATGGAGTCTGAATGAAGCCTATTTCCTACAAAGAAGAAATGGGACATTGAACGGCTATTTTTGCCCAGGAGCCCCAAGGGGTCCTGCTTGTTTTCAGGTATATATACAGAATACAGATTTTGTAATATTTTACAGTTAAGTTTTATAGAGATAATGGATAATTTTTAAACACTGTATAAATAAGCAAAATGGTTACAGACATACACACACCCCCACACACATATATATACACAATAAAATGAACGATAACATTGAGGAGATGAATCATAGATATACCCTAATATTGTAAAATGTGGCCACTGACATGTTCCTTAGCAATTCCAAATGGTTGTGCATGATATCCCTCTGATCTAGTACATGTCTATGGAATTAAAAGGCTCAGAGGTGGGCTGTGGCGAGAGATTGCTTGGACTTGAGTTCTGGCTATGCCATTACTTGCCTTGTCATCTTCAGCAAATGACTTTACCTAGATGTTTCCCTGTTCTCTTATCAGTTAAAAAAAAATTATGCCATTGCTAATGCCCGCCTTAAGTGTTATGGGGATTAAATGGCTTAATACCCATGACAAAGACTCTTTCCCTTGACCAAATTTAAATCAAACTCTCCCAAGTCCTCTTTTTGGCTAGGTCTTGCCCTTGGGCTCTGCCCTAAACAAACTTAGTAACATTTTATTGAAATCCTGCTGCATCAATTTAGTGAAAATCTCCCACCCTGGAAATGTGATCAAATGTCTTAACCTCAACCTTCAATATCTTAGCATTGTTGCCTGCTTTTAGCAAAATTTCTGTCAAATTGTTTTAGCCATAATTCCCTTACCCTTAATACTCTGTTTTAGTAGTTTTTTATCCGCTGACCCTGTCTTGGCCTTTGTCTATAAATCTCCATTTGTACATATTATTTCAGGAGTTGAGTTCAATCTCTCTCCCTCACTACAAAACACCAATCTATAAAGTCTGCCTTTCCATCTTTAACAAGTGCCATAATAATTTTTCCTTTTATATCTATAGAGTATGTGCTTGAGCAATTTTAAGTGTTTAAATCTTTACTACTATTATTGAAATCTTATATTGTTATTATTACCATTTTTAAGTTTCCACCCCTGTCTGCCTTTGGAAATTAACCCTGGGTACATGAACTCTTAGTGACTTTTATTTCTCCTGTCGTTAAATTTATGACAGCTTACTGCTCTGAATTCAATAAATACATAGGACATATCTGTCTTGTTCATGGTCACATAAGCCTTGTGGAACTGTTCAACACATGGGGGACTGTCCATAAATATTTGCTGATTGAATAATTCATTACTGTTTGATCTAGTAAAAAAAATATTTCTATTATCTTTCCCTTAATTCTGAACTATCAGTCTCATTATCAAAAGCTATTCAGCATTTTTTAGCATGGTTCACTTTTTGTAAAATAAAACCATTTTTGGAGAGAGTTTTTTTTTTTTTTTTTTTGCCATGTCCATGGCATATGGAAGTTTCCCCAGGGCAGGGATTGAACCCATGCTGTAGCAACGACATGAGCCCTGAGCCACAGCAGTGCAATGACAGATACTTAATCCACTGTCCCACAAATGTTCTGAATAACCTTTTTATATCCACAAAGGTAGACCTCACATAAATTATAAACTACTTGTGTAAAATAATTGTTTTCTATTTTCTTTATGTTGTCCCATGGTTCTCTTGGAATGGGTTACATACACTAAGTTTTTAAACGTGTTAAAATAGTGTTTCAGGAGTTCCTGTGGTGGCGCAGTGAAACGAATCCAACCAGGAACCATGAAGTTGCATGTTTCATCCCTGGCCTCACTCAGTGGGTTAAGGATCTGGTGTTGCTGTGAGCTGTGGTCTAGATCACAGGCGCAGCTCAGATCCCGCGTTGCTGTGGCTGTGGCGAAGGCCGGCGGCTACAGCTGCCGTTAGACCCCTAGCCTGGGAACCTCCATATGCATTGGGTGAGGCCATAAAAGGACAAAAAAACAAAGAAACAAAAAAACAGTGTTTCAGGAGAAATGTCTGGAACTAGTGTTTGAACTAGAAACTTACTTGTGATCACGTCTTATATTTAAATAAATGCATTAATAGAAAGGAGGTCTTTGACTATAATCTTTTCCTTCTGCTTCAGTTAAATATAGGAAATCTTTAAAGATAAAACAATATGTTTGACTTAAAATAGAATATGGTTATTTTTATAACAATAGTTATTTAAAGCTCTAGCCAAATTATTTAAAAAGTTATTTTTTCTTTATTGTGACCATTAGGTAAAATAAATTAACAGAATATATTCAAAAGTTTATTATGAGGCATCCAGATAATTAACAGTGTGCACAGTCTGTTGTTGTTTTAAATGCTGAATGTTTATTACAACCCAGAGATTACTATATGTTTTTGTATTTAAGCTTTTGCAATTTTAGGCTACTGCCTTCCAAGAAATTTTAATCACTTAGTGGCACTTCTCACAAGATATCAGGTGGAGAATTTTGAAAAATTTGTTATTTTTGAAAAATTTGAAGAATATTTTCAGTTTAAGCTACATGTTCTTACAGAGGAACTGTTTCAAATCATATTAATATAGTGACTATTATGTATATATATATATAGATATATATAAAAGATGAACACACGTGAGGCTGGAAAGATTGTAAATTTTTAACATCTGAACAGGTGAACAGCTTAACAAAACAACTTAAACCTTTATGACAACTTATCATGCTGAGAAAGATCCTGGGGTTTTACAATGGCATTGAAATTAAAATTTAATTTCTCCTGTAGAGCTAATAATTAGCCAGTGTCAGTGAACAAAAATAGTGAGATCCCATCAATTTTTGATTGTCATTTTGTCATTGTCATCTTGCAAGTTCTTATGGGTCAATAAATATTGGCATGTGATGATGCTAAAATAGATAGCCGTGAATATGGCCATAGGTAACTTTTGAGACTATGTCTGGTCTTACTTCAGGATGTGAGGAAAGTAAATGAGATATTTCATTATAAATTGAAAAGTTAGGGAATCTGTTTGCTTTTAGATTTTGCTTCAGTTTTAGAGCTTCTCTTTATTTTAAGAGCAAAGATCAACATTATATTAAGCAAATGTCATAATAAATGATCAGATTTCTCATCTTAAATGTAAATTTGATAAATTTAAAACACTTAGCTTACAGATAACTAGGATAATTTAAATAAATGCATTAATTATTCTAGTAACTTACTTGGCTTGCTGATTGGTTGACACCCAATGATAGAGAGTTATAGAATACATTTTTTTTTTTTTTTTGTCTCTTGGAGGGCTGCACCCAAGGCATATGGAGGTTCCCAGGCTGACGGTCAAATCGGAGCTGTAATGCCTGTCCACAGCAAAGTGGAACCTGAGCTGCATCTGCGACCTGCACTACAGCTCACTGCAATGTCATCGGATCCCTAACCCTCTGAGTGAGGTCAGGGGTCAGACTTGCATCCTCAGGGATACTAGTCAGATTCATTTCTGCTGAGCCACAAGGGGAACTCCTGAGTTACAGCATAGATGAGAGCTATGCTGAGCCTTCCTTATTTACTGTTTGTGGATCAAGTGTATATACAAGGCAAACATTAGGGTGAAGCAGCATTTAGAGAGCCTTAGAAGTCACTTGGGAATAAAGTGTCTTCTTCCCAAATTCTTCCTAGCTTATTTGTGCCATTTATTTCTATGACTGGTTTATTGCTTCCTGAAATGTCATATTCCAGGAACTTGATGCCTTGCCTACTCCTAGTGTCTTCCTCCAAGCTTTGATTTACTTTTCCCTTTGTGTTTGGTGTAGGCTTTATTTTTTAGCGCATCAACCCCAGATTTTCTGTTAACTGACATGTTTGTACATCCCCTTTGACTCCAGAATTCCTGAAGAATCTTGTCCCCCCAACTTAAATCACTGAGAATACTCAGTGTACTCTTCTCCTACTAACAAGTTTTTTTTTTTTTAAGTACAATGAATGGTGATACAAAAGCTAACGTTTTACAAAACTTGTAATTATTATTATCTTACACATTGACAAAACAGTATTTACAGCTTGTATTTATAATGCAGCTTTATTTCGTCTCATGCTGTCCCTTTAAATTTTCCCAGAGAGATTTTTCTGTTAGATGATGAGGTAGGCTGAGTAATGAATGGTCATCAAAATACACATAAGTGGTAACCTGTGAATCTATTAATATGCATAATGAATTAAGAAGCAGAAACTTCCTTGAAGAGTTGGGAGGCCAAAAAGGGGAGCTCTCGTGCCCTCCATGAAAGCAGAGCCCTGCAAGGAAGATAAAAAAGTCTCCTCTTTTTTCTGGGCAAGAGCTCACACAATGAGAGACGGTTACAATTTAGCCAATGAAGAGCCTTGAAATTTGTAACAACCCTTCCCACTTCCTTTTCCCCTCTAAAAAAGTCTTTCCATTTTACCTGGAGACCTGTGGCCCACTGCGATTGTAGACTCTGAATTGCCGTTCCTTACAGATCCCCAATAGAGCTACTTTTGCTGGTTTAGTAACAGGTAGTCTCTTTGTTTTAGGTCAACATTTTGGTGGCTTCTACTGGGATTCAGAGAAGACTCTCTGATGACTCCAAAGCTGAGGCACATATAGATGTGGTAACATACTGAGTCCACCGTATGTCACTGACCCTGAAGCTTCAGGGTGAGTCTTTCCTCTGGATCCAAGCTTCTGCTCTCTTTGTGTTTTGAAGTTCTCCAAAATGTATCTAGGATCTATTTTAAGGCTTTGTCCTTTCTGATCAAGGTATGCTTTCAGAGTAGCTCAGAACTTTGGAATGTTGTCCTGATTTCCAGCAGAAGTAAACTTAAAAATATACTTTAGGTTCAGTAATTATTGGATGTAATTAATTTTACCTGCTTTAAGATTGGGAGGCATGCTAAAACTCACTCTCTGGAAGGTAAGGGGAATCAACATGTTGACATCTCTAAAAGTAAATGCTGTTTTTAGCAGTCAAACCTCTGTCATGGTCTGAAAGGATATTTCCCCAAATGAGAAAAAGTGATTAGAAAAGTCCAATAATTGACCCCAGGAAAGGAAAAGAAAGATTGGAAGTTCAACAATTTTTGGTTTGATAAGGAGAGAAAGCCCTTGTTTGGACCAAATAAAAAGCCAGTCCTATCAGAGACTCTAAAATTCCCACCTCTCTATGTGCACATATAAAACTGTTAGTCTACTAACAAAAATTATATATTCATGAATCAATATCTGTGAGGAAACATTAACAACAATGCAAAAGGCACCTATCTCACTTGTCCCATTTGTTCAGAGTACAACTCAGGGAGGCCTGTTCACACAGGTTTGCAACATTTTAAACTACTTAATGGACCATTCAAGGTCTGACAAATAGACATCTTACAACTTCCTCCATTTAGTGGATAGAAAAATATATTTTAATCATTGTCTGTATGTCTTCATGTTGGACTAAAGCCTTCACTTGCAGACAGGCTCCTGACTCTTCTATGGCTAAAATTCATTTGGAAAATATTATTCCTACATGGGACTTCCTCTTGAACCTCATATAAATCAAGGAAACCACTTTACTAGCAAGGCACTTTGACAACTATGTACACTTTAGCCACTTTTACACAGCAATTATCACCCTCAATTCTCTGGTTTAGCCAGGCACATTAATGACATTCCTAAGACTTACTGGCAAAATTTGTAGAGGACCTTCAAATCTCTTCACCCAAAGTGTTGCCAATGGTCCTTCTAAATCTTAGATGCACTCCTGTAGGAACTCATTCACCCTCTTTGAGATAATTTCAGACTACCCAATGTACATGACTCATTCTTTTGACACACGGATGATAAAAGGAGAGATTCTCCAGTAGTGCAAAGGTGGTCTAATTGCTTCTATTAAAAATAACCGTATTTTGAAATTCTCATTGTGGCACATGGGGTCACCGGACTCTGCAGCACCAGTTTGCAGGTTCCATCTCTGGCCCTGTAATCGAATTAAGGATCTTGTATTGTCGAAGCTGCAGCATAGGTCAAAACTGTAGCTCAGATCTGGTCCCTGGCCTGGGTACTCCATTTGCTACATGGGGACCAAAAAAGAAAAATGACTAATTAATTAATAACCATGTTTTAGCAGAGGGATCTTCACAATGTTCACTTAGGAGATGAATTTAAGGAGCACACCTTCCAACCTAGAGATTACATCTACTACAAGAGACACCTTCAGAAGGATGCTTTTCAGCTTCATTGCAAAGACCCCTAACAGGTACTGCTAACTCAGCCTTGTGTCACTGAACTCCAAAGAACAGACTTGACAGTAAACGTTTCCTGGAATTGAAGCAGACCACATCTGATTATACAGCTCTTGCAAGATACCTTGTCCAGACCTGTTGGAAATTTATCTGGCAAACCTTTGATAATGACATAATTTTCAAGTGATCTCCAACACCTTGATTTTAACTCAAAGAGACCTGTACTGAAATTTTGATCCACAGAACTGTAAAATATTATGTTTATATTGTTTTAAGCTACTAAATTTGAGGTAATTTGTTATGGTAACAGTATAAAACTAATACAGATGATAAAATCAGGTTCAGTTTGTAAGGACAATGTCAATTCTTTATAGCAGTCAAAACTCTAAGATTGATTTGTAGTTGAAGTCTTTCTCCTCTCCTTATTCAGCCTTTTCCAGGCAAGAGTATGCACATGACTTCTTTTTGTCCTTGTCATCTTTCCCGTTTCTGATCATCTTCATCCAGCTAGTTACCTTAAGTTTCTAAAGCTTCCACAGTTGGAATACTGGGAGGGAAAATAAAAGATTTGGGAATGGATGTGCGCTAAACTAATAATGTTGTGGTGATCTACAGTCTTTGTTCTTTGAACTTGGAATTTTTTTTCTTTCAGGCACTTCTGTGGTTGTTGAAGACACCAACACCCCACGCTCACTCCTGCAGTACCTATTCCAAGTATCTTAAAAGCTCTCAAGAATTATTAAGTTTTTATGATCGCTTGTCATTTGTCATTCTGTTTGTAGCCCCAGGCACATGAAAATCTACTTTTAGCTCTCACCTACTGGTGCCCTGTTAGGTAGAGAGTATGTGTGCATCTTTCATCCACTCTGAGCACAGGTAACTCTCAAATACAGTTAATCTTGTTCAATAGATTTCTCAGACATTTACTTAGACACTTTTTCTGTGTCATTTTTGTTTGTTTCTTTATCTGTTTTTAGGGCCACACAGGTGGCATATGGAAGTTCCCAGGCCAGGGATTGAATCAGAGCTGCAGCTGCTGATGCACACTACAGGTCATAGCAATGTCAGGTCCTTAACCCACTGAGCAAGGCCAAGGATTAAACCTGCATCCTCATGGATACTTGTCAGGTTCTTAACCCTCTGGGCCATCGAGAACTCTTTTTCTGTGTCTTTTCATAACTTGTTGAATATGAAAACCTTCACTAAACTCTAGCAATATGAATATAACAATTCTCTTCCTTGTCTTAAGGTAAAAGAGAAGGCACTTCCTTCCTGCCTCTACTGGGGTTTGGGATTCACAGCTGACTGCTAATAGCTCTCTCCAAAGAAATCCTTCTCAAGAACTGTTTTCAAACATCGTCTGACTCCCATATTTTTATATCTTTGCTATGAAAATGTGGTTTCATAATCACTTTACTCATTTTTCAATGTCTCCTTTTATCTTTCTGCAAGCTGGTCTCACTCTGTCAATACCCGGAAAGAAAGGATCTTGTTTAAAACCTGTTTCCCATACCAAGACACCACTGCTATAATATCTGTGTATATTGATCCGGATTTTGGACTTCTTGTTTCCAGAACTATGAGAGAATAAATTTTGGTTTTTTTTTTTTTTTTTTTTTGTCTTTTTGCCTTTCTGTAGAGCTGCACCCATGGCATATGGAGGTTCCCAGGCTAGGGGTCTAACAGGAGCTGTAGCTGCCGGCCTTCACCACAGCCACAGCAACATGGGACCCGAGCCGTGTCTGCAACCTTCACCACAGCTCACGGCAACGCCGGATCCTTAACCCACTGAGCAAGGCCAGGGATCGAACCTGCAACCTCATGGTTCTTAGTCAGATTTGTTAACCACTGAGCCACGAAGGGAACTCCATTTTGGTTGTTTTAAGCAATGCAGTTTGTGGTAATATACTACAAGAGCCACAGGAAAATAATACATTCATTCTCCTGCCAAGATCCAAACAGGACCAACTGAACCACAGTCAGGATTTTTAAATGATGGGCAATTTAACTTCTCTCAAGATAAATTTTTGTTTTAAATTTTAATGAGGAATACTTAATACACAAAGTGTGGCACATAATCAGAATTCCCACTATGGTACAGTGGATTAAGAATTTGACTGCAGAGTCATGGGTCTCATTTCTGGCCTGGTACAGTGGGTTAAAGGAATCAGCATTGCCATGCTGCAGCTGTGGCTCAGATTCAATCCTTGGCCTGGGAACTTCCATATACTGTGAGTGTGGCCATAAAAAAAAAAAAAAGTTGCACATATTTTGATGAATGTACATATTTTGATGAATTTGGACTGTGTGTATACCTGTGATAAATAAAAACAATTTCCAAATAAGAAGAGTGACAGAATGTATTAAATAAATGAAAATAAGAGAGACTATTTTTTGGCCTCCTATTATTTTCATTTTTTTGTTAACTCCAGAGAATTAAAATTCCTCTTGTTGATTAATTTTACCTTTCATTTCTGTGTATTCTCACATACTTTATCTAAAATTACCATCTTCTGATAGTTCTCATTTCACCTACCAATCCCAAACTCCCAGTCCATTCCTCCCCTGCACCCCCTCTCACCAGCAAAACCTAATCTGTTCTCTATATCTGTATGTTTCTATTTCATAGATAATTTCACTTGTGTCATATTTAGCATTTCATATATGTGACCTCATATGACATTTGTCTTTCTCTTTCTGATTTACTTCACTTAACTGTGATAATCTTTAGGTCCATCTATGCTGCTGCAAATGATATTATTTTATTAATTTTTATGGCTGAGTAGTATCCTATTGTGTGTTGTCCATTCATCTGTCAATGGACATTTTAGATTGTTCCCATGTCTTATCTCTTATAAATAGTGTTTTTCCGAATGTAGGGGTGCATATATCTTTTCAAATTATAATTTTGCACAGGTATATGTCCAGGAGTGGGATTGCTGCATCACATGGCAATTCTATTTTTAGTTTTTTGAGAAGCCTCCATACTATTTTCCTTAGTGACTGCACCAATTAACATTCTGAGGTGATTTTCTTATTGGGAGCCAGTCTTCAAAACCGTTTTATAGAAGAATGTACTAAAAAGTTGTTTTATTCACAAAAAAAACTGTAGTAAGCACATATGATAAAAAATGGCTTAGCTCCCCTTGTAATAAAAAATAATACAAATAAATTATGGAATTTCCGCAGAGGAAATGGATTTGACTAGGAACCATAAGGTTGTGTGTTCGATCCCTGGCTCACTCAGTGGGTTAAGGATCTGGCATTGCCGTGAACTGTGGTGTAGGTTGCAGATGCAGCCGAATCTGGTGTAGCTGTGGCTCTGGCATAGGCCAGCAGCAACAGCTCTGATTAGACCCCTAGCCTGGGAACCTCCATATGCCACAGTGTGGCCTTAAAAGAACAAAAGATAAAAAATAAATAATTGAAGTAAAAAATAAATAAGTTATCACAAGATCATTTTAAGCACATACAAAAAAAAAAAAAACTGACTCCCAGCAAAGAATTGAGTATGATAACCACAAGTCTTGCTACTTTCTTTAGAGCTAAGACAGCAGGGTCATTTTCTGTGAACTTTCGACCCCAGAATTTTACCTTGTGTTACCAAAAGAAGCATCTAGATCTGTTGGTGAAAACACTGGAGGGACAACGGTGCTAGGAGTCATAAGTAATGATAAGAACTATTGGAATCAAGGCTGTGAATGCATTTTGGCATTTTTTTTTTCAAATAGATGACTTTCTAGGTCCCTTCTCTGAATCCAACACTGAATACTAAAGACAGTACATATTGATAACTCTCTCCCCTTTTGTTTCCCTCTCTCATATGCTGACACACATCTGTGTGCCCATACGTGCATACACACATCTGTGTGCCCATACGTGCACACACACATGCATACACTATGAGAAATATGCAGGCATTCTAGAAACGGTTACATCTGATTTGTGTTTGTGTGTGCGTGTGCATGTGTGTGTGTTATTATGTGTAACCAGAGAGAGCTCTTAGCCAAAAATTAAGCACAGGCTGTAGAAGAGGGTTAATAAGAGTTGGAATAACTGGACCACTCATATGCTGTCATGAGAATGAAAATAGATGACATGGCTTTCAAAAATAGGCATTACTTACTAAAATTGAAGACAGGCAGTAGGGTAGCATAAAAGAGGAAAAACCCTTGTAAAGGGCTATTTTTTTTTTCTTTTTTAGGTCCACACTCACAGCATATGGAAGTTCCTGGGCTAGGGGTCGAATCAGAGTTTATAATTTTATAAACAGACAGACAAGAAGTCTAAGGTTAAATCCAATGAGATAACTCATATCATTCAAATAGTAAATATTTTTAAAAAGTCAGATAATTTCTAGTGCTCATGAGAGCATAAAGAGTTGCAGGAGAGAACTTTGGAATTACTTATTAAAATTAAAATTAAGTTTTTATAAATCCTGCATTGTGGAGTCACACATAAGGCATTCACTAAAGTGTTATATTGAGAGTCAGAGATGTTAGCTCATTCATTATTAGAGGAGTGTAAAAATAAATTCTGTATACTTGATGAAAATTATATGCAGTAATCAGGAATGATAAATGAGATATATATATATATATGGACAGATACTATGACATATCACTCAATTTAAAAAGTTATAAAATTGAATGAGACAATTATAATATTATTAATATACAATTTAATATACATACTCTGAAAACAAAATTATATTTTTAGGATAGATTGATAGGTGACAAATTTATGCATGGAAAGTAGTTTGAAAGGGCATTTTTTTACATGCCTGTAGATTTTTAGTATATAAGTCAATTGTGCAAAGGATATTAGGGAGATATACTAAATCCAGTATTGTGGGCATAGTGATGAATGTGGAACATGGAGAAGGACAGGCATATAAATAAAACAAAATAAAAAAAGGAAAAAATAAGATAGAATACAAGACAGGTTTTGAATGGATGTAGGTTGATAAAATATCTTTGAAAGTGTTAGAGAACAGATATTATATGGTACAATTTTCAGATTGTATATAGTTTAAAACTCCAGAAATTCTAAAATTAATCATCTAGTGGCACTTTCACTCTCTCTCTCTCTCTCTCTTTTTTGAGGGCCACAGCTGTGGCATATGGAAGTTACCAGGCTAGGGGTTGAATCAGAGCTGCAGTTGCTGGCCTAAACCACAGCCACAGCAATGCCAGTTCTGAGCCACATCTGCAACCAACACTGAAGCTCATGGCAATGCCAGATGCTTAACTCCCTGAGTGGGGCCAGAGATTGAAACCACATCCTCATGGATGCTAGTCTGTTTTTTTCCCACTGAGCCATGGTGGGAACTCCCCATCTAGTGACACTTTCGATGTTGGCGTCCACACACTTTTCAAATTCAGCAAATTCAATGATTCATCCATTTTACCCTATCACTTCTGTTCCTTTTGAGATATTTACTATTTTGGTAGCACCATCAGTTGTCCAAGGCTGTAAATTATTTTATATCAAACATTCATCATTTTTCATCTGGATTTTTATAGCAACAAAATTGTATCCCAAGACCTTCCTTTAATCATTCTTTTGTCCTGACCAGATGGTTGACTTTAAAACAGCAGTGTGACTATTACTCTTAGGGAAATTAAGTTCTATGAAGCAAGATTCTTCATCTTGCTTACCACTGAATCCCCAGAATCTAAAACAGTGCCCAGGGAAATACAGACACTCAACTCATATTTATTGGATGCATAGTTTGCAGGGTAACTTCTAAAATATTCTGCATACCCCCTAAGAATCCTTGGTATTCTTAGCCTTGTATAATCATATCTGTTTGAGTAACTTTCTTCTTAGAATTTCTTAACTTTAAGTAGATGTTTTCCCTTGATTAGATTATAAGAAATACTGACTCCCATCTTGCTGTCACAGTCTCTCTCTCTTTCTCTCTCTCTCTCTCTCTCTTTTTTTTTTTTTTCTGTCTTTGATGAAGCAAGTTATCATGTTGAAGAGATAAGTGTTCTGAGCACCAATTCCAATATGGTGGTGGCAGGGGTTAGGCAGACATATACCATTAAGCAATTCTGGGACATGAGCTGGGTGTCCTACAGTTCAGCTCAATCCTGACCCTGTATGCTGGAAGATAGCATCAGATTTCATAGGCTAAATGCTCAGTCTCATTGGACTGTTCCCCATCCACTTCAGATGCCCATATCAAATCCAGGTTGATAACTGTACTGTTGACTCTCGGAAGACTGACTGACTATAAAGCAGAGCTTCCCATAAACCCTTCCTTTGATGAATTTGATAGAGCAGCTCATGGGACTCAGGAGATCCCTTAACCCCTAGGTTACTGTAAAGGATATCAAAGGGTATGAATCAACACACAGTTTAAGAGATACAGAGTGTGAGTTTTCTAAGAGTGGAATCTCTGTCCTTAAGGAATACCAAAGTTACACTTGTTATGCAGATTTAAACCTATACCTCCTCCATTGATAAGATCTTCTAGAGACCTGGTCTTCCTGATTCCAGGTACAGAGAGGGAAACATCTTACAAAATTGTAAGCTCTACTCATTTTTTAGAGATTTTCCGATATTGGCTGTTTCTTAGAAATAACAAATATTCAAAGTTCAAAATAATCTTTATGCCAAGAAGGCACATTTTTGGGGTAGTATATTCTGATCTTCAAGGCCAGTACAACAAAGAAATAAAAGAAACTTCGAGCCAAGAGTCAACTAGAAAGTTACGACTTCAGGCCAGAAACCCAAGAAGGAACTGTACCTGTAACAACCATGTAAGTAATCTTTGAAGCAAATCCTCAATAAACAGAGAGAAAGAAAAATTCGATGAATGAAATTATGCATTATTTTCCCATAGCTTTAAGGATTGATTTTATTATATTTTCTCTGGATAATTTTAACCCAAGAACATAAATTCTACCATATTGTAAAAGAGAGCTCAGTTACTTGTTAGAATGACAATTTCCTCAAAGCTTACACCCTCTCTCTACCTTGTCCCTGATGAAATAGAAAAGATAGCCACAACACTTTTCATATGATTTTATTAAGTGTGAAACAGGATACATTTCACAAAAACAGTGTATATATTATAAAACATCCTCTTTCAACAATTCCTGATGTTGGAGGGTTTTTGTACATGTATACAGAAGAGGGATAGTAATATTTTAAAATATACAGAAATATTCCCTTCTTGTTATACAACACATTTATAGTAATCCTGATTTATTCTCCTCTCACATTGTAATGACCTAGTATTAATGGTCATTAATGGGAAATAACTTTGAAATGTATTTTCATCATTATACTGTAAACTCTGTTAATTTTCTGAGATAGTTGGTATTGGTATTTTGTTTCACTGCTTAAATACCTCTAAGTATAGCTGATTTTGTTTGCTAAGAAAAAATTTTGGATAAAGTTATCAAAAGGGCATATTTATTTTCCCCTTGACTGACAATCCAAGTTATAATTTCTCAGAAAATTTTCCCAGCCTCAATTCAACAGTGTCAATCAGTAAAGAAATTAACACAAATAGGACTGAGTTTTCAGTGTTATTTTCAATAGAAATGACACCATACATTTATTGAATGTACTTTGTAGAATTACAAAACTCTGTTTTTATGGCTGTTCTCGTACGTGAAAAAGGGAATAAACAAAAGTGAAATTTATTTTAGAAAATTAGGTACAAGAGATTTTTTAATATTAAAGCAATGATGCCCAGATATACGCCCAAGAGTGGGATTGCTGGGTCAGATGATAGTTCTATGTATAGTTTTCTAAGGTACTCTCCATACTGTTTTCCATAGTGGTTGTACAATTTACATTCCCACCAACTGTGCAGGTGGGGTCCCTTTTCTCCACACCTTCTCCAGCATTTGCTATTTGTGAACTTATTAATGATGACCATTCTGATTGATGTGAGGTGGTACCTCATAGTAGTTTTGATTTGCATTTCTCTAATAATCATTGATGTTGAACATTTTTTTTTTTCATGTGCTTGTTGGCCATCTGTATATCTTCTTTGGAGAAATGTCTATTCAGATCTTTTGCCCATTTTTTCACTGGGTTGCTGGCTTTTTTGCCTTTGAGTTGTGTAAGTTTGTGTATTTTAGAGATTAAGTCCTTATCAGTTGCATCGTTTGAAACTATTGTTTCCCATTCTGTAAGTTGTCTTTTTCTTTCTTTCTTTCCTTTTTTTATATGGTTTCCTTTGCTATGCAAAGGCTTGCCAGTTTGATTAGGTCTTGTTGGTTTATTTTTGCTTTTATTTCTGTTGCTGTGGGAAACTGACCTGAATATAGCACTGGGAACTATATCTAGTTACTTATGATGGAGCATGATAATGTGAGGAAAAAGAATATATACATGTATGTGTGACTGGGTCACCTTGCTGTACAGTAGAAAATTGGCAGAACACTGTAAACCAGCTATAATGGTAAAAACAAAAATCATTATAAGATAAAGAAATGATGTCAAGAAATTCAGTAACCAAAAAATTCTTATGACTTTTGACCTGAAACAAGTAGATTGCTAGATATTTCTCCAGCAAAGATGAGTTTATTTAGAGAATTGCAATTCAGGGTGTGCAACTATGGGAAGTCATGTGCAGGTTTTCACTTAGTGAGGGAAGGGGAACTCCTTTACAGAAGGAAAAGAGAAGATGTTAGGGCCATAGTGAACAAAGTGTCCATGATTTTTCACTGCCTGAGTCCTTGCCAGGAAAGAAGAGAAGTCTTTTTCTTCCTCTTGGGCTCTGCTATCATGGTAGGGCATGAGAGCTCCTGCTGTTCTCCCAACTCTATCTGAAGTTTCTGTTTTTTAAATTTTACAAAACTGAGCATAACTAAAGGTATTATTCTTACTCATTTATGCAACGGAGAATATCTTTAAGTTAATCTGTTGTCTCAGTATGAGTAAATGTAAGTTGCTTAATAGAGTTTATGGTAAAGATAAATAGCAGTTTATTTAGATGACATTTTTAGATTAAAGGGGAGTTTTTGCTTGAACTTGGGCTAGGAATATCTTATCTCCAAATAAATTTCTGTTCACACAAAACATGGTTATATGATACAGCTGTTTTAAAAAAATCGAGTTAAAGCATTAACATATTATTTTGAATTTTAATTTTCATGGGGCAAGGCATTATTTTACTTGTAAAATAGTTCTTGCTTATTAGTATTTTACTTAAAAAAGAAAATTTAATTTTCATAAATTTTAGAGTCTCTGATTCTAAATATTCAGTGTTGAATGTCCATGTTTAAATAGCACATAAAGTTTGAACACCATCAGTATATCCAACAAACAATCATTTATAATTTTACTAAAGACATTAGAATAGGTTTCTAACCTATATTCTGTGACAGTTCAGTGATGTTTTGGTAATTCTGCTGGTAAAAATAACTTTTTATAGTTCTTTTTAGCTTCCTCTCATTAATTTTTGTTCTGTGCTATGAATTCTTTCATAGAAATGAATAAATTGCCTTCCATATGATAGCCTTTAATATAAATGCAGACGAATATAAAGGATGCCTAGTTTAACTTTCCCCACTTTTTTGAGCCATGTTATGTAGCTTTTAGTTTTCATTTTGTCTTATATTTATTGTAATTTTTATTATTATAACCTTTTAGAGATGCACTTAATAGAACCAATAGCAGCTTTCTAAGTCAAGGGAATTCACAGTAGTGTGACTATGTGCTCCTAAACTCTATGAAGTACCTCAAATTTTGTGCAAAATATTATCTTCACATTTCTTGTGCTGATGAACTGTGTAATTTTCATGAGACTCAGACTATCAGAGCCCCTTGACTTTACTAGTTTATAAGACAGTAATCTCCTCTATCAGTAGACACTACATTTTTAAGATACACTAGCAAAATAGGAAAACAGATAATATAAACAGATAATATGAACTTCTTTGCTCTCTTGAATTCTTGGATTTTTTTCTTTTTTTTTTAGGGCCACACCAGTGGTATGTAAGTTCCCAGGCTAGGGGTCCAATTGGAGCTGCAGCTACCTGCCTACACCACAGCCATAGCAAGTGCGGATCCGAGCTGCGTCTGTTACCTATACAGCTCACAGCAATGCCAGATCCTTAACCCAATGAGCGAGGCCAGGGATCAAACCTACAACTTCATGGTTCCTAGTCGGATTCGTTTCTGCTACACCACCACAGGAACTCCCTCTTGGATCTTATATTAACACCAAAACATGAATTTTTTAAAAAGAAAATTGGACTGTTTGATATTATATGCATAAATACAACCAGTCCTCATTGTTTGTGGATTCTATATTTGCACATTTAACTGCACGACACAATTTATTTGTAACCCCAAATCAATACTTGAAGCACTTTCGCTGCATGCCATTTATGCATTTGTGCACAGCAGTGAAAATTTGCATCACCCAAAATGGAAGTTCCAAGCTGAGATTGAAGACGGTGATGTTCTTCCTGCTTATTTAAGTTCTCATATTATAAACAAGTGTCCTTTTCATGATTTACTTAATATCAGATTTGTCACATTTTTGTGGATTTTTAAATTGGCAATTTCACCTTTAAAAGTAATCTCCAAATATAGTGCTGAAGTGTTGTCTGGTGTTCTTAAAGAAGGCTATGATGGACATATGAATAAAATATCTGTTAGATTAGCTTTATTCAGGCATGAGTTATAGTGCTACATTTTAATGTTAAAGAGTCAATAATACTTTAATGATTTTAATGTGCTTAAATGTTAAAGTCAATAATATTACATATAATAGTTAATAATAGCATACATTTTCTTTAAACAGAAGCACATATAAAACAAGGTAATATATTGATTTCTGGATGAAAATGTAAAAAGAGCTTATAGAACACTATCTCATCTGTATTTTTTTCTAGGAGAAATGGTTCAGTATTCACAAATTTAGTGTTTCCAGTAACTTTATAAATATAAACACTGACCAACATAAGAGGAATTGACTGTGTAAATATATATATACATGTGTGTGTGTGTGTGTGTGTGTGGGTATTATATATATATATATATATATATATATATATATGTAAACTAATTTAAAAACATAATCACGGGCCATTTTATCTTTTTTTCTCAGAGATTGCTGCTTAAGAACTAAGTATAAAATCTTCACATTATCCCATTACGTTTTGACTTATTTCTCCAGTGTATCAGAAACATTTTGTTTTTTTTTGATCTGAGTTGTATTTTATTTTATTTTTTTTGATCTGAGCTGTATTTTAATTTATTTTTTTCTTAATGGATTTTATTTCAATTATAGGTGTACATAAATCATCACAAGTCAATTTTACAGATTTTGTGTCCCAAACCCACAGTGCATCCCCCCACCCCCCAGATTGTCTTATTTGAAAAACCAAGGTTTTCCAAAGTCTGTGAGTCATTGTCTGTTCTGCAAAGAGATTCATTGTGTCCTTTTAGTTTCCACATGTAATCAGAGTTACAACTCTTTGTTTATTCAGCTGGTTAAAACTTTATCTAAGTTTAGTGAGGATGTTTTCTAACAATATTTAAAATGATATCATTAAGAATATTGTCAGTTGTCTGAAGTACAAATAAATTCTTTAATTCAAAAATGTATTGAGGAAGTTCCTGCTGTGGCTCAGTGGTAATGAGCCTAAGTAGTATCCATGAGGATGCAGCTTCAATCCCTGGCCTCACTCAGTGGGTCCGGGATCCAGCATTGCCATGAACTGTGGTGTAGGCCTCAGATGTGGCTCAGATACAGTGGCTATGGCATAGGCTGGCCGTTACAGATCCAATTCATCCCCTAGCCTGGAAACTTCCATATGCCTCAGGTGTGGCCCTAAAAAGCAAAAAAAAAAAAGCAAAACAGCTTCTGTTGCAAAGTATTTTCCTATTTACTTTTGATGATATAAAGATAAATAAACACAGTAGCACAGTAGTTTTACTTACCGACCAGTTTGCAGTCAACTTGAAAGAACTGAGGAAGATGACATGCAATATTGTTAAACTGAAGAAAAGCACACATTTTATTATCAGAAAACTGAAGTTCAAGTGACATTTCTATAATTTACTAGCTACATGATCATGGTCAAATAAATTCAATATTTGTGATCTTTAACTTCTTCAGCCATGTCAGTGTTAAATGAAGTCATATAAGGAAAAATAGCTTGTGATGTACTAGCAAAATTTACAATTGCTTTTAAAAAGGTAAGTTCACAAATATCTCTAACACATAAAAATAGGCATGTGTTTTTAAGAGGAATGTGGGTGTTAATTTCAGTATCTGATGGCTTATATCTGCCTAGATAATTACAAATGGCTGAACTGATAGGAAGTCTTTCCATAAATGATAGGAAAGTAGTATAATAGGAAGTAAAAAAGAACTTCATTTTGAACATTATGGATGTGATATAAGCCTTTATTAATAACTGTGTAGCCTCTAAAGAGAGATAACAGGTTTTAAGTTGAGTTATGTGAAGATAAACGTAGGAATGTGTAGGGTGGAGTGAAAGGAAAAGATGCTGAGGAATGGGAGAGAAACTACATATTAGTTCAATAATAAGGTAATTTAGGTTGAGTTAAGACGGTGGTAATTTAAATGAAAATAAAATTTAAAAACTATAAAGAGGAGTTCCCAACATGGCTTGGTGGTTATCGAATCCAACTTGGAACCATGAGGTTGCAGGTTCGATCCCTGGCATCGCTCAGTGGGTTAAGGATCCGGTGTTGCCGTGAGCTGTGGTGTAGGTTGCAGACGCGGCACTTATCCCGCATTGCTGTGGCCATGGTGTAGGCCGGCAGCTACAGATCCGATTAGACCTCTAGCCTGGGAACTTCCATATGATGAGAGTGTGGCCCTAGAAAAGGCAAAAAGACAAAAAAAAAAAAAATACAAAGAATAATTTTTGTTTAATTTTTTTCAATCTTCCAACTATAGAACTTGAACATTTTAGCAGAGTATAATATAAAATGTAGAAATGCAAAATTAATCATCTCTATTATACCTTCAAAACACACACACACACACACACATACACACAAAACATTCTATTTCATGACTTTTAGGTAATCAGTTTTTAACCCCAGATGTATATCTTTACACTATCACTGAGTAAAAATGTACAAGCATATGTATAATATATAATCTATGTCGTGTACCTAGTATATGCATACACACACACACACACACACAAGGCTGCTGTTACAAATTACTACAAACTGGGTGGCTGAAAACAATATAAAGTTCCTTTCTTACAATTCTGGAGGCCAGAATACATCAGGGCCATGCTGTTTCTGGGGATCCTGTCCGAGAACTTAGTTCTTGTCTTGGTTTCTGATAGTTCCATTTGTTCTTTGCCCTGTTGCTGCACCATCCCCATCTCTGCTCTGTGATCACATTACCTCCTGCTCTCATCTATCAGTCTACTTCTTCCTCACACTTACAAGGATGCTTGTCTTTAGATTTAGGGTCACTTGAATAATAAAAAAATAAGCATATCCTTTCAAAATCTTTATTAATCATGTTTTATCAAATAAAGTAATGATCTCTCTTTAACATATATGATAATATTCATAGGTTCTGGAGTTCCCTGGTGGCTTAACAGTTAGGAATTAGCACTGTCACTTATGTGGCCTGAGAACTTCTACATGCCACGGACTCAGCCCAAAAAAATAATATTTACAGGTTTTCTGAATTAGGATATAAACATGTATTTTTGGTGCTCACCATACAACCCATTAAAATATAAATATATAAACACTGTATTAATATACCATAATTGTATCTACATCCCTGTTTCACATTCATTCGTGAGAAATTTTATTTTTTCCCAATTCTGTAGCAAGTATCACTAAATAAGTTTTTATTAAATAGGTATTTTATTAATTAAGCATTCTGTTAAAAAGTCAATAGTATGTTTGAGGAAGCTGAGAATGATGAAAGAAAAGATTTTTTAAAATAAAGAAGGTGGAGGAGAACTAAAATTTACCTCAAAAATCTGTCATTCAGATGGTAGCCTGATAGCAAGTGAACATTGCCATTTTTATTTGTGAAAACATCATATAGGTATTTCTTTCATGTATTTTAACATATAGCTATCTCCACCCCTTAATATAATTTGTAAAATATACTCTATTTTCCTTCTTTTTTATTTTCTCAAAATGGCAAAATTAAGGGTTAACAAAAGAAACTCCTAGGGAACATCAAAGACAGCAATTTGTATTGTGAATCATTTTCCATAGCTAAAATGAAGTGGTTTAACTAATAAAACCCAGTATCTGCTACATAACAGATGTTTCATAGTGCTAAAAATAATTAAATGGGACAAATTAGTGAACGAAAGTAGCTAGCTGCTAATTCTTGGCTGATGTAAGAAAAAGGAAAGAAGTGGTCAAGATTGAAAAGGGAAGACCTCTAGTATCATAGAATTGTTTTTCTATCTAAACAAATTTAATAAGAATTCCATCCTGGAATTCCGTCGTGGCACAGTGGTTAACGAATCTGACTAGGAACCATGAGGTTGTGGTTTCGATCCCTGGACTTGCTCAGTGGGTTAAGGATCCGGCGTTGCTGTGAGCTGTGGTGTAGGTGCAGATGCGGCTCGGATCCCGCATTGCTGTGGCTGTGGTGTAGGCCGGCGGCTACAGCTCCTGTTAGACCCCTAGCCTGGGAACCTCCATATGCTGCGGGTGTAGCCTTAGATAAGGCAAAAAGAGAAAAAAAGAAAAAAAAAAGAATTCCATCCAGTTAAAAACTGACAGAGAATATTCTTATCCCAGGTATGTGTTACCTGTTAAGAAGTAATGAGCATTGTAACAACTGTGACTTTAACTTAGAAACACGTTTTAGCTCATTTTATTTTTCTATTTATCTGTTTTATGGCTACACCCACACATATGGAAGTTCCTGGACAGGGCTTGAATCTGAGCTGCAGCTGCAATCTATGGTCCTTTAACCCACTACACCAGGAAGGCCAAGGATCAAACACACATCTACCTCCTCAGTGACCAAAGCCACTGCAGTCTGATTCTGAATCCACTGCACCACAGCAGGAACTTCATTTTAGCTCGTTTTAAATAAAACTTTCTTTGGTCTAAATTACATTATAGGTGTTTTTAATTCAAGTTTCTATTGGGAATTGACATGGCTATTTAATCAAAAGTGGCCTTTTTTACTTAACAAAATGAAAAAGAAACTGGTTTTTGATGTGCTGTTATGTTTGTAATTATACAATCACAGCTTCATTGATTAGGGGATTATGTGAATTTAAAAACAAATATGGGTAGTTCCCTTTGTGGCTCAGTGGTTAACAAATCCGACTAATTCTTAGGAACCATGAGGTTGCGGGTTCGATCCCTGGCCTTGCTCATTGGGTTAAGGATCCGGCGTTGCTGTGAGCTGTGGTGTAGGCTGCAGACGCGGCTCGGATCCCGCGTTGCTGTGGCTGTGGCAAAGGCCGGCAGCTACAGCTCCTGTTAGACCCCTAGCCTGGGAACCTCCATATGCCATAGGTGTGGCTCTAGATAAGGCCAAAAGACCAAAAAATACAAATATGGCACTAATTTCTTGGACTATAAGAAAATTATAGGAAATGACTAATAAAGGCATGGAAATGTAAGAATTATGCCTTTCAGTTTATTTCCAAGAATTTGGAAATTTTGTAGTCAATACGGTGGTAAACCATCTACTAGTTAAAGATGTCTGGACACAATTTTAGCTGGAGTTTTGCCATAAGTTAAATGGAATATTTGTTCAAGTTATATTGAATATTGTTTAAAATACTGAGAAGTGCTATGGGTGTATATGGAATACTTCTGGCTATAAGGAATTATTATGTTTCAATGACATTATTAAAAAAAAAGAAGAGGGGGCGAACAACATTCATTTTTAACATTTTTATCAAAATTGTTCTAAGCTGTATAGCACATATGTCACAGACTCATAAAGAAGGAAACTAACATTTCTGATGGGGATATGAATCATATCACACAGTATCTTCATTTCAAGTACTTATAATTAAAATAACAGTAGAAGGAAATAGATACGACAGATACATCTACAAGCTCTGCTTTAAAATTTATGAATCTCATTTAGATTCAGATATCTAGTCAATCATGAATCACTGGGGCTTCTCAGCTCTTGATAACAAAGAGGTAAGACAACTATATGTCACATTTCATACATTCATTGTAATACAAAAGTTACAGATGCGATAATTTAAATTAATATTTCCAAATATTGCTCAATGTACAAAAACGTTTAACACTAAGACAAAGTGGTCAATTAATATGTACCTAATTTGTATTATTGAAATTACACTACCTATGCAATAATTAGTTATCAAAAGAGGAACAATAAGATTCAGAGGAAAAGCAGCATACTAGAAAAACTATTGAAACTGTTGAAAATTATGACTACATAAAAACCAGCATGCAAATGTTTTTAGTAACATCATTCACAATAGCCAAAAGTTGGAAACAACCTAAATGTCTATCAACTGATCAGTGGATAAAAATGTTCAGACCCATAAAATAGAATATTTTTTAATTACAAAGGGAAATGCAGTAGTGACATAAACTACAGCATGGATGAAGCTTGAGAACATTATTATAAGTGAAAGGAGCCAGTCAAAAATAACAACATGCCATATTATTCCATTCAAATAAATTATCTAGAATAGGAAATCTATAGCTACAGAAAGCAAACTAGCTGTTGCTTATGGTTGGAGAGGTGGATTGGGAGAATAGTGGGTGATAGATTAAGAGTACAGGGTTTCTATTCCAAGTGGTTTGGCTGTTTTAAGATTGTGGCTATGCTTGCATTTATCTGTGAAATACTAATAACCATTAATTGTATGCTTTTAATTGATGAATTGTATGGAATATTAATTATATTTCAGTAAAGCTGTTATGAAAGAAAAAATAGTATGGAGACTACACATATTCATCATTTATTAATGTCTTACATTTGCATGGTACATTTATCAAAATTAATGAACAAATATTGATGATTATTATTACCTAGGATTCATATTTATTCAAATTTCCTTATTTTTTAAGTGGATATCCTTTTCCTATTCCAGGACCCTGTCATATATTTAGTAATCATATATCCTTAGGCTTCTCTTGGTTTAGGCAGTTTTTCAGGCTTTTGTAGGCATATTTCATTATATCTGTACTTCACTTTATTGTACTTCACTGATACTGTGTTCTTGACAAATTAAAGGCTTGTAGCAACTCTTCATCAAGAAAATCTATTGGAACAATTTTTCCAACAATATTTTCTCATATCCTGTCTTTGTGCCATATTTTGGTAATTTTCTCAATATTTCAAACTTTTTCACTCCTGTTTTTTATGGTAATCTTTGATCAGTGACCATTGGTGTTACTATTATAATTGTCTTTTGAATGACATGAACTGTGCATATATATATGTTGTGACTGCTCCTTCACCTGTGTTTCCCCCATCCCCTCCCTCTCTCTCTCTCTCTCTCTCTCTCTCTTTCTCTCTCCCCCCGCCTTTGGCCTCTCGATTACCTGAGACACAGTAATATTGAAATTAGGCCAATTAACAATACTACAGTAGTCTCCAAGTGTTCAAGTGAAAGAAAGTAACATATTTCTCACTTTAAGTCAAAGCTAGAAGTGATTAAGCTTGGTGAAAAATGCTGTCAAAAATTGAGATAGACCAAAACTGTGTCATTAAAAGTGCTATTCCATGAACTCAAATGATAATAAAGCAAAACAGCCTAATAGCTTTTTTTTTTTTTTTGCCTTTTGTCATTTTAAGGCCGCACCCGCGGCATATGGAGCTTCCCAGGCTAGGGGTCTAACAGGAGCTGTAGCCGCCGGCCTTCGCCACAGCCACAGCAACGCAGGATCCGAGCTGCGTCTGCGACCTACACCACAGCTCATGGAACCGCCGGATCCTTAACCCACTGAGCAAGGCCAGGGATCGAACCCGCAACCTCATGGTTCCTAGTCGGATTCGTTAACCACTGTTCCACGACAGTAACTCCAAAAACAGCCTAATTGTTGATATAGAGAATATTTTAGTGGTCTGGATAAAAGATCAAACCCATCACAGCATTTCCTTAAGCCAAGTCTAATCCAGAACAGGTTTCTAATTCTCTTTAATTCTGTGAAGGCTGAGGGAGGTGAGTAAATTGCAGAAGAAAAATTTGAGGAGATCACATTGTGGCACAGTGGTTAAAGAACCCGACTAGGAACCATGAGGTTGAGGGTTCGATCCCTGGCCTCACTCAGTGGGTTAAGGATCCTGCTTTGCTGTGAACTGTGGTGTAGGTCAAAGAAGCTCAGATCTGGCATTGCTGGGGCTGCTGCATAGGCCAGCAGCTGCAGCTCTGATTAGACCCCTAGCCTGGGAACCTCCATATACCACTGGTGCAACCCTCAAAAGCAAAAAAAGAAAATTTTGAGGTGGGCAGAAGTTGGTTCATGAGGTTTAAGGAAAGAAGTTATCTCCCAAAACTTAAACGTGAAAGATGAAGCAGCACTCTAAAATGTGAAGCTGATGTAAAAGCTGCAGCAAATAATTCAGATCCAGCTTAATAAATTTTCTACGTTAAAAATAGATTTCAATGTAGAAGAAACAGCCTTCTATTGGAAGAAGCTGCCATCTAGGACTTTCAGAGCTAAAGAGAAGTCAATGCCTGGCTTCAAAACTTCAAAGGATATGTTGAGTCTTTTATTAGAGGTAATGCAGCTTGTATTTGAAGGCAATGCTCATTTAGTATTCTGAAAATCCTAGCACTCTTAAGAATTATGCTAAATCTACTCTTCCTGTGCTCCATAAATGGAATAACAAAGCCTGGTTGAAAGCACATCTGTTTACAACCAGGTTTACTGAATATTTTAAGCTTACTGTTAAGAACTGCTGTTCAGAAAAGAAGTTTCCTTTCCAAGTATCAGTGCAATGCATCTGGCCCCCCAAGAGCTCTGGTGGAGATGGACAACAAGATTAGTGTTGTGTTCATGCCTGCTAGCATGACATCCATTCTGAGCCCATGGATCGAGGATTAATCCTGACTTCCAAGCCTTATTATTTCAGAAATGTATTTTATAAGGTTATAGCTGCCACAGACGGTGATTCCTCTGATAGTTTCTGGGCAAATTAACTTGAAAACATTGTGTAAAAGTGTTTATAATTATAGATACCATTACGGACATCCATGATTTGGAGTTCCCTTTGTGGTGCAACAGGATCAGCTGCATTTCTGGAGTGTGGGGATGCAGTCTTGATCCTTGGCCTGGTGCAACAGGTTAAGGATCTGGTATTGCTGCGACTCCGGTGTAGGCTGCAACTGTGGCTTGGATCTGATCCCTGGCCCAGGAACTCCATATGCTGTAGGGCAGTCAAAAAAAGAAAGAAAGAAAGAAGCTTGGGAGTTCCCTGGTGGCTCAGTAGGTTAAGGATCTAGCATTGTCACTGCTGTGGTAAGGGCTTGATCCCTGGCTGGGAAACTTCTGCTTGCCCTGGGCAGAGCTGGAAAAAAAAAAAAATTCCATGATTCACACAGGTAGAGGTCAAAATAGCAACATTAACTGGGAATTACAAGAAGTTAATTTCAGCCATCATGAACGACTATAAAATTTTTAAGACTTTAGTGGTAGAAATAGCAAGAGAACTAGGATTAGAAGTGAAGCCCGAAGATGTGACACAACTGCTGAAAGCTTAGGAAACTTTCACGGATCAGGAGTTACTTCTTATGGATGAGCAAAGTGGATTCTCAAGATAGAAACTACTTCCATGAAAATGTTGTGAAGATTGTTTAAATGATAGCAAAAGATTTTGAATATTATAGTAACTTAGTCTACAAAGCAACAGAAGGTTTGAGATGTTTTACTAAATTTTTAATGAAGTTCTACTGTGGGTAAAATGCTATCAAACAGCATCACATGCTAGAGAAATCGTTTATGAAAGAGTAAATCAATGCAGCACACTTCATTGTTGTCTTAAGAAATTGTCACAGCCACCTCTGCCTTCAGCAAGTACAACTCTGATCAGTCAGCAGCCATCAAATTTGAGACTAGAGCATACTGCAGCAAAAAGAATATGACTCATTGAAGGCTCAGAAGATGGACAGTGTTTTTTAGCAATAAAGTATTTTTAAAATTAAGGTATACACATTGTTTCTTTAGGTTAACGTTTTTGCACACTTAATAGACTATAGCAGAGTGTAAACATAATTTTTATAGGCACTAGAAAGCCAAATAAAAATTGTGATTTGCCTTATTGTGATATTCATTTTATTGTGGCAGTCTAGAACCAAACTTGTAATATCTTCAAGGTATGTTTGTATTTTGACAACTTTGAAATCTTACAGACTGGAAAATTTTATAGACTGTCAGTCATTGGAATTTGTTGGTTTTTCCTCATGATTGCACTGAGGTAATGTGTTCTCAGAGGAAAAGCACAAAAGTAAAGTGCCCTTTGCATCACATAAGTCAAGAATACATATTTTCCATATGAATTATCCCTGTAATGTTAACACTAATCACCTGGCTTGAAATAACACTTATCAAATTCTTCCAGTATAAATTTACTTTTTTTTAACCCCTTTCATCTTTACTTGAAAGAAAATCACTGCATATACCCCAAACTTAAGGAATAGGAGTTATGAGCCAGTTCATAAGGGCCAAGTATCTACACATATTATCTGGAATGCTTTTGCATAAGAGATAGATTTACTTATTTAATCATTTATTTATTTATTCAATCTATTTATATCAATATGACTCATGGATGTTTATTTAATAGTTCATATCATGATTCAATACTATCTTATTTAGTTTGTTGCTAAATTATTGAAAATCTGTCAATGGGAGCGCTTTCATTTTATTCCTCTGTCCCTTTTACATACCCACCTGCCATTGTGGATTTTCTTATTTTTTCTACTTTATTTCATATTATCTGGCTGTACAAGATTCTCTGTGCTCATTTTAAATAGTCCCTGTCCCAGTCCTAGAATTAGTCATTTTCAGTGAGCCCAGGTTTATTTTATTGGAAAATCGTTTCAGAAACCAAGGGATGGATACTAGCTATGCTTTTTTGCTTCTGAGAAATGTTTGCATCTAGGCTGTTTCAGCTGACAGAGCAAGGAGACAGATGTGTTACACATATTTAGAAATATTTCTATGTATAACCATCTATATTTATATTAAATGAAACCTGAGTTTATGCTGATGTGTCAAACTCTAATTCACTAGTATAGTAGATCATTCCAACTTCCTCCCCTGTAAATTCCCATGCCAGTAATGAGGAAGCTGGATCCAAGATTCCGCCTTCCATTAATTGTTTAGTTACAATATACAGCTGACTCTTAAACAACAGAGGAATTAGAAGTGTTCACCCTCATTTTTGGAGAAAATCTGTGTCTGTATTCACAGTCGGCCCTTCTGTATCTGTGGTTTCACATCCACAGATTCAACCAACAACTGATTGTGTAGAAGAATTGCAGCATTTGCTATTGAAAAGAATTCATGTATAAGTGGACTTGTAAAATGGTTTCAGAATTTTAAAAAATTATATATTTTCCCAGCTTTACTAAAGTATAATTGATATATTATGTAAGTTTAAGGTATATGTAATATACTAATTTTTATATGTATGTATTGCAAAATGATTTACCACAATAAATATAGTTAAGATATTTATCACCTCATATAGTTACAATTTGTGTGTGTGTGTGTGTGGTGAGAACTTTAAAAATCGACTCTCAGCGACTTTCAAGTACACTCTCCATAACGCCATGGGATACTTTATCAACTATAGCGTATACTTAATTATAGCTTCTTTTGCCTTACAGAATCCATTTATTTTCAAAGTGACTTATATTAGCACCTTGTTCCCCAATTCTTTTAGTGAAGATGCTTCATACATTTGCACTACATTTATATTTTTGGCAATTCTGCCCTCTACCTAGGAAATTTGTGATCTCATAAACATTTATATTAAAGTAGGTATGTATAATAAATTTACTGTTTGTGCTATAAAGTTTCATGAGTTTTGACAAATATTTAATGCTTTATAATTATCATTATAGTATTATAGAGAATAGGTTCATTGCCCTAAAATATTTTTATGTTTCACCTACGAACTCGCTCTACCCATTTTCCTGACAATCGCTGATCTATTTACTTTCTCTATAGTTTTGCCATTAGCATAACAAAATATAATTGGAATCATACATTTTGTTGCTTTGTGAGACTAACTCCTTTCATTTATAAATGAGAACTTAAGATTTATCCATGTATTTTCATGGCCTGAGAGCTCATTTCATTTTATCACTGGATAATATTCCATCATATAGATAAACTGAAGTTTGTTCATTCCCTATAAAAGAATAGTCTTCGTTGCTTCCATTTTTTGTTAGTTATGAATAAAGCTTCCTCAAACATGGGCAGAGTTCTTTTTTTTTTTTTTTTGGCATAAGTTTTCAAGTTACTATGTAAATTCCCAGGAGTGCAATTGCTGGATCATATGGTAAGGTGATGTTTAAGTCTGTAAGAAATTGCCAAACTGCCATTCAAAAAGGCTAAATAAGTTTTTATCTGTACCAGCAGCTGATGATAATTCCTGATGCTTCACATCATCAACACATATTGTTAGGGTTTTGTTTGTTTGTTTTTGTTTAAATTTTAGCCCCTTTAAAACATGTTTGGGAAAAAACATTGCTGTTTTAATTTGCAATTCCCTAAGACAAAAGATGTTGAGACTCTTGACATATACTTATTTCCCACCTATATGTCCTTTTTTGTTTTCTTTTTAGGGCTACACCTGTGGCATATGGAAGTTCCCAAGCTAGGAGCTGAATCGGAGCTGCAGCTGCTGACCTATACCACAGCCATAGCCACAGCAGATCTGAGCCGCATCTGTGACCTATGTGAAAGCTTGCGGCGATACTAGACCCTTTAACACACTTAGTGAGGCCAGGGATCAAACCCAAATCCTTATGGATACTAGTCAGATTCGTAATCTGCTGAGCCACAGTGGTAACTCCCTATATGTCTTCTTTAGTGAGATGTCTGTTCAGATACTTGCCCATTCTAATTGCAATTTTTCTGTAATTTAAGATTTTTTTGGTATATTTGAAATAGAATTCATTTTTCAGACATTTATTTGCAAATATTTTTCCCAAGCTGTGATTTATACTTTTATTCTATTAACAGTGTTTTTCATACACAAGTTTTTAATTTTAATAAATAAATTTTAATATGTTTTTTTTTCTTTCATGGATATTGCTTTTGGTGTTATGTGTTAAAAACTCATCACCAAATGCAAGGTCATGTAGAATTTTTTCCAAATTTATCGCCTAGAAGTTTAATAGCTTTATGGTTTTCATTTTGGTCTAGAATCCATTTTGAGTCATTTTTGGAATAATCTGTAATTTATAAGGTCAATTGTGTGTTTTTTGGGGGGAGGGGTCTTTTTTTTTTTTTGTCTTTTCAGGGCCACTCCTTCTGCATATGGAGGTTCCCAAGCTAGGGTCGAATCGGACCTGTAGCTGCTGACCTACGCCACAGCCATAGCAACACGGGATCCGAGCCACATCTTTGACCTACACCACAACTCATGGCAATTCTGGATCCTTAACCCACTGAGCAAGGCCAGGGATCGAACCCGCATCCTCATTGATGCTAGTCGGGCTCCCTAACCACTGAACCACAACGGGAACTCCTCTAAGGTTGTTATTTGCACTTGGAGGACCAATTTTTTCCAGTGTTATGGATTGGGAAGATCATCCTTTATTGATTTGCATTTCATTATTTGTCAAAGAATAGTTGACTATATTGTTTAAATATATTTCTGGGGTCAATATTTATTTTTTATTGAAATTAGATGATTTACAATATTATATTTGTTTCAGTGTACATCATAGTGTTCAGTACTTTTATATATTATAGTATACTTAAAGTTATTATAGGATAATGGCTGTAATTCCCTGTGCTATCCAATATACACTTGTTGCTTATTTATTATATATATAATAGTTTGTATCTTTTAATCCAATACCTGCAATCTTCCCCTCCCCCTTCTCTAAACTTCTGCTAAACACTAGTTTGTTTTCTTTATCTGTGGGTATTTTTCTATTTTGCTGTATACACCTGTATTTTTTTTTTTTTTAGATTCTATATGTAAGTAGTATCTTACATTATTTGTCTTCCTCTGTCTATCATTTCACTGGGCATACTATTCTCTAGGTCCAGCCACATTCTGTTGCAAATTACAGAATTTCATTTTTTCTTAAGGCTGAATAATACTTCATTGAATATATATAATAAATGCATAGATATACATGGCATACCTTCTTTATCTATTTACTGTCAGTGGGTTCTTAGCTTTTCTGGGGTCTATATCCTGTCCCATTAATCTCTGAGTTATTCTTTCACAAATATTACATTCTATTTTTAATATAGACTTGTAGAAAATTGGAAATCAGCACTATGAGTCTGGTAACTTTATTCTTAACTTTCAACTCTATGTGAACTCTTTCGATCTATGGCCTTTCTATCTAAATTTCAAATCAGTTTGTTTTTACCTACTAGTAGTTTTATGGGATTTTGATAGAATGATAATGAGTGTTAATATCAAGTTGGAAAAAATTGACATCCTACCACTTCTTTCAACCAATGACAGAATTCTTCATTTATTTAAATTTTTTATTTAAAAATATTATATTTTACTTACAATGTTATACCATTTCTGCTGTACAGCAAAGTGACCCAGTGATATATTATGTATGCATTCCCTTTCTTATAATATTTTCCATCATGGTCTATTCTAAGAGATTGGACATAGTCCCCTCCGCTATAGAGTAGAACCTCATTGCTTACCCATTTTAAATGTAACAGTTTGTGGTAGGTTCCTCCTATGCCCACTTTCTGAAGGGTTTTTATCAGAAATTGGTGTTGGATTTTGTCAAAGGCTTTTCCTGCATCTCTTGAGAAAATCATATGGTTTTCATTCTTCAGTTTGTTTACGTGGTATATAACACTGATTGATTTGTGGATATTGAAGAATCCTTGCATCCCTGGGATAAATCCCATGTGATTATGATGTACAATCCTTTTAATGTATTGTTGGATTCTGTTGGCTAGTATGTTGAGGATTTTTGCATCTGTGTTCATCAGTGAAACTGGCCTGTAATTTTATTTTTTTTTTGGTATCTTTGGTTTCGGTATCAGGGTGATGGTTGACTCATGGAATGAATTTGGGAGTGTCCCTTCCTCTGCAATTTTTTGGAAGAGTTTCAGAAGGATAGCTTTTCTCTAAATGTTTGATAATAAAGTCGTTCCATGACAAACCCAGAGCTCACGTCATTCTCAATGGTGAAAAGCTGAAAGAATTCCTACTCAGGTCAGCAACAAGACAGGGATGTCCACTCTCACCACTACTATTCAACATAGTTTTGGAAGTCCTAGCCACAGCAATCAGAGAAATAAAAGAAAGAAAAGGAATCCCAATTGGAAAGGGAGAAATCAAACTATCACTATTTGCAGGTGACATGATACTATACCTAGAGAAATCCTAAAGACTCTACCAGAAAACTGTTAGAGCTCATCAATGAATTTGTCAAAGTCGTAGGATACAAAATTAATACACAGAAATCAACTTCATTTCTATATACTAACAATGAAAGATCAGAAAGAGAAATCAGTGAAACAATCTCGTTTACCATCGCACCAAAAAGAATCAAATACTTAGGAATAAACCTACCTAAAGAGACAAAAGTCCTGTACTCTGAAAACTATAAGATGCTGATGAAAGAAATGAAGGATGACATGAACAGATGTAAAGACATACCATGCTCTTGGATTGGAAGAGTCAATGTTATCAAAATGACTATAGTACCCAAGGCAATCTACAGATTCAATGCAATCCCTATCAAATTACCAAGGACATCCTTCATAGGACTGGAACAAAATATTTTAAAGTTTGTTTGGAAGCACAAACACCCAGGATAGCCAAATACTTCCTGAAAAAGGAAATGGAGCTGGAAGAATCTGATTCTCTTACTTCAGACTCTACTAAAAGCTGCAATCACCAAAACCGTACGGTACTGGCACAAAGACAGAAATATAGATCAGTGGAACAGGATACAAAGCCCAGAATTAAACCCACACACCTATAGTCAGCTGATTTATGACAAGACAAGAATATACATTGGAGAAAAGACAGCCTCTTCAATAAGTGGTGCTGGGAAAATTGGACGGCCACATGTAAAAAAATGAAACTAGAACACTTCCTAACACCATGCACAAAAAAAAAAAAAAAAACTCAAATTGGATTAAAGATCTAGATACAATACCAAGATACTACAAAACTCTTAGAGGAAAACATAGGCCAAACACTTTCTGACATAAATGACAGCAACATCTCAGATCTACCTGTTAGAGTAAGGACAATAAAAAGAGAAATAAACAAATGGGACTTAAACTTCAAAGTTTCTGCACAGCAAAGGAAACCCTAAACAAAATAAAAAGACAACCCACAGAATGGGAGAAAATATTCACAAATGAATCAACTGACAAGGGATTAATCTCCAAAATTTACAAACACCTCCTATAGCTCAATACCAAAAAACCAAACAACCCCATCAAAAAATGGGCAGAGAATCTAGGCAGACAGTTCTCCAAAGAAGACATGCAGATAGCAAATAAACACATGAAAAGATGTTCAACATCGCTCCTCATTAGAGAAATGCAAATCAAAACCACTAAGAGGTACCACCTTACACCAGCCAGAATGGCCATCATCAAAAACTCTACAAACAGTAAGTGCTAGAGAGGGTGTGGAGAAAAAGGAACCCTTTTACACTGCTGGTGGGAATGCAAATTGGTGCAGCCACTGTGGAAAACAGTATGGAGATTCCTCAGAAAACTCAAAATAGAATTACCATTTCATCCAGCAATCCCACTCCTAAGCATCTACCCAGAGGAAACCATGACTCGAAAAGACACATGTACTTCAGTGTTCATTGCAGCACTCTGTGCAATAGCCAGGTCATGGAAGCAAACTAAATGCCCATCGACAAAGGAGTGGATAGGGAAGATGTGGTACATATACACAATGGAATATTACTCAGCCATTAAAATGAATGAAATAACATTTATAGCAACATGGATGGACCTTGAAATTATCATGTGAAGTGAAACCAGTGAGACAATTAGATACCAAAATCCAATGCTACTGCTTACATGTAGAAACTAAAAAAATACACATTGAACTTCTTTGCAGAACAGATAATGACTCATAGACTTTGGAAAAGCTATGGTTTCCAAATGAGACAAGCTGGGGGGGGCAGGGGGATACACTGAGGGTTTGGGATGGAAATGCTATATAATTGAGTTTTGATGATTTTTGTACATATATAATTGTAATAAAATTCATTACATAATGGGAAAAAAATAAACGTAGTTTTTTGCATCTATTAATCCCAAACTCTCAGTCCATCCTAATCTCTCCCTGAACCTCCTAGGCAACCACAAGTCTATTCTCTGTATCTCTGAGTCTGTTTCTGTTTTGTACATAGGTTCATTTGTACCATATTTTAGTTTCCATATATAAGTGATATTTTATGGTATTTGTCTTTCTCTTTCTTACTTATTTCACTTAGTATGAGAATCTCTGATTTCATCTATGTTTCTGCAAATGGCATCATTTTGTTGTTTTTATGACCAAGTAATATTCCATTGTATATATATATCACATCTTCTTAATCCATTCATATGTTGATGGACATTTAGATTGTTTCCATGCCTTGATATTGTGCACATGCTGCAGTTAATATAGGGGTGCATATATCTTTTTAAATTGCAGTTTTGTCCAGATATATGCCCAGGAGTGGGATTGCTGGATCACGTCGTAGTTCGAAAGTTTTCTGAGGAAACCCCATAGTGTTCTCCATAGCGGCTGTAACAATTTATATTCCCACCAAGTATGTGAGTGGGTTCCCTTTTCTTCACACCTTCTCTAGTATGTCTTATTAGTAGACTTATTAATTATACCCATTCTGACCAGTGAGAAGTGGTACTTAACTGTAGGTTTCTTTTAAGTTTCTCTAACAATTAGTCGTGTTGAGGATGTTTTCATGTTCCTGCTGGCCATCCATATGCCTTCTTTGAAGAAACATCTATTTAGGTCTTGTGCCCATTTTTTCAACTGAATTTTTGTTGTTGAGTGGAATGCATTGTTTGTGTATTTTGGAATGTAAGCCTTTGTCAGTGGCATTGTTTGCAACTATTTTTTCCTACTCTGTAAGTTTCTAAGTTTGTAAGTTTTTAAATTTGTTATTATTCTATGGTATTTTTATTTTTTAATGGTTTCCATTGCTGTGCAAACCTTGTAAGTTTAATTAGGTAATGTTTGTTTATTTTTGCTGTTATTACTATTGCCTTGGGAGACTGACCTGAGAAAATATTTGTCAGTTTATGTCAGAGCATGTTTTGCCTATGTTTTATTCGAAGAGTTTTATGGTATTATTGTCTTATGTTTAAGTCTTTAAGTCATTTTGAGTTTATTTTTGTGCATGGTGTAAGGGTACATTCTAATTTCATTGATTTACATGAAACTGTCCAGTTTTCCCGGCACCACTTGCTGAGGAGACTTTTTCCCATTTTACATTTTTATTTCTTAAAAATTAAATGACCTTAGGTGTATCTGGATTTATTTTTGGCCTCTCTATTCTGTTCCATTGATCCATATAACTTTTTGAACCAGTACCACAGTTTTGATTACTGTAGTTTTGTAACAGTGTCTGAAATCTGGGACTTATGTGTCCTGTTTTGTTCTTTTTCCTCAGGTTTGCTTTGGAAATTCTGGGTCTTTTAAGGTTCTATAAAAATTTTAGGACTATTTGTTCTAGTTTTGTGAAAAATATGGGTAATTTGATGGGAATTCTATTAAATCTGTAGATTGCTGTGAGAAGTACGACCATTTTAATGAGATTAATTTTTCCAGTCAAGGAGCATAGGGTATCTTTCCATTTCATTCTTTAATTTCCCTTTTTAATATTTTATAGTTCTCAGCATATAAGTCTTTTACCTCTTTGGTCAGGTTTGTTATTATGTATTTAATTTGGGGGGTACAATTTTAAAAGGTATTTTTTAATATTCCTTTTCTAATATTTCATTGTTAGTGTATAGAAATGCAACCAGTTTATACATGTTAATCTTGTATTGTACTACTTTGCTGAATTCATTTACATTTATCAATTAGAGTACTTTTTGTGTGGAGTCATTAGTGTTGCTGTTGCTTTTTTGTTTGTTTATTTTTTTTTACTGCATTTGTGACACATGGAAGTTCCCAGGCCTGGGATCAAACCCAAGCTACAGTGTCACCTATGCCACAGCTACAGTAACACCAGATCCTTAACCCACTTCAATAGGCTGAAGATAGAACCCACACCACTGCATTGATGATGCTGGATCCTCAATTTGCTACATCATAGTGGGAAATCCCAGGGTTTTCTGTATATAATATTCTGCCATCTGCATATAGTGATTAATTTTATCTATTTATTTCCAATTTATATATCTTTTACTTCTTTTTTTTTAAATCTGATTGTTATGGCTAGGATTTCCAATAATACATTGAATCAAAGTGGTGAGAATGGACATTCTTGTCTTATTCCAGAATTTAGAAGGAAGGGTTTCAATTTTTCTCCATTGAGTATTTTATCGGCTGTGGGTTTGTCATTTATGTTCCCTCTATAACTACTTTGGTAATAGTTTTTATCATGAATGGATGTTGAATTTTGTCAAATGTTTGTTCTGCAGCTATTGATATGATCACATGGTTTTTGAGTTTTCTTTTGTTAATATGATGTATGAGATCGATTGATTTGCACATATTGAACCATCTTATGAACTTGGGATGAATCCCACTTGGTTGTAGTGTATGATCATTTTTAAATGTTGGATTCGGTTGGCTAAAATTTTGTTGAGAATTTTTGTGTCTATATTCGTCAAAGATATTGGCCTATAATTTCTTTTTTTGGTAGTATCTTTGTCCAGGTTTGGTATTAGGATGATGATGACTTCAAAAAATGTCTTTGGGAGTATTCCTCCTTCTTCAATATTTTGGAAGATTTTAAGGATTATTATAAACTTTTTTGTATGTTTGGTAGAATTCCCCTTGAAGGCATCTGTTCCTGGATTTTTGTTTGTAAGGAGTTTTTAAGTTCCGTATTCAATTTCATGTCTAGTGATGCCCTCCTTATCTTTAATTTTTGCCATTTTTTATTATGTCTTCGTGTAAGTTCTGTTTGAGTTCATCTTGTTTGGGATCCTCTGTGCTTCCTGTATCTGGATACCTGTTTGCTTCTTTAAGTTTGGGTAATTTTCAAATACATTTTCAATCCCCTTTTCTCCTTCTTCTCTTTCTGGGATGGCTATTATATGTAGATTTGCATGCTTTACATTATCTCATAGATCTCTTACATTGCTTTTTTTTTTTTTTTTCTTCTCTAGCTTTCCATCTGCTGTCCTCCTTGGGTGATTTCCAATAGCCTCTCTTCCAAGTGACTTATTCATCTCTCTGCATTATTCATTCATCTATTCATTGCCTTTAGTTCAGATTTTGTCTCATGAAATGAATTTTCTAATTTTTCTTGCCTCCTCCTTAGAGTTTCTAGTTCCTTTTTTAAGTAATCTACATTAATACTGATAGCCATTCTTAACTCCATTATTTTCATTACCTTCTATTTGAAGTCAGTGTCTTTTAGACTGAAGAGGTCTGTTTCATTGTTTGACCCTTCATAGGAATCCCTCTGTTCTTTTAACTGGGAATCATCCCTGTGCTTCTTCATTTTGCTTTTACTTTTCTTACTCTGTGAGTTTAGGGAAAACAATTATCTACTGTAGTCTTGGAGGGCTATTTGTATGCAGGAATGTCCCTGAAAAGGAGGCCATATTTGGGTTCCAGATGATATGCAATGGCTATGTACAATTAAATTTCCTATCATATCTCCAGTCATCCTTATGGTCTCTGAACTGATACAATCTCTCCTTCCTCCTTTTTTTTTTCCTAGAAAATAATTTAAAATAATTAGGGTATTTCATAGACAGGAGTCTATTATACCAGATCTCAACAGAGCTTTAAATGACCATTATTTCACGGATGATTTTCTTTTGGGCCATACCTGTGGCATGTGGAATTTCCCTGGCCAGGGATCCAATTTGAGCCACCATAGATAGAAACCTGAGTCACTGCAGTTATAACATCAGATACTTAACCTGCTGTGGCCCAAGGTGATATTTAAACTAAAACAGTAATATGGGAATAAAGTTTAATGCACAAGCTGCACAGTCATGCACACTGTTTTTGTTAGGAGTCTGTTTCCTCCACTATATATTGTGTGGCTTTAAAAAAAAATATTTCATGACCCTAAACCTCCGTTTGTAAAACTTGAGTGAATTTGAAAGTGTTGTTGCAGAGAAAGAGAAATCCATCTGAAGTCCTTATTTATTGCAATATTTGCAATAGAATAAGTTAAATATTTCCTAATATTAAGCTGGCTTCCAATAAAATGCCTCAAATGACAGTGGATATATGGCCTTCAGTTAAGATTACTGTGTACATGTCTTAAGTGCAACTCCAAATGGAAAATTAAAACTAAGTAAAAACTACAGACTAAAACCTCTGAACACCTCTAAGGATTTCAGTTTGGTAAATATTTGAAACTTTAGCTCGAGCTGCTTCTAGTAAATGGTACTATTGGCTAACAATGTCATAATGTCATAATTACATTTCCTTATTCTCACATACCTGCAAATTTTGCTTCCAAACTAAATATTCATACTATCTATTGTTTGACTACATTTTTCTTAATTAAATGTTATGTACATCTTGCATTTTCAGTTAATACAGCAAAAGAAGTCTGCATTCTCATAAGTCATTTTTATGAGTTGGGCCACTATCATTTAATGTGGCAATTAATTAAATGCTTAATAAAACTGTGCTTTATTACAGCAAAGCCTAGTTGCATGAGTCTAGTTATGGATATGTCAGCATTTTTGTTACTAACTCCTTTTTATCTTCTCAATAATTGCTGTATAAAAATTTGCTTTGGGTACAAATGTTGAAATGCTGTGAATTGCCATAATAAGCAGTTCTTCAAATATAAACATAATTTTAATATGACCCTAAGTATAGGAAATAACTTAGGAGAATTATTTTCTTGTTACTTCTCCAGGAGTGTTGTTTACTTAACATCAAAATAGGTAGTCTAGGAGTTTCTGTTGTGGCTCAGCAGATTCAGAACATGACATAGTGTCCTTAAGGATGTGGGTTTTATCCCTGACCTTGCTCAGTGGGTTAAGGATCTGGCATTGGCCTTGAGCTGTGGCATAGGTCTAGGTCACAGATGCAGCTCAGATTCAGTGTTGCTGTGGCTATGGCGTCAGCCTGCAGTTGTAGGTCTGATTAGACCCCTAGTCCAGGAACTTCCATATGCTGCAGATTCAGGTGTACAAAGAAAAAAAAAAAAGTAATCCATCTAAGCATATACTCATGATATTGCTCATGTTGACAGATTCTCAATACTTTTAAATAAATGGTTACATTCCTAAAGAGCATATGCTTCCAGAGAACACTGGACTTTCAAAAACAACATAAATATAAGATTATGATTTAATTATACATTGCCTGGGAAATGCTTTTACATACCCTTATGATCACTTGGTTCTTCTTAAAATATATTACATAGGGAAATACTGTTATATTAATGTTTTCAAATGAAAATCCAAAGCACTGTTATTAAGATAGTTACGTTTTAAGAATTACATCCTGAACAAGTGTTCAAGAACTTGAGTTTTCAGAAATGCTCTGTGAAATATTTACCTAAATGTTATGTTCCAAATTGTTAAATACACAAAAGATTGTATTTAGTATCCTGGGTTTCATATATAATGGTATAAAATGATTTAAAACATACACAAATTAGAAGTAAGTCAGAAAGAGAAAGACAAATACCACATGATATCACTTATATCTGGAATCTAATAGACTGCACAAATGAACCTTTCTATTAGAAAAGAAAATCACGGACTTGGAGAACAGACTTGTGGTTGCCAAAGGGTGGGGGAGGGAGTGGGATGGTATGGGAATCTGGGGCTAATAATTGTAGACTACTGCCTTTGGGATGGAAAAGCAAGGAAATCTGGCTGCATGGCACCAGGAACTATGTCTAATCACCTGTGACATATCTATATATGTATGTGTAACTGGGTCACCATGCTGTACAGTTGAAAAATTGACAGAAAACTGTAAACCAGCTGTAATGGAAAAATAAAAACAAATAAATAAATAAAATATAGATAAATTACCTATCTAATTTAAATATTTATTGAAATGTATTTTTATTTAGTTTGTCAGTTATGAGCATTTTAGTTAAATGATGGGATTTTCTTGGAAGAATTGTTTGGTTAGAAAGCAAAGAATATGTTTAAATGACGAGCTAGTTTAACATAAAATTTTTGCAACTCGAAATAGCTGAACAAAAGTACATTTTTCTTAAGAAGTAGTTAATTTTGAAAAAAAGGTGAAATACAAGAGAGAAGTCAAATTTCAATGTCATTTAGAATGTGTGTATGGTTGGCAGTAAGGCTGCCAACTGTGATGAGATATACATGATAATATAAAATATGTTGATTGTGAATGTTGAGAAAACTAATGAACACAAAACAACATAAAAAACTAGTGCTAATATTCAACAGAATAATATATATGAACACAGGTGAGTTTAAGAGATCCCTCTACCCTCTGAACTCAGGAAATATGCAATCATACTAATAATAGAGAGAACTAGACAAAATACATGGATGGAGAAAGCATATATAGTTAATATGAGATTTTGAAAAACTACCTAAAATTTGAAACCCTGGATCTTTTTTCCAAACCAAGTTTCTTTTTAATTTTTTTTTATTTTTGTCTTTTTGCCTTTTCTAAGGCTGCACTCGTGGCATATGGAGGTTCCCAGGCTAGGGATGTAATTGGAGCTGCAGCCGCCGGCCTATGCCACAGCCACAGCGATGCAGGATCCAAGCCACCTCTGCAACCTACACTGCAGCTCACAGCAATGCCAGATCCTTAACCCACTGAGCAAGGCCAGGGGTCAAACCTGCAACCTCATGGTTCCTAGTCGGATTCGTTAACCACTGAGCCATGACGGGAACTCCCCAAAACAAGTTTTTAAATATATTATTCAATGCAGTTGATTCAGGTATAAAAATTCTGCACGAATGCAGTTAGCCAATATTCTCATGTCTACTTTATGGATGGTTGAGACAAGTGCTTTTGATCTGTAATAGCTAGTTGATATTTATGAATCTGCTGGCCAATGGGATATGCTGTGCAACTTAAGAGGTTAACCCATTATCACTATACTCACTAGCAATACTGCTTTTTAGCAAAGAATTTCAATATAATTTGCACTGAATTTTTGTCAGATAGACAGAGGTAAACTCTTAGAAAACCATGCATATATCTATGGTCAGATATTAAAAGCTTATAAAAATTCCAAAGAATAAATTTATTTTGCAATACTTTTCAAAGCCCTTACTTGTACTCCGGTTATCCGACAACTATCAAATATGTAAATAATATAAATTTAAGAAAAGGAAACAAAAATAAGACTAAGGTATATAAAAGATTCCTGTAAATACCAGAAATCATCAAACACAGTATAAAAATTATTTGATGAAAAATAATTTGAATGGTTTTAAAATGTCAAGCTGAAGAATTGTATTCTCTCCTTTACTTGAAAATAATTGAAAACAAGGAGAAAAACTATAGAAAAGTCTATATTTGATGATATTAGGAGAGAAATGTCATATTGAAGCACAATAACTGGAAGTGGATAGTGGTCAGTGGCTCAGCCTAGTGAGTACAGTGAAATCCTTGCTGCCTGCAGAGGGAGTTCAATTAGAAACAAGGCAGCTTTCCCTAAGCACCTCCTAAAATGTATAGAAAGTGGTTGAATGACAGACTGCTGAAGACAGGGATGAGCACAGGCAATACAAAGCCAAAGGTTGACCTAAAGAGTGCAGAGAAAGCCAAATCAGTCCCCCAAGAAGTCACAACTCTAAAACACAAATATCTTCTCTATCCATTCATCCTAAAATTCAGAAATTACATAAACTGGATAAACTGAAGGAAAAAAATCTCTGAACTGGGAGGCATAGGCACAGTTTATGGTATAATTAGATTGTAAGAGGGAAAGCAGGATATTAAATTAAAAGTATCTCAGTGAATGGATAGAACACTGTAAGACTGATTTGCTCTATTCAGTTAATTCAAGGATCCCCCCCCAAACATTAATCTTAGAGAGAAACCCTATGAATATTGACTCTTAAGATGATTATCGAAATATTTCTCACTCCCTGACCATCCTATATTCAGTTCCACAGATAAGCAAACCTGTTTTTAACAGAACTTTGCTTCATCTTTTTAGTACTTAACTTTTAAATAGGAAAGACCAAAAAGTATCAATATAATTTGTTGATTTTTTTCTCTGTTTTCTTCATCTCTATAATTTATTTCTGTGCTGATCTTTATGATTTATTTATTTCTACTAACTTTGGATTTTGTTGTTTTTTTCTCTAGTTGATTTAGGTACAAGGTTAAGTGGTTTATTTGGGATTTTCCTTAGTTCCTGAGGTGAGATTGCATTGCTATAAACTTCCCTCTTAAAACTGCTTTTTCTGTGTTCCATAGGTTTTAGATAGCAATGATGCCTTTTGCAGCAACATGGATGGACTTAGAAATTATCATACTAAATGAATTAAATCAGACAGAGAAAGGTAAATATCATGAGATCATTAATATATGGAGTCTAATAAAAATAATACAAAATAATTTACAAAACAGAAACAGACTCAAAGAGTTTGAAACCAATCTTACGGGTTCTAAAGGGGAAATGTTGGTGAGGGGTAAATTAGGAGTTTAGGATTAACATATATACGCTACTATATATAAAATAGATAAGTAATAAGAACTTACTATATAACACAGGGAAATCTATTCAATACTGTGTAATAACCCATATGGGAAAGAAGCTGAAAAAGAATGGATATATGTATATATAAAACTGAGTGGCTTTGCTGTATACCTGAAACTAACACAACTTTGTAAGCCAACTATACTCCAATAAAATTAAAAAAAATAATAGTAGAGAGAGACAGAGAATACAGTAAACGTAGTAAAATTAAGCATCAAGAATGTATACTCTAATGTCCTCAAATAGAAACCTCTGTGGTACAGTTGATTAAGGGCCTGACTGCAACTGCTTAGGTTTCTGCAGAGCTGTAGGTTTGTTTGATTCCAGGCCTGGAGCAGTGTGTTAAGGTTAAGGATCTTCCATTGCTGCAGCTGTGGCACAGGTTGCAGCTGTGGCTTAGTTTCTTCTTCCTTTTTTTTTTTTAATATATATATTTTTTCCCATTTTATCTGGTTTACAGATTTCTGTCAAATTTTCCAACTGCACTGAGTGGTGACCTGGTTACATGTACATATATGGATTTGTCACGTGCGATTAGACATAGTTCCTGGTGCTATACAGCTGGATCTCCTTGCTTTTCCATCCCCAAGGTACTAGATAACCCCAGACTCGCATACCCTCCCACTCCCTCCCTCACCCCTTTGGCTGGCCCAGAACTTCTAGATGCCATGAATGTGCCCCCCGACACAAAAAAGAAAGAAAAGTTACTTCACTTATAAACAGGTCACAAAAATAATTGAATACAAGAAAATCAAACAATAAGAGTCAAAATAAATAATAGAAGAGTTGGAAAGTTAAATTTTGGGATCGTAGAAATAGGAAATTTGACTCATAGAAAAGGAAGAAGATGAATTCAGGAGACTCGACTTCTAATGTAACAGCATTTTTTGAAGGAAAGAATACTTAATATGAAGGGAAATATTTAAATATTGACCCAGGAAAATTTTACCAACTATAGATAATCATCTCACAAGTGAAAAGATCCAGAGAGGACTCTGAGAAACAAATAAAAGAAAGATCCAGCTCAAGGCATATGTCAGTGTGAATTTTCAGAACACCAGAAGTAAAATAAAGATTATAAATCTTTCCACAGTGAAAGAAAAAGTACTCATGGATTTGAAATAAACAGAGTATCTTTATATAATTCGGAAAAGAGAACAAGACAAAGGAGCCATCATTTCAAAATTCTTAGTGAAAATAATTTATGGTGGAGATTTGTATTCTAATAAAGTGAAGGCATAGTATATAATAATTTTTCTGATGGACAAGAACTTTAAAAAGATATTTTCCATTGATTCATTTTTACAAATAAAGTGTTATTTTTTTCACCAAAACTAGTATCAATCCAGAAAAAGGGGAGGATGATACTCCATGAATAAGAAAGTATTGGGAACAAAAGAAGGATATGGAAAGAGAGAAAGGGGGAGAGAGAGAGAGGGAGAGAAATACTACTAATAGTAGCTTACCTTCAAAACTTATGTGCAAAGTACAGAAAAATACTTAAATAATTGTCAAGAATAGAGATAAATCCCATAATTAAACTATTGAATGGGAGAAGCCAATACAATATTATTTGAACTATAAAATAAAAAAGTGGTGCTGCCCCCATGAAAAATCTTTATTTTGGTAGAAATTCTAAACTTTAATAATGCAAAATAAATTTGAAAAATAATAACATTTAAAAATTATAACTAGAGTACTTTATTTTTCAAACACAGAACTTTTTTTTTTTTTCCTAGAGAGATGGTTTTAGATCATAATTAAGATCTGGGGTGCACAAAATTATACAGGCAAAGAAATAAGATAATTTTCAGCAGTGTAGATAAATTGTTTGCTATGACTGGAAATCATTCCAAGTCTCTATGTACCACTCTGTGAACATAAATGATTATCTACAATTGTATGAACCACCCTTCTAAAGATTAAGAAAGGAAAATACTTTGTGTGCTCATAATAATTCTTGGACTAAATTCTGCCTTCCCATTAGCATACTTGCTCCCTCCAGCTTCCACCCTTATTTGTACTTCATAAGGAGTTTTAATACTTTCCTTTTCTTTTTCATTCCAATTCTTACCTTTTATTTCAAATGAAAATTAGTAGCAAGGAAAGCTCCCCTGGACCCTCAAAACACACACACACACACACACACACACACACACACTCACACACACTCACACAAAATGAGGGCAATTTATTTAACTTACACCTTGAAGATTTTTCTTTTTTGTTCACCTTAACTCTAACTTGCATTTTTTCAACCCATACTTGTAAAAGAGATCATTTTCATTTAGGACAACCCTTGTAGAGAAGATAATTTCTGTTATTTTGAACTATTATAAATATAAATTGTCTTTTAAAACTGAATATATTTATATTATAGGTTTTTCATAGTAGCATGGGCTAGTATAAGATGTAAAACTCTTAGTGAAAGATTAAATGAATTTAAATGAGTTAGGCACAACAGTGATCTTGCTATTCTATTTTTTAAATATCTTAGCTAATGTTTACTGAGAATCGCTTGCTCTTCTATTTTTAACACATAACTTTGGGTTAAAACAAAGTTAATCAATATACTTTAAATTTGTTTCAATTCACCAAGGATAAATATATATCGTTAAAACAGTCATATATATGGAGTTTTTATTTCTACAATGTTCAATTGCCATTTTAATGCATTGTTTCCATGGTTGTAGATACCTTATGTTAATCTGGGAACACTTTAAAGTTAATGTTATTTTAAATAAGTAAAATACAAAGTTAATGATATATCTCAGAAATAAGACTATAGGAATGAAGAGCAATACATTAAATTCTGTTTTCCTATAGTTCATAATTTCTAAAACATTCGCATCCATCACCTCAGTTTAAAGAGCAATCTGTCCCTGTAACTCTGTTGGAAATGTGCTCTGTTTAGACAGATGGGAATGCCCTGGGGTTTATTCTTTAGCTTAAATGCACAATTGGCTTTATGATTTTAAGAAGCAGCTGATGAAAAGAGTTGTATATGCAAGAGCTTATTTGGGATACACAACAAAGGAGATGCATTATGATAAAATCATACAATAGTCATGATTCCTAGATTTCTTATATTAAAATGCACTTTTAAATAATCAGTTGCAGTAATAAACACCTAAAAACTTCTTAAGGCAAAGAAAAAACTAGAATTTTAACCCTTAAAATATGTCTCTCAAAAAATGTATATAATCATTCAATCTAAGTAGCAATAATCACTACATATGATTACTCAAATATAGAGCAATTACTTTTAGATCAAAGAGCAAATGGTTCTGCAGAAATTGACAGAATAGTATAAATCAACTATAATAAAAAATTTGAAAAAGCAAATGGTCTCATAAGAAAAAGTTAACTTTCTTATTACTTCACACATCTTTTTAATGAAAATAATGCTTTTTACATTAATTCTAGCGTGACTAAATTTTTTGTTCTTATGTATGCAGAACTTGCATTATTATTATCTACAATGAAATAAATTATGCTATATACCCCAATAAATAGCACTGAAGACTTAAAAAAAATCTGTGTTCTAGAATTTCATTTCTCCTGACTGATCCTAAGGGCAGACCTTAACTTCTGCATGCCTCTGGTTCTTGCTTAGTAGTTTACAGACAAACATTATAACATTTATCCCAAATATGTTATGAAAAATATTACACCAAATTTTAGAAATATGGAAACCCAAATAATCAAAAAGAATAATTAAGCAATCCAGGATAGTTTTCTCAACTCTGAAAAATTTCCTCTGGTATACCCTTGGGAATGTTGAATCAACATCACTGGAGAGATGTGCAAATAGCATGCTTAATATTTTTTTCTTTCTATGGCTGCATCTGCAGTATATGGAAGTTTCTGGGCTAGGGGTTGAATCAGAGCTGTAGCTGCTGGCCAATGCCATAGCCACAGGTCACAGAAATGACAGATCAGTGACCTAAGCTGCAGCTTGCTGCAATGCCAGGCACTTGATCCACTGGGTGAGGCTAAGGATCAAACCCACAGCATCACGGAGAAAATATCAGGTCCTTAACCCACTGAGCTACAACAAGAAGTACAGCACATTTAATTAAAAAAAAATCTTTAGATTGATGGACATTGTTTACTAAACATAATTTTCAAAATTTGTTCTAAATTTAAGGGCTGGTTAACTAAAACGTATCTTATTCCTCAATAATGCACATTTTTAAATCTGAAGCTATTGGCTGAATACTTGACACTTAACTTCATTGCTGCAATGGCAATTTTTAAGGCAAATTATGCCCTGAGCACTTTATCATTATAAACTACACTTTGATATTAATAGATTATTTTTTTTCTCTTTTTATGGCAACAAATGAGGCATATGGAAGTTTCCCAGGCTAGGGGTCAAATTGGAGGTACAGCTGCCAGCCTATGCTGTAGCCATAGCAACACTGGATCTGACCCACACCCGCAAACTATACCACAGCTTGAAGTAATGCCAGATCCTTAATCCACTGAGCAAGGCCAGGGATGGAATCTACCTCCTCATGGACACCCTGTCAAGTTCTTAACCCTCTGACCCAAAACAGCAATTCCTGATATTAACAGATACTCGATCTATCTTTCCATGTAGTTCAATAAAAAGAATAAATGCATCAAATTCTAGATTTACTTTAAGTCTGAATATATACTTGAAAGTGGCAAGCGATATGGAATTCAGGTTACTTGCAATTTAAAAAAAATTGATAACTCTTTTTAGAGAATTCAAACTTCTAAACATCATCATGTCATTATCTTGATTACTACTCTTAAAACAGGTAAAATAATGTAGCAAGGATTACACTTCTTTCATAAACTGTTGAAAGGCCACACTTTTCTTATTGAGGCTTCCAGTGACTAAAGGTAAACTCTATATTTATTTTCATTATAATTTTGGGGAAAATCCTTGCTGTGGTCTTCTTGTTTTAAGAAAAATTTTAATTCTCTTGATTCTATCTCATAGATTTTTTCCTTTGCAAATTCATGGCCATCTATCAGTTATTCACAGCCCAGGAATGCCCAGACTTCATCATTTCTGACAGTGACTCATCCTTAGTTAAATTAGGTTTGGGAAACTTGGAGAGGCAGCATTAATATCTAAGCTATAGCAATCATCCATGATTACTCACCATCAACTGGACCTATTTTAAAGATGGTATAGAAGAAAAAAAATATATATAAGAAGTTCTGAAGTTCATTCTTAAGGGGAGATGGTAAAAAAATTGATAGGTTTTCTTTGCTCAAGATGTCACTCTGCCTGTAAAATTAGGGCTGCTAAATTGTGGTGAGTATATTGATTCTAATTATAAACACCCTGACTCACTGAATAGATTATGTCTCAAATAAGAAATGAATGTACTAACTGTTTTGTTGAATTAACAGAGGTCAAGTTTATTATCATAGAGTGTTCTTCCCTTCTTTGCTGGACCAATATCATGTCCAGCCATTACTGACTACACTTACATTCACGATATACACAGTATAGAGAATGCTCTATGTTAGGAACTGGCAAAGTAAGGCCTCCTGGGCATAATCCTACTCACAGTCTGTTTTGTACTGCTCATGAACAAAAATGATTTTTACATTGTGAAAGAGCTACAAAAATAGACAAAAACAAAGCAAACACAAAGAACAATGTGCACAAGACACCTAAAGTGGCCTAGAGACTTAAAATATTTACTCTCTAGCACTGTTAAAAAAAAAAAAAAAGGCTTCGGTGGCTTCTCATAATAGTATATTATTCACTCAGAGACCTTTTTTTTTCTTTTTTTGCTTTGAATTGCTCTTAATGTTTTCTACATTCATTAACTAATTCGGAAATAAAGAATGAAGCCCCAAATCCTTTCAGTCTCTTTCCTTGAAAATAGTCTGAGGAAAATTTGCAGGACCTATTTATTCTAATGTTTTTCCAATGAATTTTTCCTGATCCTATCCTACCTACCTTTAAGTTCCCAGAAGCAAGGCAAACTCTAACCAAGTCAAATGTGCATGTGTATGTAAGTACCTGTGGATACATATGTTATATGTATATCTCTGTGTGTGTGTGTGTGTGTGTGTATACATATAAAATATGCATAAATACATATAAACGTATATACATTTCTATGTGTTGAGAAGCAAAAAAGATACATCCTCTCACTCAAATTATCTATTCTCTAAAAATACTTTCATTAGTTGTAACTAGGAACAGAAAAATGTCCTGTTTAAAATGAGGGAAATTTCTTTTTCTATTTTTTTAAAAAAAATCCTTATAGAAACTAGTGTCATGGACTAAGATTATTAAATCTATAACACATTGTTTTCCTGAGTTGGCTGGGATTATCATGTAAAAATCCCATATGCTAAGGTTGCTATGATAAACTTATGTTAAAATACAGAAAAATATAAAATAATAATATCTACTATGAGTGATGCTGTGAAAAACAGTTTATATACATTATTTCATTTATTTCTCACAATGCTCTTGCAAGTACCATTATAGCTATTAAATACATGAAGAAATTGAGTTCAAGTTTAGTAAATGCCTTAAGTACCCATTCTTCTAAAACCTCAACAACAATAACGACAAAACCATGGAATAACTGATGAAGAAATGCAAAATTCATGAATGAATAAATGAAACAGCATGCATAACTTAGAAAAAAGGGTATCTCAGAAGGTATGTGCTTGAACTCTTATCACATGAATTTTTGGCTGACATAATTCAAGGTTATTAGGCTTAAAAATGAATGAAACAGAAAATCTATTCAAGACACTGAAATCATACGTAATCAAGAAAAATTGTGCTTTACTACTAGTACATCATCTTAGGCCAGATTCTGTGGGAAATTAAACTGTGAGGAAGAATATCGGTGAACACGTCAGATATGCAGAGTGCTCTTAGAACAGAAAAGGGATTAGTGGGGCAAATTCAGAGAAGAGGAAACACTGGGCTCTGATCAGAATCAGAGACCCTGGACAATTCCACCAGGAGCTCTGATCATACTTTAGAATTCATAAGAATGGAAATTGGAGAGCTAGGCTCCTGTATTCTGCACTAACAATCATAGGTTTAAGATTCCCCCCACTTAGTGGTTAGCAGTTGTAACCTTCCCCACTGAAGAATAGATTCCATTTAATTGCTCAAGTGAGACTTAAAGCAACCTGGGAATGTGTCAAGTTCCTAAAGAGAAAAACAGGCTGTCAGATCACAGCATACACTATTATCCCATTTTTTTTTTCCTCTGCTCAAGTCCTCTTGTTTTAAACAATTTTTTTTTTTTTTTTTTGGCTTTTTAGTGCTACACCTGCGGCACATGGAGGTCCCCAGGCTAGTGGTCTAAGCAGAGATACAGTTGCTGGCCTGGGCCAAAGCCACAGCAATGCCAGATCTGAGCTGCATCTGTGACCTACACTACAGCTCACGGAAACACTGGATCCTTAACACACTGAGTGAGGCCAGGAATCCAATCCTCAACCCCGTGGTTCCTAGTCGGATTCATTTCCGCTGCTCTATGACGGGAACTCCTTTACACAATACTTTTATCCCATCTGGGAATATCTCCTTAAGATTCTGGTTATTTATTTGTTTCCCCCATGGGGAAGCATACAGTAGGAAAGTTTGTGAGAAAAATATAGCCTTAGTCTTGAGGCTACAATTGCTGTTCATCGTCTCTTTTCTCCTCACTTCTATCTACCATTCTCAACTCTGTTTATGGCTAGAGCCTTTGCAAGTCTAGGCTGCTTACCTGATGAGGCTGTCTAGACCTTTCTACCTAGGGAGTCTGAGTTCCTAGTTAACATGCCATCAAGGGGTTGAAGGAAGTGGTAATGATAACTACCGTAACCCCTTGTCCTGTTTCCAGATTTGAGCCAGTTCTTAGACTCAGTAAACTTTGAGGAGGAAGAAAACTCTGAAACAACAAGGTAAATTTTGGGGGTAATAATCTCCTACTTCTTTTCTAAAGAGATGCAGAGCCATTGTTTTATACCAGGTGAAGAAGAATATCATATGCACTGAGAAAATAGCACAAGACAATAGATCTTATAGCTTGTAAAATTAGTAGCAATGCACTTTCTTAATAACTCATGTGAAAAAATGTATGATAGAATTAAACCAGATATGGAAGAGATAATTTACAATCATACTGTTGTAAAGAATTTTGCCCACACGTGATGACATGTGTTGTCCTTTGAAGGCATACTCTGGTTAACTAAAACTTGATTATAAATTCTAAGGCAACTACAAAAAATAAGGAAAGCAATATTTTAAAAGAAATATAAATAAGTCAACATGTTGATAAATAAGATTATACTATATAATCAATTAACCAAAAGAAGGCAAATAAAGAGAGAAAAAGAAACAAGAGAAGATACAACAAGTAGAAAACAGGCTGATTTTAATCTAAACAGAGAAATAATCATATAAAATAAAAATGCTCTAAACAAACCGATTGAAAGAGACTGTTAGATTATGTGAAAAAATTAAAACTAATTCTGTTCTGACTACAAAAAATTCACTTTAAATAAAATAACGTCGGTTAAAAGTAAAAGAATGGACTACTAACTAAAGACAGAATAGACCATAAAGTAGTTATCAGAAAAGGAATATATAACCTGAGATAAAAACGGGCATAACATAACAAATGAGTCAAATCTCCAAGAGGCAACAATTCTAAGTATTTGTGCACTTAAGAGACTTTAATATACAATTAGTGCAAGTTGTATAAAATTTAAAGAGATAATTCCATAATTACAACTTTAGACTTCAAATCTCCTTTTATTTATTTATTTATTTATTTATTTATTTATTTATTTATTGGCCAGTCCACTGCATATGGAGTTCCTGGATTCAAGCTGCAGTTGCCACCTATGCCACACTTGTGGCAATGACAGATCTTTAACCCCCTGTGCCTGGCTGAGAGCTGAGTCTGCATCCCGGTGCTCCAGAAGATGCAGTTCTTCCTCTTGTGCCACAGCAGGAACTCCTAACTCTCCTTTTAACAAAATATAGAACACATTTACAACAAACTTAGTAAGCACATAGAGGACTTAATAAATCAGTCTTCTTGATCAAATTGTCAGAATATACTACATTGAACATCAGGAGAGTACACGTTTTTTATCAACGGCACAAAGAATATTCCCCATCATAGACCATTTTTCTCTTAAAATTTTTTGACACAGAATGACTCTGGAAAGTTTTTCTGCTTAAGACAGCACAAAAAATCAAGAGCTGTTAGCTTTATTCAATCAAACATATGAAATTACTCTTTTAGATTTACTGATAGGCATCCTAAATCATAACTTAACCAAAATCTTTTGGGATAGGTGTAATGTAAATTCAGTAAAACGATAAGTACCCAAGATCTATAATCTTCTGTCAGAATGATTATTGGAATATAAAATTCCACACCAAAAAAATCTGTGATTCTCAGTGTGGTTTATAAGATGTGCACATTTAGGAAGTAAGCAAATGTAGTGCCTTTTTGGATAAAGAACATATGCTATAACTTATAAATATGTATTTAATTTAACGCTGAACAGGGTAGATGAGCCCTGTATAATAAATGAAATATATTTAAGAACAAAACTTATTTGTAAATTAAACTAATTGTCAGTATTAAGAAGGATGGCAGTTTTTATTTTAGCAAAGCATTTTATAATGTGTTATATAACTTTTGCAGGGTATAAATTCATATGCATGGATTCATGAATATGTAAACCTATATCAGTACTATAGTAATGGATTGTCAAAAACAGACTATAAGAAAAATATTATAATAAACATAATCTGAAAGAAGGAGCAAACAGAGTTTTCTAAAGATGTTAAGAAAATTTATAAAATAGGGATATTTAATGAAAGTTTGCATAATATATTACAAAGTGAAGAAATCAAAGAGCCTACATTTTACAGTGACATAGGATGATTAGTTGAAGTGGAACATATGGAAATGTAAACTAAGGCTTATGAGCAAATATAAAAAGATGCTTGCTATCAATGGGATGGGTTATATGGAAAAACACAATTTATTACTGTCTATATAAAGAGTTGTTGGTGAACTGCAATTAAATCAGTGGCCATTGTGCTGTGGCACTGGAAAATATCAATATATGCATGTCTCAATATTCAGAGTTTCACTGTCATTATAGAATGCTTTTCTATTTGTTTTCAAGTGCTCCGGGTAGAACTAAATTACATGTTTTAAAAATTTGAGGCTAATCTGATCATGAAATATAAACAACATTAAACAGCTTTAAGAGAAATGCATAGCACAAAACCTTGAAGTGATGCTTCAATAAAATCTTAAAAATTAATAATTCTGTCTGAGCAAAATCTTCACGGTAATGTTATTAGGTATTTTAAAATAATATGCATTTTAATATTTGATTTAAACATTTTTACCAGAATATCATAAAATGAGTACAGATCGTCTTACATGTATAACTTACTTGAACACTAAACATAATTTTGAAATACTCAAAACAATCATTTTTATGGATAGATTTGGAAATAATGAAACAAGGTGGACTGAAAGAATAATACCTGGTGAGCAAATGGAAATGAGTGAACAGAGAAGAATCCTGGAAGTTGTGCCTTTTTTATATTCTTAAATTTTTTTCATTGTGTTGTGTCCTTACTAGAAAGAATAAATCCATATTTTTGTCCCAGTGCAATGCATTTCTCCAAACTTACTGATTCAGATATAACTGGTCTTTTAGTCTGATGTTTTGGATATTTCTCCCACAACTGATTTATTAGTACAGTCAGTCCTCCATAGCCACAGGTTCTGCATCTGCGGATATGGAGGGCTGACTCTACTATCCATTTCATATGAGTATTTGAGTATTTGCTGATTGATTTTGGTGTCCTGGTGTTGGTGGTGTCCTGAAACCTATTCCATACAGATACTGAGAGAGCACTGTGGTTGCAAGCATAATAGAGTAGTCAGTGACACAAGGAAACAGCTAATTCTGATGCAGTTGTAATTTTTATTAGACTGTTATGTAATAAGTGGCCCCCTCCCTGCTCCCGCCAACTTGGGCTCAAAGAAGTTATTATCAATTCAATAATATTTTATTTTAGTCTTTACCTTTTTTTTTTACCTTGCCCATGGCATAGGGAAGTTCCCAGGCCAGGTACTGCACCCTTGACACAGCTGCTACCCAAGCTATTGCAGTGACAATACCAGATCCTGAACCCTCTGAGGTTCAAGAGAACTCCTAGTCTTTTAAAATCCAGCAATATTATCTAATAAATGGAAATTGTCTGACCATACATCTAATTACGCAAAGTCCAGACCCATGACCATCTTCTCTTTATATTACCTTTGCTAGGAATATCCATAATTGTTTTGCATGAATCATTTAAATTCATATCAATAGTGTTTGAAATAATAGTTTAATATCATAAAATTAAATCATTTTTGATGATTACAGCGCATGTCAAAATAACTGTTTCAATGATTATGCAGTACAAATGTAGTACAAGTATTTTGTTATGAAAATAAATTTTGGTTGTTAAAAGTAAAAATCAAATTACCATATCCACATCTACATAGTGTTTTGCTATGTACATTATAGAATTTTTTTTACCCTCTGAATATAATTTTTTTTTCCCACAAGTCTATTTTTGAGGAGATTTGATCAAGATAAAAGAAAGGTGACTTCAGTTTGGTCACAAATGCAAGTACATTGCATTTTCAGAACTAAACAGGAGTGAACTGTCCTAAGTGTGAAAAGCTATTTCTCAACTAAAATAGGAAAAGATCAGATCAGGCCACCTGTGACCATTATCCATATGTAGCACAAATAGCCCTGGTGAGAGAACAAAATCAGTTCATTTTCCTCTTGAGAACAAGTGTATTTGTCTGGGGTTTGTTGTTTCTGTGCCTGTCACTGACATAGGGAATTAATAAGCCAGCTTCTTCTTGGTGCCTAAATCACTCCCGAATAGTAAGGAGAAAATACTATCTTCTTCTGATCCATGAACTTCCATTCAAAGCACTGTCACTAAAAGAGGATTTTTAAAATAAATGGAATAGATACAAAATATGTTTATTTTCAACTGTAAGTTTGTGTGTCTGTCTATGTTTGCATGTTTGTATATATACATATACGTGTATATGTCAGTATTTACTCACATGCGTATTATATGAAATACTTTATGAGTATGATCTATGAATACATGGTTTTACTATTTATTATTTACAGTTATACTTGACTGAATAGATACCTTGAGTATATAAAATATTATAGTTGAGGTATTTTTTTTTTTTGGCCACACCCATGGCACATGGACCTTTAGGGTCAGGGATCAAACTGGCACTGCAGTTGGGTTCTGCATGGCAGTTGGGATATGTAACTCAGTTTCAGCGACAACAGATCCCCAACCTGCTGAGCCAAAACAGAACTTCCATTTGAGGTACTTTTAAGTACATGAACTGTGTGGCAGTTTTAGCATTGTTTGATGGCAAATAAAATTGTAGTTTTAAAACTACAGGCTTTGAAGAAAATCTTTCCAGGTGTTTTTTTTCTTTCTTTCTTTCTTTTTTAAATGAACATTCAAATTTAGAAAGGAATTTCTTTGTCTTTGTGTGGTCCTATGGAAGTAGTTTCACTTTTCTGAATACGATTCCCCTTATATATAAAATCAACTTCTGTGATTGCTTCTTAATATAGTTCTTTAATTCTATGATTCAGTGAATTAATTATCTAAGCACAACATATGTGTTGACTTTGACACTTTGGTGTTCCTTATTTTTCATATTGTAAACTTTCTTTGTTTTTTCCTCTTTCACCCATTTCTTCTATCTCCCTGCCTCACTCCCTACCTATGGCAACCACCAATCTGTTTTCCTATCTGTGAACTTGTTTTTTTCTTTTTATTTGGCTTGTTTTTGTTGTCTTTAGATTCCACATATGAGAGAGAATATCGTATTTGTCTGACATTTCACTTAGCATAATGATCTCAGGGGCCACTGATGTAGTAATAAATGGCAAGGTTCTATTTTTTTATAGCTTAATAATATTTCAGTATAATATATATCACAAAAGTGGAATATTATAAGTATTATATAATATATATTATCAATCAACATGTCTTTATCTATTCATCCCTTGTTTCCATATCCTGACTACTGTAAATACTATTAAAATGAATGTGGGAGTGCACATTCTTTTTCTTTAAGCAAAAAGAGGTAGAACTATCAGATTATAAAGTACTTCTATTTTTAATTTTTTGAGGAATTTCCAACTGTTTTCCATAGTGATATACTAATTTATATACATACTAATAGTGTATGAGAATTTCCTTTCCTTTACATCCTGGTCAAAATGTTCTTTCTTTTGTTTTTTCTTTTTTTTTCTTTTTACAGCTGCACCTGCAGCATATTGAAGTTTCCAGGCTAGCAGCTGAAAGAGAGCTGCAGTTGCAGGCCTATGCCACAGCCATGGCAACGCTGGATAAAAGCTTCATCTGTGACCTACAGTGCAGCTTGCAACCACACTGGATCCTTATCCCACTGAACAAGACCAGGAATTGAAGCCACATCTCACAGACACTGTGTAGGATGTTTAACCTACTGAGCCACAGTGAGAACACCTCAACATGTTGTTCTTGCATATTTGATAATAGGTATTCTAACAGGTGTGAGGTGATATCTTATTGCGGTTTTATTTGATTCCCCAGATGATTAACAATGTTTAACATCTTTTCTTGTACCTGTTCGCTATTTGTATGTCTTCTTTGCAAAAAATGTCTATTTAGATATGCCTACTTTCTAAGAATGTTGCTTGCTTTTCTGCTTTTGAGTTGTATGAGTACTTTAAGTTTTTTGTATACTAACCCCTTACCAGATACGTGATCTGCAAATATTTTCTTCCATTTAAAATAAACCACTTTGGGGAGTTCCCTCCATGGCTCAGTGGTTAACGAATCCGACCAAGAACCATGAGGTTGCGGGTTCGATCCCTGGCCTTGCTCTGTGGGTTAAGGATCCAGCGTTGCCATGAGCTGTGGTGTAGATTGCAGTCGCGGATCCTGCGTTGCTGTGGCTGTGGCGAAGGCCATCAGCTACAGCTCCTGTTAGACCCCTAGCCTGGGAACCTCCATATGCCACAGGTGCGGCTCTAAAGGCAAATAGACAAAAAATAATAATAATAAATAAATTAACCACTTTGTTGATAGTTTCCTTTGCTGTGCAGAAAGTTTTAGTTTGATGTACTCCCACTTCTTTATGTTTGCTTTCATTGATTTTGCTTTGGTGTCTATTCAATTAAGATTTATTGAGCAACTATCATGTGTTATGGCCTATGGTAAGCTAAACAGAAAAAATTACAGCAAACCAAATTTATCAACATGGAATATAAATTTGAATAACGTTGTGTGAAGAGGTCTTAAGTGTCTCTTAGGGCAGTAGTTATTGCAATAAGAATGAATAATCTGAATCAAAAATATACAAATAACTGATATACAACTGAATCAAAAATATACAAAGTAATTGATCAAATTGTACTTAGTTCTTAATGGAGATTGAACTCTCTCATATTTCCTATTTTTGGTTTTATTATCAAAGTATTTATGTATTTTTCTTCAATAACACATATATACTTATTTAATAATTACCATTTATAGAAGTTTAGAAACAACAAAATGTTCAAGAAAATCATAATCTCACTGTTAGCATTTTAGTATATTTATACATCTTCTGTCTGTGGACTTTACATATCGTTTTTAACTCATTTATATAGCATTTATCATAAGCGTTTTTCAGGTTTATTTTTTTTCAAAATAATCATTTAAATGCTTTTACAATAACCCATTATAAGAAACAATATAAGTTTGGCATATCCAATTCCAGAAGTTAATTCTCATTTATTTAGTAGATGAATGTAAATAAATATTAATTTTAGTCATAAACATTTGTGTATAATTCAAGTTTTTGCTTATGTTTGGGAATGTAATTTTTTCTTACATTTGTAATAGTTATAAGTAATGTGATTAATTATTAATAATTCTTTGTTCTTATCATTCATTATTTCCCAAGAATATATCCCATGTAGTAAAAGTCCCCATTCAATTCAAATGTCCTCAAAACTACCTCCCAAAAGCCACAAACTTATGCCTATACAATTTTCAGTTTTCTTCCTTACTCATATAACTTTGCCAGTTTCTCTAATCTACATTTCTTTTTGAATTGTTATTTTCCCTACTTTTCACTTTTAAATTTTAAAATACATTTTATTGGAATATACGTGGCTTACAGCGTCATATTTGTTTCAGATATACAGCAAAATGAATCAGCCACACATAATCAGCCATGCTTTTGCAGATTTTTTTTCCCCATGTAGGCTGTCACAGAGGGGTGAATAGACTTCCCCAAGCTATACTGTAGAACATTGTTGAGTTATTTTTATAGAAATCATTTTACACAAATGCAAACATTATTAACTTGGATTTGTTCAAATCTGTTCAGTGGTTCTCCATTTCTTTTTATTTTATTTTATTTTTTGGCTTTTTGGCTTTTTAGGGCCACACCCATGGCATATGGAGGTTTCCAGGCTAGGGGGTCCAATCAAAGCTGTAGCTGCAGGCCTATGCCACAGCCACAGCAATGCCAGATCCGAGACACATCTGCGACCTACACCACAGCTCACAGCAATGCTGGATCCTTAACCCACTGAGTGAGGCCTGGGATTGAACCTACATCCTCACTGATGCTAGTCTGGTGCACTAATCTCTAAGCCATTACAGAAACTCCAGTTCTCAATTTCTTAAAGTAAGAAATTTCTATCTTCTGGCTCATATCCAAAATGCTTTTATAATCTGTTCAGGTTTACTTTTCTCAGTATATCCTCATGCAATTTTCTCAATCAGAACATTATATTACATAACCACAGATAAAGAATCATATGACTTTTATTAATTTTATATCTATGCTGTTGTTATTCTTGTTTCAACTCAAATTCCAACCTTTCTGCCAAAATTTTTGGTCCATCACCAACATTCCACCTGGGAAAGTGGTCTTTATCAATATTTCTATAGTATTTACTGATACAATTACACATTTAATGGATTTTTCTTTGTCTTTTTGCCTTTTTATGTAGAGCCGCACCCGTGGCATATGGAGGTTCCCAGGCTAGGGGTCTAACAGGAGCTGTAGCTGCTGGCCTTTGCCATGGCCACAGCAACGTGGGATCCGACCCGTGTCTGCAACCTACACCACAGCTCACGGCAATGCCGGATCCTTAACCCACTGAGCAAGGCCAGGGATTGAACCCGCAACCTCATGGTTCTTAGTCGGATTTGTTAACCACTGAGCCACGAAGGGAAATCCTTAATGGATATTAAAATTCGTTTTTTTGGTAAATTTTAGTTATGTTTCTTATATAGCAACCCATATCAAGTTCATTGAAAATGAGTTTTATAAAGCACTTCGTCACCAGAGCATCTAGCTATGCGTAACATGTAGTAGCTGTTTGAATATGATTTTATTTTGCCTTTTTCCAAATTATGTATCTTGAATATTTTCCACTAACTTTATTCATCAGGTGAATGGATCCTTTTGAAATAAATTGAAATAAAAGAGAGATTGGATTAAGATGGCAGAATAGAAGGACTGGAGCTCAACTTCTCTCCCAAAAAACAACAAAACTACAACAAATGCTGAGCAACCTTCAACCAAATGGACTGTAGACTTCCAAAAAAGATATTCTACTCCAGAAGACAAAGAGGAGGACACATCAAGAGGTAGGAGGGGGATTACACGAGAGAAGCAACTCCATGCCTCCCGGGTGGAAAGCCCCACAGACTGGAAAGTAACTGTATCACAGAGGCTCAACTATTGGACTGAGAGTTCTGAGCCCCATGTCAAATCCCCATGCCTGGGGATCTGGCACAGGGAGAAAGAGCCCCCGGAGCATCTAGCATTGAAGGCCAGTGGAGCTTGTGTACAGGAGCTCCACAGGACTGGGGAAACAAAGACCCCATTCTTGAAAGGTTCACACAGACTTTAACATGCACTGGGTCCCAGGGCAAAGCAAAGTCTCCATAGGAATCCGGGTGGAACCTGACTTCATTTCTTGGCGGATCTCCTGGGAAAATAGGGGTGACTGTAGCTTGTTGTGGGGGAAGGGCATTGGAGGTGAAGCTCTCAGGAATATTCATCAGCCTGCATTACTCTGGAGGTGGCCATTTTTGGGAAAATCTGATCCATCCCATCAGCACTGAGAAGCCCCAGGACAAACAATAATCCAGGTGGGATCACAGACCCACCCATCAGTAAACAGGCTGCCTAAAGACCCCTCAGGCACACAGCCAGCCTCTAATCTCACCCACAGACAAAGCCCCACCCATCAGAGGGTAGGAATAAACCCCACCTACCAGTGGGCAGGCACTAGTCTCTCCCATTGGGAAGCCTACAGCAAGCCCCTCCCCATACCAACTTTAGCCACAGGGGAGGCAAACTCCAGAACTAAGAAAGGCTACAACTCTATTTCCTGCAAAAAGGTCACTACACCAAAAACCTATAAAAATGAAAAGACAGAAAACTATAACTCAGATAAGGGAGAAAGAAAAAATTCCAGAAAAACAGCTTAGTAATGAGGAGATTACTAGACTAGGAGAAAGAGACTTTAGAATATTGATGCTGAAGATGATGCAAGGCATTGGAAATAGACTGGAGGCAAAGACTGATCATTTACAGGAAACACTGAGCAAAGAAATACAAGCTGTAAAAATTAAACAAGAAGAGATGCAAAATACAATAACTGAAATAAAAAATTTATTAGAAGCAGCCAACAGTAGAATACAGGAGGCAGAAGAATGAAACAGTGAGGTGGAGGACAGATTAGTGGGACTCACTAATGCAGAAGAGAAAAGAGATAAAAGATTGAAACAAAGTGAGGAGAGTCTCAGAGAACTCTAGGATAATGTTAAACGCACCAACATGCATATTATAGGGGTGCCAGAGGGAGAAGAGAGATAGAAGGGGACAGAAAAAGTATTCGAAGAGATAATAGCTGAAAACTTCCCTATTATGGGAAAGGAACCACTCACTCACATCCAGGAAGTGCAATGAGTACCATATAAAATAAACCCAGGAAGGAACACCCCGAGACACATATTAATCAAAATGAACAAAATTAAAGACAAAGAGAAAATATTGAAATCAGCTAGGGAAAAGAAACAAATGACATACAAGGGAACCCCAATAAGATTATCAGCAGATTTTTCATCTGAAACTCTGCAGGCCAGAAGGGAGTGGCATGATATACTGAATGTGATGAAAGGAAAAAAACTTCCTACCAAGACTGCTTTACCCGGCAAGGCTCACATTCAGATTTGAAGGAGAGATCAAAACCTTTACAGAGAAGCAAAAGCTAAGAGATTTCTGCAACACTAAACCAGCTTTACAACAAATCGTAAAGGAACTTCTCTTGCCAGAAAAGAAAAGTCCACAACCAGAAACAAAAACACCACAAATGACAGGGCTCACCAGTAAAGTTATATATACAGTAAAGATACTAAATCATCTATGCACCATTATGCCAGCAAAATCAGAAATCGTGAGGAGAGCACAAATGCAGGACACTGGAGATGCACTTGCAATTAAGAAACCAACAACTTTAAATAATCTCATTTATGTATAGACTCCTATATCAAAACTTCAGGTTGACTGCAAACCAAAAATCTACAATTGATACACAAATAAGAAAAATCAACTCAAATACAACATTAAAGGTAGTCATCTGTGAGAGGAAACAACAAGAGAATAAGGGAAGAAAAAAGGGCAACAAAAACCCCGAACAGTTAATACAATGTCAATAAGAACATATATATCAATAATTACCTTAAATGTTAATGGACTGAATGCCCCAACCAAAGGCATAGACTAGCTGAATGGATACAAAAACAAGACCCATATATATGCTGTCTTCAAGAGACCCACTTCACTTCTAGGGACACATACAAATTAAAAGTGAGAGGATAAAAGAAAACATTCCATGCAAACCGGAATCAAAAGAAAGCTGGAGTAGCAATACTCATATCAGATAAAATAGATTTTAAAATGAAGAACATTTTAAGAGACAAGGACGGACACTACATAATGATCAAAGGATCAATCCAAGAAGAAGATATAACGATTTTAAATATCTATGTACCCAACATAGGATCACCACAATATATAAGGCAACTGCTAACAACCTTAAAAGGAGAAATTAACAATAGCACAATCATAGTGGGGGAATTTAACACTGAACTCACAGCAATGGATGGATCATCCAGACAGAAAATCAATAAGGAAACACAGGCCCTAAATGAAGCATTAGATCAGATGGACCTAATAGATATTTATAGGACTTTCCATCCAAAAGCAACAGAATACACATTCTTCTCAAGTGTGCACGGAACATTCTCTAAAATTGATCACATCCTGGGCTACAAATCAAGCCTCAGTAACTTTTACAAAATTGATATCATATCAAGCATCTTTTCTGACCACAATGCTATATGACTGGAAATCAACAACAAGAAAAAAACGGCAAAAAACACAAACACGTGGAGACTAAACAACATGCTACTAAACAACCATTGGATCACAGAAGAAATGAAAGAGGAAATTAAAAAATACCTAGAAGCAAATGACAACAAAGATATGGCACTCCAAAACCTCTGGGATGCAGCAAAAGCAGCTCTAAGAGGAAAGTTTATAGCAAAACAAGCCTACCTCTGTAAACAAGAAAAAGCTCACATAAAAATCCTAACTTTACATCAAAGCAGCTAGAGAGTGAAGAACAGACAAGACCTAAAGTTAGTAGAAGAAAAGAAATCATAAAGATCAGAGCAGAAATCAATGAAATAAAAATGAAAACCATAGAAAAGATCAATGAAACTAAAAGCTAGTTCTTTGAAAAGATCAACAATCTCAATCACCCCCAAGACAGACTTATCATGAAAGAGAGAAGACACAAATCAATACAATTAGAAATGAAAAGGACAACAGACATCACAGTAATACAAAGTATCATGAGACTCCTATGTGCAACAATAGGGCAATAAAATTGAAAATGTAGAAGACATGGACAAGTTCTTAGAAAAGTACAATCTTCCAAGACTAAACCAAGATGAAGTAGAAAATATGAATAGATCAATTACAAGTTCTGAAGTTGAAACTGTGGTTAAAAACCTTCCAACAAACAAAAGTCCTGGACCAGATGACTTCACAGGTGAATTCTATCTAACATTTAGAGAAGAGCTAACACCTATCCTTCTGAAATTCTTCCAAAGAATTGCAGAGGAAGGGACACTCTCAAATCATTCTGTGAGTCAACCATCACCCTGATACCAAAACCAGACAAAGATACCATAAAAAAAGAAAATTACAGACCAATCTCACTGATGAGCATAGTTGCAAAAATCCTCAACCAAATACTAGCCAACCGAATCCAACAATACATTAAAAGGATTGTACATCACGATCAAATGGGATTTATCCCAGGGACGCAAGGATTCTTCAATATCTACAAATCAATCAATGTAATGCTACTGCTTATATGTGGAAACTGAAAAGACTCGTGAACTTTGCAGAATAGTCAGTGACTCACAGACTTTGGAAAACCTGTGGTTTCTAAATAAGACAGTCTGGGGCGTGGGGGGATGCACTGAAGGTCTGGGTCAGAAATGCTATCAAATTTAGTTGTGATTATTTTTATACACCCACAATTGTAATAAAATTCATTAAGCAATGGGAAAAAATGTTTATAGGATTAGGTGAGATCCACATCATACCCCACCATTTGATCCTGGATATCCATCTACAGTTTTTACAGTTTTGCATTTTAAATTTTGCCTCTGGATAATTTTGAGTAAATTTTGGTGTAAGTTGTTTCCATTAAGCAATGGAAAAAAAATAAAATTTTTGCAGATGGAAAAAAAAAGAAATAAAAGAAATTTCTCCTTATGAATACAATGATGCATATGGAAAAAGTTCTATAACTGCTGTAGGGGTCTAACAGGAGCTGTAGCCGCCGGCCTTCGCCACAGCCACAGCAACATGGGACACGAGCCGCGTCTGCAACCTACACCACATCTCAGGGCAACGCCAGATCCTTAACCCACTGAGCGAGACCATGGAACAAACCTACAACCTCATGGTTCCTAGTCAGATTTGGTAACCACTGAGCCATAATGGGAACTCTATGTTCAAGCTTATTTAAAATATTGCTAGTAATACACATAAGAGTTGTGTATATTTGTGTTTATATTAAGACAAATTCTCAAAAAAAAGATGTCAGGAATAATTCACCATATTTTTTGCATCTTGTCTTTTAAAATTGGCTGTCATGTTAGGTCAAGCTATAGGAAAAAAATAGCATCATAAATTTCAGGTCATGCTTGTGAAAGATATAACACAGTATCAGAGGATAAAAGAAAATGAATCACTTCCAGTATTTCTTTCTGTGTTTAATATGCTAAAGGGAGTCAAAAGTACTATTATTTCCTAGACTAGTGGACATATAAAACAAACTTACAGCAATCAAAGGGTTAAGGGGTGGGAGGGATAAATTAGGAGGTTGGAATTAACAGGTACATACTACAATATATAAAATAAAGTACAGGGCACACAGAACTATGTCTTATAATAACCTATAGTGGAAAATAAAGAAAAATGATATATGATGTATAACTGAGTCATTTTGCTGTATACCTGAAAGTAATAGAACATTTAAATCAACTACAGTTGAATAAAACTTTGTTTGTTTTGAAAAAAAGTATAATGTTTATGTTTAAAATTGATAACAAGAGTCAAACTCAACATTAAATAAAATAAGATTGGAAGAGTGCGTAAGTATCAGTTTTGTTATCTGGGATCACTGGTCAATCATAATAAAAATAAAAATAGCCACTAGCCATACTTGAATAAACTTTTAAGTTGGTTTTGGGGGAGTATAAACTTAAGTGAAAATAAGATAATCAGCAGGGTTTTTTTAAACAATGAAGCTTCTTTTGAAAATTACATTCAAATAGGAGAAGTAAAGAAACAGAGTTTCTGACATCTTTTTACCTCCCACGTTAGGAGAGTTCAGAGATTGAACTGTAAGACAACCTATAAGTGTGTATTTGCTTTATAAAGTTCTGGCACTTTATGTGTAACAAAAAGTATCCAAGTCTCCTAAAACAGTCTTTTAGGTACTCCTCTTGTGGCACGGTATGCTAAGGATTCGGCATTTTTGGGTCACTGCTGTAGCATAGGTTTGATCCCTAGACTGAGAACTTCTACATGATGTGGGTGTGACCAAATTAAAAAAAAAAAAAGTAAAAAATATCCAGCCTTATATATGCATTAGTATTTGCTCTCCTTACTATGAAAATTAACAATTTGATGACCTGATCTTGATATATAGTAGCTCCCTTATTCTTTTCCTCAACTAGCTAAGGGTGACAAAGAATGGTAAGTGGCACATTTAACTACATATAAATATTTGTGGAATAAAATAAATATATTATTTAATCATGACTGGATTTATACCATAAGATTAGTTGTTACCTAATGCTCAAAAAATGTAATTTAAATTAATGAAACTTTGAAATTAAATACTTGATATTGTATAAAAAACATTTTTAGAAATGCCTCCTACAAAAACAACTGTGCCTTTAAGATTTGACTAAAATACCATTAAAATCATCTTTTCTAAAAAGTTAATAATTTCAGAATGTGGTAAAAAAATATTTGTAACTTTTTTCCTTTATTAAAATATTCACATTGGAAGCACTGAGACGTTATAATGGAGAGTCTAGCCTGGGATTTCCAAACAGCTGTGGTTTTCTGAAAACTGCGTTTCAAAACTCAGGTTATTTAATTGATCCAATTTTACTGAAAAAAAATTTTATCTAACTGAGATCTGGATTAGCATTTGCTCATCTTCTAATCTCTGGTAGGATGACCTCAGGACAGACATCTGTTTGGTTGTCTTGGCTGAGTTCATGTACAACCATCTGTTCATGGAAGAGTAGCCTCATCAAAATTGATCAGAACCTTTGATGAGACATTAAGAGTACAGATTTTTTTCCAGTATTGTTGTACTCTCATGCCAATTTACACTGAAGGAAAGAAAAACGAGAATCTCCATGTCCTAGGGTATATAGGCCAATTAATGACATATCAGTGGAAACAGCCCAAATTCTACCAGAGAAAGTTTAATGTAAATGAATGCCAAAATTAGAGAACTTATTAAATCTCATATTCAGGTTTTTTTTTTTTTTTTTTATGGCCACACCTGTGGAATATGGAAGTTCCTGGGCCAGGCGTGGAGATCAGAACTTCAATTGCAGGCCTATGCCACAGCCATAGCAACACTGGATCCAAGCCGCATCTGCGACCTACACCACAGATTGTGGCAACATCTGATCCTTAATCCACTGAATGAGGCCAGGGATTGAATCTGCATCCTCACAGACACTATGTCTAGTTCTTAACCAGCTGAGCCATAATGGAAACTCCACATATTCATATTTTTAACAAATATCTCTGAGAAACTTATAACAAAAATTTTAAGTAGTGACCTATTAAAAACAATAAAAAACTAACTCCTGATTATAAAATGGCAATAAATACCATTTATTTCATGTGAAAGAGAATGGGAAAACAACTGCAAGAACAATAAACCTATAAATTTTACATAAATTAACTCTGAGAAACAAAGGTAGAATAAGACCTACTATTTTGTCAACATATAATAATAAACTTGAATAAACATGACATACCAGATGTTAAGATTCATGAATATTTTAAACTTTCTATAGACTAATAGGACAATGATAATCATATTTATAAAAATAAGGACACAAGAATGTGGCATTCTTGGGCCACTTAAAACTATACCAGTCTTCTCTTGCACTAACTCAAGTGTATTATCACTGAGGTTTTCAATATACTTAAAAATGGGAACTCTTATGGTAATTTTTATTTTAGTCAATTTAGGTTGTTTGTTCGGTATACACATAAAATATGCACAGCTAACACAGCAAAATTATCTCTTTTTTTTAATTGAAGAGCTCTAGGGTTTTGTGTATTTATTGTTTTGTACTTATTTTCCTTGCTCACACAAAATCATCTGCAGGTCTATTTGGCTTAGTGGGCAAGAGAGTTAACTTCCAAATTGTTCTTCCTCTTGGTACATGCTTCCATGATCACCTCAGTGAGAATGATCTTATACCAGTGATAGAAAGCTTTGTCCAAAAATAGACACATGCCTCTTCTGCTCCAATCTTTTGGCCAAAATTGGTTGTACTGTCTCTCTATAAAGGATAGGAGTAAGAAATATAATCCTGCACCTGGAAAGAAAAAAAAATTAATCAGATATATGTGAGAAAACATATGCAGGTATATGTGTGGATATACATGGTATACACAAATAAATATATATATATATATGCATGTAATATGTATGTATAATATTATATTCTTTATTTAGAGTAAGATTAGACATTAACCCATGTGCCAGCTGTTATTTTAGCATGAAAAATGCTTTTAATTTTGCCATCTTTTATCTTTCGTTACCGTTTTTTCTTAAGTAGAATTAAAAAAAATCAAAGATCAAGTCCCTGATTTTACTTTTATCAGAAAATTCTTCCTCATATCCCTGGCCTCACTCTGTGGGTTAAGGATCAGGCATTGCTGTGAGCTGTGGTATAGGCTGCGGGCACGTCTCTGATCTGACATTGCTGTACTGTGGTGTAGGCCAGCGGCTGCAGCTGAATTTCGACCCCTAGCCTGGGACTCTCCATATGCCACATGTGCGGCTCTAAATAAAAAAGACAAAAATAAAATAAAATAAATAGAATACTTTTTACTTACATTTCTTTTTCCTTGTGTCTTTTGGTGATTCAATTGTGGCGTCTGAAAGACACAAATTGGTTTACTTTAAATTTTGGTGGATGGGATATTGTGACTTCCTAGGTACATCTCTTATATGAAAGGCTTAGTTCGGAACTTTAAGCTTTAATTTATTTTATTGGATGTCTTTCTGAATTTTATTTTTGGAAAGAAGAGTCATCATTCACTTAATTTTTTCTTTTCTTTTCAGTAAAATGAACTCTCCAAATATTTGTTTGTTTTTCAGATTGCTCAGAGCAAGGTATTTTAGAATAAAATGGATCCAGAGAAAGAACTAGAAGCAACCATAAGATTCAGGGAGTTTACAGTGAATAAGTATATTAATAAATGCATAACTTCCATAGTAGTTCTATTTCAGATACATAGAAAAACAAATGTTAACTGTCCTTCATTTCATTTACAAGAATGGGGCACGTTTATACTGTTTGGTGACCACTAGAATCTAATTTCAATGTTTTCTTAGTGCAGGAAATGAAGACAAAGAGAATGCATTTTAAATTCTCTATCTTAACAGGTCTTGAAACTCCTATTCAAAAATGAACATATTCTATTTATTGTGTTATCATATAAAATATTTATCTAAATGACTTTAGCACAGTTTATGTTTAGCTAAGAATTTGGCATTCTTTTGGGAGATCTCAGCTAAAATCTTTTGCCTTCCTATATCTGCACCTTAGAGAGTAGAAAAGGCTAATGACCTGATCATTTCATTCTGTAGATAATGGCATGTTCAAAATGATTGGGAAGGAGTCTCAACTCACAAAGCCTGTTAGCGAGTGACAGAATTAAAATCCATCCCTCATAAGTTACATGGTAGCTCTTCCATCTTAAAGCAAGGTTTTTTTTCTTTTTTTGACTGACTACCTGAAATCATATTTTGATTAGCTTTCCAAACATACCTTAGCCTTCTTCAAATTTATCTGTTTCAAGATCTGCCACTTTTAATTATGGCTCATGTCATGCTTTCCCCTAGGAACATCAAATAAATAAGTAGTACCTAAATATTTTTAACAAAAAATAAGAGTTAGTCTATTTACCGAAATAAGTGAGTGGATTTCTTACTTTTCTTTTATGACTGATTCACTATCAACCTTGTCCAAGCCTCCTGCTAGGCAGGTAAAACAGTCAGAGAAAAATCACACACTGAGAAGATTGTTAGCAATATAAATTCATAGTCACTGACCTCAGCTGGACCTCAATACTGTATGAAATTTTTATTATTACATTTGTTTTGTCTATTTTTTATAGTCAAACTTTCTATTCTCCACACTCTTTTACCTATGTGATTCCCAGCAGATGACTTTGCCTCCTACTTCATAGAAAAATGCAAGTCTATCAGAAGAAGCAAGCGCTTCCAATTCCTGCTAACAAGTCTTCAATTCTGCTTGTATCTATACTTACTCATTTATTTTTAATTCACGTAAGTAGCATTTTCCTATAAAATCTAATTTTTTTCTCCAATAATATATTTAGGGAATATCCATGTTGGAGGGTGCACATGCCTGGGTGAGCATATATGTCTCATATTGGTTGACTCTAACTCATGCATTGTATACAGAGGTTTATTATTCATCATAGTTTATTTCCATAGTGATGGATTTCAGAGTGGCCTCAAACTTCCCACTACCATAAACAACTCTATGACAAATATCCTCAAGCATTTATGTGTGTGAGAATTGCTTAAGTTGACTTACTCAAGACGCGGGATTGTTAGGACACTTTGCCTGAGTACCACGATTTATAAATAGAATGACAAGTTTTTTTTATATTCTCAACTGTAGTGCTTCACCATTCTTCAAATCACACAGCTAGTACAAAATTGGGCGCATTCCAGGTTTTCCTAACCGAGCGATGGTGACTTCTTTCAGTTTTCACTGAGATATGATTGACATAGAGGTCTGTATCAGTTCAAGGTGTACAGAATAATGATTTGACATATACATTATGAAATGATTATCACAAGTTTAGAGAATGTTTATCTTCTCATTTAAAACAAAATTAAAGACACTTGCTTGTGGTTTAAATTCTTAGGATTTACTCTCTTAACTACTTTCATACACCAGTGTCAATTATATTTATCCTGTTGCACATTACATCTCCAAGCACTTATTCGTCTTATAGCTAGAAGTTCATACTTTTTAACTGCCTCCGTTCAAATCATACCACCCCTTACCTCTGAGATAACCGCAAATCTGATCTCTTTTTTCTATGAGTTTGTTTATTTTGGAAGTATAACTGAATACAACATTATGTTCATTCCTGTTACACTACCTAGTGGTTTGGTGCTTCTATTCACTTCAAAATGATCACCAAAATAAGTCTAATTATATCACCATATGAAGATATTACATAAATATTGATTATATTTCCCACACTATACATTTCATCCTCATCACATTTATTTTGCAACTAAGGTTTGCACATCTTTTTTAGGTTCTGCCTATAAGTGAAATGATACAATAATTGTCTTCCCTTGTCTGACTTATTTCACTTAGCCTAATGCGCTGTAGTTCTATCAGTGTTGTTGCAAATGCCAAAATTTCATTCTTTTAAAATGGCTGAGTAATATTCCATCATATATTCTTCTTTATCTGTATCTGTCCTTTTTTTTTTTTTTTGAAACAATTGAAACACAGTGAAACCCACTGGTCTTAAATGTACACTAGGATCAATTTTGACAAAAGAAAAACCTTGTGTAATCCACGTCCCTATCAATATATAGTTTCTCTACCATAGAAATCTTCCTTTTGCTCATTATTAGTCAGTTCTTACTTTTGCTGACATAAACATTGTTCTGACTTCTACCATCATGGGCTTATCAACTCAATCTTCACATAGTTATGTACTCATCTAACTTTTCCTCAATTTAATATTCTTGACATTATCCATGTAATTACATGCATCAATAGTCTATTCATATTATTGGTGTATATATTCCATTGTATGAATAAATGAGTTTGTCTGTTTGTTTTCCTCTGAAAAGAAACATAGCATGTTTTCAGTTTTGGCTTGTATGAATAGGTTGCTAGCAACACCCTTGGAAAGACTTAGCGTGGAAGTATTTTCAATTAAAAAAAAATCTAGAAGTGAAATTGCTAACTTAGTAAGTGAATCTTAAATTTTATATCCATTGCACAACTCTCTTAAAAAAATTTAAACCTTTTTCTTTTTTTTTTTTTTTTGCTATTTTAGGGCCTCACCTGCGGTGTATGGAGGTTCTCAGGCTAGGGATCGAATGGGAGCTATAGCCACTGGCCTGAGCTATAGCTGCTGGCCTACGCCCCAGCCACAGCCAAGCCATGTCTGCGACCTACATCACAGTTCATGGCAATGCCGGATATTAACCCACTGAGCAAGACCAGGGATTGAACCCGTAACCTCATGGTTCTTAGTCAGATTCGTTAACAGCTGCGCCATAATGGGAACTCCAAAAAATTTAAATCTTTAACTCCAGTCAGTTGGGAAAGTTCAGGAGCCTCCATACCTTAATCCACATTTATTATTTTCAGAATTTTTTTAAAAAATTGTCTCTTTTCCTTTCTATTTTAGACATTAAAAATCATACAGTCCCCTCTGAGGATTGCTACGGCTACATCCTACAAATATCAGAATTCTATGTTTTTAATGTTATTCGATTAAAATGCATTTTTAAGATTTTTGTTTTGATCATTTGATTTGGGTTACAGAAATCTGTTTTGTCTGCTTTTCATGTATTTGATGATTTTCTAAGTATCTTTTTTTATTTTTTGTCTTTTTGCTTTATCTAGGGCCTCACCCACGGCATATGGAGGTTCCCAGGCTAGGGGTCTAACAGGAGCTGTAGCTGCCGGCCTTCACCACAGCCACAGCAACCCGGGATCTTAGCTGCGTCTGCAACCTACACCACAGCTCACGGCAACGCCGGATCCTTAACTCACTGAGCAAGGCCAGGGATCGAACCCGCAACCTCATGGTTCCTAGTCGGATTCATTAACCACTGAGCAACGATGGAAACTCCTAAGTATCTTAATGTTAAACTATTTCTAGTAGCATACCTTTGTGTGTCAGAAAAAATCCTCAGTATGATCATGATCCTATGAAATTTATGGAGATGTATTTTTTTTTGTTCATTCTTAGTGAATATTTCATATACATTTGAGAGGAATATACTTTGTTTTTTATAGAGTGGAACTTTCTGTACATATAGATTACCACACCATTGTTATTTGTGTTGTTCAAATTACCTACACCATTTTAGATTTGTTTATCCATTTTTTCTTTCAATTATTGGCAATATAATGTTAAAGTCTGATACTCTTTTTGGATGTTTCTTCTTCTTTCAATTCTTTTTTCTGTTATCTGGGATCTGTATGATTACATGCGTATACATTTTACACAGTATTTTTTTTTTTGGTAATGTTAGCTCTTTTGTCAATATAAGTTAGCCTTATTTATGTTAAAAGAATTGAACCATTTTTTGAAGTCTACTTTTTCTGACTTTTAGCAGAACCACTTAGGATTTTTTACGTTTGATGTTCACTTAGAGCAACTTTTTTTCTTTTTTGATTTTCAGTGTCTGTGACTTTATGTTGATATTGTTTCATTGTTTGTGTATTTGTTCAGTTTTGTTAGCATTTAGTAGGGAAGTTTACTTCAAAAGACAAAATAATAATATATTTTCCTACAAAGATATCTCCCAATATATTATTTACACCTAGGCAAAAATAATTGTATTTTTCTTAAGGAAATTTTTATATTACTGAGGCATTTATTGGGACTAGATTTAGATGAGAAATAATTTCTTGGGTATTAAGTTTTTTTAACTTCTCTGAACCTAAGGCTATATTTCACTCTGTGCTATATGCTTTTAAAATACATTATTAGGAGCTTATAATTATTTTATTACTTTATTACAAATTACACATGAATGCTATCATTTTACATATTTATTTCAAGGTGTACTCTATTTTCTTATTAGGTCTTTAAAACTGCAGTTTAGTCTGGTTTCCACTACTCTCCAAATGTCTTGATTTCTTTCTCTCATTTTTTTCCCTTTTAAGACAAGTTTAAAATATTAGTTCAGTAGCTTGCCTACTAAAAACTCATCATTAATTTTATTTCCCTCTTAATTTATAGCAAGCTATTATCCCTCCTGTCTCATTCCCTTCTGCTACATTTGTTGCCTGTAGATTTTATTTTATGCTTTCACTTATTTTTACGTGCTATCAAGCTTTAATCAATGTGTGTGAATGTGTATGTGTCTATATGTGACATCTTATCACTTTTATTTTGTGCCAAGCAATTGATGTTTATTGACTTTCATATCTTTAGGTCTTCTTTGCATTGTCTTTGCATATTAGGGATTTTTTGTATATCATGTGTGAAATTCAACAAGCAAAAATCACATTAATAAATACTCCTCTCAAACTATATTATAAAAGCTATCCATTCAGGAGGATACTTCTTTCTGACTTTTCCTTTTTATTTCTCCCCAAACATTTTAACACAAATATGAAGGTTTTTTTTTTTTAAACAGTTGAAGCTTTGATGAATGGTAGTGGTAGGGATAATATAGTGAGAAGAAAACTGCCAAATTATTATACCCAAACCAGATTCCCTTTTCTATTAATATATGGCATTGTTATACACATGGGGAAAATGTATTCTTTAAAAACTTTGCAAGCCAGGAAAGATTATACTTATACAAATGTGAGCAAAAAGAGTGAAAAGAAAAAGAGATATTGCAGAAAAATAAATACGTGGAGTAAAATCAGATCTAGAAGTCCATCCTAAGAAGGAATATTTACCAACTACTATCTAAGATTTTTTATGGTATTTTGTTTTATTGAGGAAAAATAATCTTGCTATTTCAATGAGATATCTTCAGATTCTATTCATCTATTTTATTTGTGTGGTATTTTCGTTACCGTCTGTGGTAAATCACTTCCATAAAAGAATCTTCCAATTGAAAACCAGAAACTGGATATCCAAACAAAACAAATATAAACCCTGTTGGATTGGGTGGTGCTATTCAGGAAGAAATATCCCTTTAGCCAAGACCAAGTTTTGGAAACAAACTGACAACACTAACTGTGTTTTAATAAAAATGATTTCACTGCCTCAATATGCATGGCAAGTGCCTGCAACTGTCAGGTTCAGATAAGCTGAAAGCAAGATGGCTGAAAGGTACACTTTTTTCTAAGCAACATCCTGAATTATCTTTGATTCCCGGTGTGTCCTCACATGTGACCTAATTATGAAGCATAACATGCCAATATTTTCACAACAAAAAAATGAAAATTGGTCTTTTAATTCTTTGGAAATGGTTCATGATGTTACCCTTGTGCTGTTTCTCCTTGAATTTTAGATATACTCTTCCTCTTAAACTTTGTCTTCTGACTAAAAAGCGCCAGACACCAATTTTTGGTGACATCATTTTCATTCTGTGTTCAGTTATGCACATATTGCAAGTTCTCAAATTTATATATTTCAGTAGATAACATTTTTTTTCCTGAGGCCATATTGGGGTAAAGTCTTTTTTAAAATGAATTTTATCTAGGCTATGGCGAAAGTGGTTTATGTTTGTAAAGTAGGGAGTAAAGATGTGAATTCAAAATAACATGCCTAGGTATGTATATTAAATGTAGGATGAGAAAATATGGTTTAGATTCTATTCTTTTCTACGCTATACTTCAAAAAGTTTTAGAGGCTTCACTTTATATTAATCTTCCTTTGCTCTTAATTCCCTCATCCCATCCTGTTATTTTTCAGATCTTAATTTCTTTTTCTTTCTCTCTTTCCCTCTCTCTTTTCCCCTTCTTTCCTTCTTTCCTTCCCTCCCTTTCTTTCTTTCTTTCCTTCTCTCTCTCTCTTTCTTTCTTTCTTTCTTTCTCTCTCTTTCCTTCCTTCCTTCTTCCTTCCTTCCTCTCTCTTTCTTTCTTTCTTTCTCTCTCTTTCCTTCCTTCCTTCCTTCCTCTCTCTCTCTTTCTTTCTTTCCCTCAGGCATTTTTTTTTTTTGACCAAGAAAAGACGTGGTATAGAATCTGCATTTTTCTAAGCTGTAGCTAGAACGGAAACTTTGTTCATGATAGGATCACTTAGGGAAATAGGTAAAAAGGCTCGGATGTAGAAAAGAGCTTGAATAGTTCAAGGAACTAAAAAAAGGACTATTGATAAATACTACTAGCATTCTAAATGACAAAAACTTATCCATATAGATTTTGATATTGCTGATAGTAAGAGTTCCAGAAGAGAAAAAACATCAAGTATTTAAACTATTCAGTGACTGCACAGAAAATTACCAGTGGATAAATAGGCGAAGATATTTAACAGGGTTGAGAATGTTTCAGTCTTCTGTAATACCCAGTGAAAGAGAATATTTTGCTGTTATGATTTTTTTCTTGTTGTTGTTATTACTTTTTCAGACAGAACAGATCCAGCAGCAGTGGGACTGAAAGCAAAGAGGTATCAGTTTACCCTCCAAGTACTGGTATATAAAACAGCAAAAATAGTTTCAGATTAGTGAAGGTATAGGGGGAGATATGTTCGACTGAGAGCTGATTTTCCATAAAACCTATGATAGTAAGAACAATAGAAAATTGTGCAAATACAGGCAAGATTGTTGTTCTTAAATTCGTAAGATGTATAGAGAAAGCAGAAAGGGAACGGGGATTGGATAAGGTCAGTGAATACACAGAAACGATATTTTACATTGAATTAGAAGGACTGGACTTTCATCAGGACTACGGTCAGCAAAACTCTGAGAAAAGATGGATTCTTTCTAACAGTCTAAGATGAGGCAAGATAACCAGACCTATTGTTATATCCCCAAATACATTGCAAATATAATAGCATACTATTAATAGACTCTTGGAAGCTTCATGCTACACATGGTGCTCACAGAGAAGAGATAACTTCTTATTTTTTTCCTGCTTCTGAACTAATTACTTCAGTGAAGGTGAAACAATGATAAGTATATTTGTAGCAATAAATAAATCCTAGAAACCAAAAGGCCCAAAGCAGTGAATTACTCATAATGCATACTCACAAATTAAGACAGGCAGTATATTAGTTTGCTAAGGCTGCCATAAGAAAAATACCACAGACTGGATGGTTTAAACAACAGAGACTGATTTTCTCACAGTTCTTCAAGCTAGATGTCTGAGATGAAGGTATCAGCAAGATTAGTTTCTTCTGAGGCCTCACGCCTTGGCTTGCTGGTGGCCAATTTCTTACTATGCCTTCACATGGTCTTCCTTTTGCATGCACAAGTAGCTGGGGTTTCTATGTGTCCAAATCATCTTTAACTACAAAGACACCCATCCTATTGAATAGGGTCCACCCCAAAGACCTAGTCATCGCTTCAAAAGCCCCCATTTCCAAATATGGCCACACCCTGAGGCACTGGGGTTTAAGATATATGAATCAACACATGAACATATAGACTTGGAGGGAGCAAAATTCAGTCCATAACAAGCAGGCAAGGTTAATATGCTTTTACTTTAAAGATCCATCTGTGTATCTCTACCACAGAGGAATGTCTCCTACCACCTACTCATAAGGTTGGTAATGAGCAGCAAAGTAGGAGTGCACTGTATCTAAATAGGGTGCTATTGTTAGAGTTAATGCTTTGGCCTCTTGGCACATCATGAAATTGCAGAACTAGGCATAGGAAATTGAACTATCTGACACAGTATGGGGTGTTTCATTCAGTGCAACCTAGATAAATTGTAAACCACTTAATACGTGGGTAGAAATAAAAATTAACTGATTATATAATTATACAAACAAAACTAAAAATAAAATTTTAGATCTGCTTCTAATTACTTATGTGACATTAGACACCTCATCCAGATATTATAAACTTTCTTTTACTCTCTTCAAAAATAAGTGATGGATAGATGCTACCTATGGATTATTTCCACCCTAAGATTATTTCCTCAAATATTAAATAAGACTAGAATAAAAATGAATTAAGGCTTGAAGAAATGCAATAATATGACATAATATTATCATCCTCACTTTATAAACTTAAATACTTTCCTCATTCTTAGAATTCAATCTTGTGTTTACATTTTATTGGGGCAAAAGTACTGATATTAAGCATAGCTTCAATTCTTTTTTTATTTTATAATGATTTTTATTTTTTTCCTTATAGCTGGTTTAGTGTTCTGCCAATTTTCTACTGTACAGCAAGGTGACCCAGTCACACATACATATATATATTCTTTTTTCTCACACCATCATGCTCCATCATAAATGACTAGATGTAGTTCCCAGTGCTATTCAGCAGTATCTCATTGTTCATCCATTCCAAAGGCAATAGTTTGCATCTATTAACCCCAATATTAACATTGTAAAAATGGCCATACTACCCAAAGTAATCTACAAATGCAATGCAATACCTATCAGATTACCCATGACATTTTTCAAAGAACTAGAACAAACCATTCAAAAATTTACATGGAACCATAAAAGACCCAGAATTGCCAAAGCTATCCTGAGGGACAAAAAAACAAGCAAGAAGCATAACTCTCCCAGACTTCTGGCAATATTACAAAGCCACAGTAATCAAAACAGTGTGGTCCTGGTACCGAAACAGACATACAGACCATAGCTTCAATTATATTGGAAACTCCTATTACCATTTTCCATGTCCTGTTAAATTCTGTTTTCAATAACATTGTTCTGATTACTTCAACTTTTTTTGTGTGTTTACAAAGTGAAAGAAGAGTTTTAAATATTCTTTTGCAATTGGATCTACATACCAGGTTGTCTTCTAATAACATAAACCACTCCTCAGCTCACCTTGCTAAACTTCTAAAATGATAACTTAAACAGTATCCACACACTCAGGAAAGGAACAAAATAAAGATAAGACAAGAATACAATAACTATATAAAAATCTAACTCAATTTTACCCGTGAAAAATATCTTCCATCTCAAAAGTTGTCTTCTTTAAACTTAAAAATGTTAAAGTTGCCCACTAATTATTCTTTGAAGTTCATATATAGATACACTTATTTTGAATATGATGGTCAAAATAAGTGATCTGATTTGAAACATATAACCTCTGTAGCTCAGCATAGGTACTCAAAGTTAAAGACTCCCAGTACTGAAACAAACATAAAAGTAGTATTTTTTCTTATCTTTTCACTAACCCATTTGCTCAAATCATACTTTATCTTATTTGATACCTCTTGGAAGAATTCCTTCTTGGAAGAATTGCATATTCCATAATAGTTGACTTTAAATATTATAGAATTTTCTATTTCTATTTCAAATTTTCTATTAAATTGGAACTTCTTGACTTTCTCTTCTTTTAGTCAAGAAGTTCCAGTTTAACAGAAAATTTGAAATATAAATAGAAAAGTTTTTAACTCTAGAATTTTTAAAATTCTATTACTGCTCGGTCAAAACATATCATCCCATTTTAGGTAAAAAGGATTTGTATATAAGCCATGTATAAGAATACACAATTTATTTTTAAAAATTAGCTTTCTTTGCTATAGTCTTAGAAATGTTTATATTTTCCTAATCCTTGACACTCACAGTTTAGGTAGCAAATCAGTTATTCTTGACCAAAGATGGAAGTTTTCGCTGATATAAGAACTCCACTTAGTGGGCTTTTTAATGATATTTATTTATCTCAAATCTATCAGCTCTGTATCTTATGACTCTCCTTTTGTTCTTTCTTGGTGTTTTTTAAATCAGATTGTTCTAGTTACTAAATAATTTTTTCACATATGCATCTTTCTTGTTTTCTAATTTTTTTCAGGTTATTTGTGTGTTCTTCCTATAATATTCCCTCCTCTCATTTATCTAGACTTTTTATTTATTTATTTATTTATTTATTTATTTATTTATTTTAGCAAGTGTATACTCAATAGTCAAATAAACCACAATCCTGATTGTTAAGAGAAAATTAAGGTAAATTAGTGATGCACTGATTATGGGATTGAGGTCATAGGTATCGTGACATTATTTCTGGTATAAACCAATGCCATCAATTTCTAAGGACACTGATGAATTTTAAGAATCTCAGTGAGATTACCTCGAAATTGTTTATTCATGCCCTCTTGTGCTCATAATTATATTTATTTATGTTTTCTCATGTCCACTCTTGAGATTAATAAATACTTGTTTACAATTCAGTGAACATTTTAATTAGGAGTTTTAGGGCAATATTTCCTATATTTTTCATTTTCAGTTAACACTATGTCATTTGTGTGTATTAGCTATTAATAATTGTGGAAGGCTACCTTGCTTATCAAATCAGAGCTTGTTAAAATTCTGTACTGAAATTGAGGATGAGGATGTGAATTAAGATCTCTACATGAGTGTTAAGATATAATTATATCTTTAAGTATGTTCTAGATTCAAGTATTGGTTAAAAAATATTTTTTTCTCATGGGCTCTCTCCTGCAGCAGAATTATACTATGCTTCTACATAAGTCTTAACAATGCACCTTGCTCTATTAATTGTTATGTGTGTGTCATTGGTTATAGGGAGTGTGTCATTTTCAAGGGTTACGTTATGTGACCAGGGTTTTTATTTGTTTGTTTTAGTTTTGTTCTTGAACATAAGCTGAACGTGCTTAATGGAGAAAAAAGCTACTCCATGTTTCAGCCTGGTTAAATCTGCATCAATTATTTATAAACGTCAAATATCACAGAAAATTGAAAAACTGCAGAAAACAAATATGATTATATATTTGGCTGTTCACTTCCCCCCAAACTGCTTAAAACTGCTAGGTTTGGAAGTGTTGGCATTTATATGAATTAAATTAATTATAAAATATGTGAGTCATTAACAAAATTATTATTGAACAAATTATTAAGACATTTAAAACAAGTATTTCATTTGTGTTTATTAAGTAACATCCATTGCCGTTTTCATTGGATTTTATTTCAACCTCGAGTTAAAATCTGAGTTCTTTAATAATTAATTGATCTAATTTTATTTAAAATATAGTACTTGCTACATGGTTTTCCATGATATTTATTCTTAAATTTAATGCCATACACTCTCTTATGGGTAAACATAGATGGATCATGTCCTTGTGCTTTTTCAACTCAGGAGAATAAGCCATTGTTACAGGTGTTGCCTCATCACCAGACATCCCTTAGGACTCTACACTGAACAAATAGCCATTTTGTGTGGATCCAGAATACTTTTCCCTTCCTGAACACAAATCCCACCACATCTGTTCAACCAGCTCCGCTGCAGGTTAAACAAAAATTGTATTGATGAATTGCAAGTCTTGTCTCACATTCTGTTATCCCTGGCAGCAAATTCCTTTTTTGCAGAAGTGAAACCAAGAGCCATTTTTAGTTCTCAGTCTTTTGTTTCATGAAACCTTCCCTATAAACATAAGCTACAATGCACTGTCAAATTTACCTTTAAATTATAGTGTTCTTCATATTTAACTATGAATGATATTTTCTGTAAGTGTCAAAAGGGATTTTTTAAATTTTTCTAAGAATCTGGTGGCAGACAGAGACAAAAAGAAAGAAAACTCTTACAAAACAATCACCTTCACTGATACTGGCAAACTCCAGTGTTTCCTGTCTGAAAGATTATTGGAATTGAGGTCGCTTTCCTATGGAAGAAAATTGCATTATTAAAGCATAGGTAACATATAATACAATGCAGCTTCACTGTTTTAATACATTTAATAAATAAATATTAATCTATTTATTTTGAATTTTTTTCTGAATTATTTATATTACTCTTTTCTTAACTTTTCAATTAACCTTTTTTAAATTGAACTAAAAATGTATTACTACTTTTGCCAAATAATTAAGCTTAGGAGATTTCTATCATCTAATATCACATAGAATTTTTAGTGTAAATATGATAAGGAGTGTCCTTCCTCAGAAGATATCAATATAGTCTGAACTGGAAGACTTGGAATATGTCACCTCTGATACAATAATATAATTTGTTCTAATGGTTAATTACTTTAAAATATTCCCCAATATTGATTATATGGCATATATTTGAGTATCTTTAATGATATACCTCCAAAATAGTATGTTTAGGCTACTTTGATGAATTATGAGTTATTTCTTCCATGATTAAAAACATATATCTCAATGTTTCATTCATGTTGGTTTTAGTTATGTCTGTCTTTCAATACCACACACAAAATGTTGGATTTTTCCATCTGAAAATCCTTTAAATGGTTTTGAACACCTAATACATATTTCATAGGCTTTTCTTTCTCAGAGCTACACATGCCTTGATTTTCAAACAAATTCATTTTGAATGGTCTTGAGTACTATCACATTTAATAATATCCTATTGAATACCTGCTTGCTCTAGCCCTCTAGAAGCTTGCTCTTCAGGTGCACAGCAGTCATTAAAATGTGATAGGTCTTGTGTTGAGTGGATTTAAATGTAACCATTTGGTATAAAAGGGGCTCTTCTGCCCCTCAAGAAGCTTATAATTGCATAGGGTGCTATGGGTGGCTATATCAAACTGTGCCCTATAGGCAGCTAAATTTTACTTTTATGATTATTTTCAGCATTGTAATTTTAGGTATGGACTCTCTAATACAACATACATGTGACAACATTCATTTGATGAGTATGCCCTCAGAACCAGAACTTATTTCCTCAATGTCTGCTCACCTCTTGTCTTAGAATTCTTCCTTTTTACCCCAGAGAAAGCGTCTGTTTTCAGCATCCTCATCTGTATTACACTATCATTTTTAATTGATGATTGTTCATATGGTGGTAAGGCAGAAAAAAGGGGAATTCTTTCTGATTAAGCCTCAGTCTCAGGCACACATTTTATCCCTTGGGTTTTTTTGTTAATGCATTTTAGTGTTTAATTGATGTGTTGGTATCATGTACCAAACAATGTGCCTTGTACCGCTTCTGCTGAAAAAAGAAAACATTTTTAATTAAAAAGTTTATTAGAGTATAGTTGATTTGCAGTGTTGTGTCAATTTCTGCTGTACAGCATAGTGACCCTATTATACATATATGCACATTCTTTTTCTCATACTATCTTATATTAGGTTCTGTCCCAAGAGATTGGATATAGTTTCCTACGCTGTACAGTAGGACATCATTATTTAGCCATTCTAAATGCAATAGTTTGCATCTACTAATCCTAAACTCCCCATCCATCCCACTTCCTCCCCTCTCCCTTGGCTACCACAAATCTGTTTTCCATGATTGTGAGTCTTTTTCTGTTTTGCATAGGTTCATTTGTGCCATATTTTAGATTCCACATATAAGTAATATCAAATTGAATTTTTCTTTCTCTTTCTGATTTATTTCCCTTAGTATGAGAATCTTTAGTTGCATCCGTGTCACTGCATGGCCTAGGTCTTGGTGAGAGGGAGGGGGGAGGGTTATTACTTGAGCAAGTTTTCTTACCCCTTCTAAAACTATATACTTCTGGACCCAGCCTACATTATTGTTCTTTTTTCCCCATGTGCAATGTATTTGCGCAAGTAGCCATGATTTTTGTTTTTCTGCCCACTGCAAATTAATCCTTTTGTTTGAGGGATGAGCGGACAGGATGATCCTTACAGAATTTCAGCAATACCCACTAGTTTCCTGTCCCAGCCAGCATCACCACAGAGGCATTCTCAGGAATCTCTCAACTCCTGTCTGCCAATGCCTGTTGGGGTTAAATAGGAAACACCTGCAAGCAGGTGTGAATACCCCTATATGAGCAGACTCCATAAATTTCAAGTTCTCACACTAATTCACATGTGTCCTTAGAAATTCATTAAAATTTTTTAACTGTGTCTTTTAACTGGCTTATATGGCACATGGCCACATGTACTCCACGGTAAGCAAATGTGTGTATTCTGTTTGCATTATGTTTTTGCCTGCAGATGTCTATCACTCCCTAGATATTGAGTTATATGGTTTATATGAGTTCCCTTGCATGTTAGAAAAACATTACTTTGCAATCTTTCCATCTTTCATATTAAAAGGATGAGAGCAACACTCTTTCCAACTTGCTGTATTTCTGTGGTGAAATTCAGAGATGTCTTATTAGGGCACCTTCTTAGGATTTTTAAAAATCCCAAATGAGTTTGCCCTCATTTAATTAAGAGTTGATGCCACACATTAATCAGCTTTTGATGCTCTTTAATATTTCAGGCACTACATGCAAGTTATTAATTTTTTTTCTGTACGTCCACTTAGGTTGAGCCAATTTTAAACCAAAACGCGTAATGAATATGTAGAAGGAAGGGTGCGAGCCTAGGACTCATCTAATACTGCCTTCATAGATAACTTAGAGTGGGTTGGCAATATTGTTAATTGCCTACAGGGGGAGGAGGTAGGGCTCTGTTATTTTGAGTCCTGCTAAATTACAACCTATTTGCCATGTCCTTTCCTCACTAGACACTTACAGGAATGATCACCAGTCAAGTAAAGCTTTCAGAAATCATATTACGCTTTTTTTTTTCCCCCTGAAAAGATGGCTTAATTGACATGGTGTTGCCCTTGTTTTGGGGAGTAAAATTTGCTTAGGATTTCAGTAGTTGGACTTTCCCTTTCATCAGCTTCACATTTTCCCTGAGTGCATACTATTAGATTAGCACTCCTGATCTGGGCATTTATATTTTCTTACTCTGAACTGACAATGAAAGGGAAAAACTGGGAATGGACAAGAATGGGAAACTCAGCTCATGGTGACTCTTCCTTTCTTCCCAACAAATTGTACCTTTCCAACCACCAACACAATGACTACACACCCAAAAAAAACCTACAATTTAATGTCACATCTATTTTACAATGTTTCTGTAATAACTTTGGTTCAGTACACTTCCTGGTTGAGTTGTGGGCAGAGGGTCATTAGCCCATGATAATAAGCCATCTCGTCTAGAATGAAAATGGTTGCAGGATTAGCTTTCGTTCTGGTGGATAGGCATGACTGACATTTCTTTAGTCAATTTGAATGTCCCTGGGGAAACTCTCCTTTTTTGCTGATAACTCTCCACAGGAAAACCAGTAACATGGCTTTTAGACAATCTATATAAAATTTAAATTCTGTGAAGTAATTCAGAATGCTCTGGGGTTAGAATCCCTGAACGCACAGACTGTGAGTTAACCAAAAGCCAACTTTGTCCTAGTGGAAGAAATCATGACAGGACACAGAGGGAGATCAAAGTCCTGTGTGTAGGATACTTAACACAGTATTGATACTGGTGGTATAGGTAAGCTACTCAAAAATATTTTCCTATATCCTGCTTTTTAAGGTGTTACAATTTCCTAAAAATAGATAATATTTGTATTAGAATCTTAAGTTTCATATTTTTCTTTCTGGTAAGGTCAGTAGTACAATTTTCCATACTTTCCATAACCTATAAATATTATTTGCCATTTTATTTTTTATTTTTTGGCAGTACCCAAAGCATGTATAAGTTCCCAGGTCAGGGATTGAAACTTTGCCACAATAGTGAAAATGCCAAATCCTTAACTGATATGCCACAAGAGAATTCCTTATTTGCCATTTTAAATGATAAATTTTTTTCACCACTTGTGCAAAGAACTATGGAAAAAATATGTATTTTGATTTAAAAGACTGTTTCTTATTAATTATGTAGGCTGTTCCCACATATGCTTTATAGTTAAAATTATAATTAATGTTCAAGTTTTATACATTTTCAAGATGCTTAAAATTTTTTTTTGGCTAATAAAATAAGCATATGGTTTTAACAACTTTCTTACTAGACTATATATACCCTCTGCTTTGACTTACATCATTATTCTATCCCTGTTTCATGGCATATAGTGGATACTCAATAAATATTAGTTGAATAAATGCAACGTTGGAACAAGCTAAGAATGCTGTTATCTCTGTACTTTATTTTCAAAGGTGTTTGCCCATGTTAATCCATTATTTTTATTTCACATTATGGTACTACATTTTGCTATTTAGTTTGAGCATAAGTTTTCAAGGTTCTTTTGTGATATTTTATTTTTACTTATTTAACACATGGCAAAATAATTACAGGGAAATGAAGTTGTCAGAAGATCACCCTTAGAGTAAGAACTATAAGTTAATTTTATTTTAACTTAATTGTATTAAGTGTGGAAAGCTAATTTAAACAAATATTTGTGATTTTATTTTCTTATAACAAATCACTTTCCATTTTCACTTGGTAGTTTATAACAACATTTTGCTGATATAACTTTTGTTATAATAATCAATCTAATTAGTTTCAAAAGTCCTTCCTAACAAAGGTCTATTTTGTTTTACATTAATATATAAAACAATTTGTTATCCACACAATCATAGACATCCTTCACAATGTAAAGTTTGTTTCACTATATTATTAACATATATGGAAAGAGGCAATTTTTATGTCTACCAATGCACATAAAGCAGGCAAATCTTCACATAATATGGTTCCAGAAGGATAAGAAAAACAAAAGTTTTTGAAATAAATGTGAATAAATTATGGCTGAAAACTTTACAAATCTAAAGGAGACAGATATCAAGATACAGAAAACACAGAGAGTCCCAAGCATGTTGAAACCAAACCAACACACACCAACACATATTATAATAAAAATTGCAAAAGGTAAGCATAAGGAGAGGATTCTAAAAGCAACAAGAAAACAAACAAACAAACACCCCAAAGAGTTAATTATAAGGGGACCCCCATAAGGCTATCAACTAATTTCTTTACAGAAACACTACAGGCCAGAAGAAAGTGGCAAGATATATTCAAAGTTCTAAAAGGGCAACATTTGCTGCCTCAATTACTCTACCCAGCAAGAATATCATTTAAAATAGATGGAGAAATAAAGAATTTCTCCAGCAAGCAAAACTAAAAGCATAAAGCAATACTAAACCCATTCTAAAATAATTACTGAAAGAAATCCTCCAAATAAAAAAGAAGCAGGAAGAAATAGGACAGAGGAAATCATAAATTGAAAAGCAGTCACTTAAATAAGCCAGTATAAAGATCTAAAAGAAAAACAACAACAACAAAAAACTATTGTAAAAATGATGATACACACAAGGAAAAGCTAAATGGAAAACATGAAGATGTTAAGAAAGGACATCAAAATCATAAAATGTGGGAAGGAGAGTAGGAAAATCTTCTCTCTCTCTCTTTTTATGATACGTTTGAGTCTATATGACTATCAGGCTAAAGCAAGCAGATTTAGGAAGAGGTTTACATGTTTGAAAAACATGACAATCACAAATCAAAACCAAACAATACATTAACAAAAACTAAAAAGAAGAGGACACAAACACAAAATAAAATAAAATCATCCAATCAAAAATGAAAGGAACAAAGAAACAGAATCAACAGGAAAAAAATAGGTTTAAAGCGGCAATAAATACATATTCATCAATAATTACCATAAATGTCAATGGACTGAATTCTCCAATAAGAAGGCACAGATTGGCAAACTGAATTAAAAAAAAAAAAAAAAGAGCCTAGAGTACGCTGCCTACAAGAGATTCACCTCAGGGCAAAGGACACATACCAAATGAAAGTGAGGGGATGGAAAAAGATATTTCATGAGAATGGAAAATGCTGGAAAGTGGGAGCTGCAATATTTATATAAGAAAAAAAACAGACATTAAAACAAAGTCCATAAAGAAAGACAAAGATGGGCACTATTTAATGATAAAAGGATCAATTTAAGAAGAGGATATTACATTTGTCAAGATATATGCCCCTAGCATAGAAGCACCCAAATACATACAACAAATAATAACAGACATAAAAGGAGAAAATTATGAGGATATAATAATAGTAGGTGAATTTACTTACTGATGCCCACTTACATCAAAGGGCAGATCTAGGCTGAAAACCAACATGGCAACAGAGATTCTAAATGACACAATACAAATGTTAGACTTTACTGATATTTTCAGGACGTTACATCCAAAAAAAATTCAGAATATACATTCTTTTCAAGTACACATGGAACATTCACAAGGATTGACCACATAATGGGACATAAAAATGATCTCAATAAATTTCAGAATATAGAAATCACTTCAAGTATCTTCTCTGGCCAAAATGGCATGAAATCAACTGCAGGAAAAGAAATGAGAAAAAAAAACCTGACTACATGGTGACTAAATAACATGCTACTAAATAACCAGTGGTTCAATGAGGATATTAAAAGGGAAATTAAAAAATACCTTGAGACAAACAATAATGAAAACAGTACTATTCAAAATCTATGGGATGCTTCAAAAGCAGTTCTTAGAGGGAAGTTCATAGTTGTACAGGCCTTCCTTCAAAAAGAAGAAAAATCTCAAATCAAAAACTTAACCTGCTACCAAAAAGAATTAGAACAGACAATACCTTAAGTCAGCAGAATGAAGGAAAGCATTAAAATCAGGAAATCAATAAAGTAGAGATTCAAAAAATAGAAAAAAAATCAATAAAACCAAGAGCTGGTTCTTTGAAAGGGTTAAAAAAATTGACAAACCTCCGGCCAGACTCACTAAAAAGAAGCGAGAAAGAACTCAGAGAAAAAATAAGAAATGAAAAAGGAGAAAATCTCAATGGATACTGCAGAAAAACAAATACAAATACAAATCATTATAATAATAACAATAATGAGTATACCATGAAAAATTATATGCCAACAAATTTGACAACCTAGAATAAAGGGACAAATGTCTAAAGACATACAGCCCACTAAAACTTAATCAATAAAAAACAGATCAACTGAACAGACTGATCAGTAGAAATGAAATTGAATATGTAGTAAAAACGCTCCCTTTAAACAAAAGTCCAGGACCAGATGGCTTCACAGAAAAATTCTACTAAACATACAAAGAACTTATTTCCATCCTTCTTAAACTTTTCAAAAGTTTGAAGAAGAAAGAATAATCCCAGAGACATTCTACAAAGCTATCAACACCCTAATTCCAAAACCAAAGACACTACCAATAAAGAAAATTATAGGCCAATATCTTTGATTAATATAGACACAAAAATCTCAACAAAATTTTGGCCAATCAAATTCACCAACATATGAAAAAAGATTATACACCACAATCAAGTGGGATTCCTTCCCAAGTTCACAAGGATGATTCAACATATGCAAATCAAAGTCATATACCAAATTAGCAAAAATAAGTCAAAAACTACAGGATCATCTCAAAAGGTGCAGAAAAAGCATTGGACAAAATCCAACATCCATTCATGATGATTAAAAAAAAAAAAAAAAAAAACCTTTCCAAAGTGGGTATAGAGGGAACATACCTTTAACTTAAAAACTTTCTATGACAAATCCACAGCCAATGTTATACTCAATGGAGAAAAGTTGAAAGCCTTTCTGCTAAAATCTGGGAAAAGACAAGGAAATCAACTCTCATCATATTTATTCAATACAGTATTGGAAGTCCTAGCCAGAACAATCAGACAAACAAAAGAAATAAAATTATCAAATTGGTAGAGAAGAGGTAACCACTCAATGCAGACGACATGATACAATATACAGAGAACCCTAAGGACTCTTCACAAAAACGTCTCGAACTGCTCAACGAATTCAGCAAATTTGGTAGCAGGATGCAAGGTTAACAATCAGAAATCAGTTGCATTTCTGTATACTAACAGTGTAGTATTAGAAAGGAATATAAAAATGCAATACGAAAATCCAAAAACTGCACCCCCAAAGAAATAAATACCCAGGAATATACCTGACCAAGGAGGTGAAAGACTTACATGCTGAGAACTATAAAACATTAATCAAGTAAATTAAAGAGGATTCTATGAAATGTAAAGATATTTCATGATCCTGGATTGGGAGAATTAATATTGTTAAAATGTTCATACCACCCAAAGCAATCTACAGATGCAATGCAATCCCAATCAAATTAACCATGAAATTTTTCACAGAACTAGAGTAAACAATACAAAAATTTACATGGAACCATAAAAGACCCAGAATTGTCAAAGCAATCCTGAGGAACAAAAACCAGGCAGGAAGCATAACTTTCCCAGACTTCAGACAATATTACAAAGTTACAGTAATCAAGACAGTGTGGTACTGGTATCAAAATAGAGACCAATGGAACAGAAGAGAGAACCCAGAAGGAAACCCAGACACTTAAGGCCAATTAATCTTCAAGAAAGAATCAAGAATAGAAAATGGGAAGAAGACAGTCTCTTCAGCAAATGGTGCTGGGAAACTGGACAACAGCATGTAAATCAATGAAACTAATACACCCTCATACTATTTCCAAAAATAAACTCAAATTGTCTTAAAGACCTAAACACAAGACACCATAAAACTCCTAGAAGGGAACATAGGCAAACCGTTCTCTGACATCAACCATACAAATATTTTCCAAAGTCAGTCTCCCATAGCAATAGAAATAGAAACAAAAGTAAACTGATAGGACCTAATAAAACTGTGAATACTACTCAGCCATAAAAACAAGCAAAATAGTGCCACGTGCAGCAATACTGATGGAAAAATAGATTCTCATACTAAGTGAAGTTAGAAAGAGAAAGCCAAATACCATATGATATCACTTATAACTGAAATCTAGTATATGGAATGAGTTAACCTATCTGCAGAAAAGAAACAAACTCATGGAATGGAGAACAGACTTGTGGTTGTCAATGGGGAGGGAGTGGGATGTACTGGGAGTTGCAGATTGGTATATACAAACTACTGCATTTGGATTGAATAAACAATGAGATCCTACTGCATAGCAAAGGGAAATATATCCAATTACTTGTGATGAAACAGGATGGAGGATAATGTAAGAAAAATTATGTATGTATATGTGTAACTGGGTCACTTTGCTATACAGCAGAAATTGACAGAACATTTATATCAAGTATAATAAAAATTAAAAAAAAATTAAAAATTAGAAAAAAAATAAAGACATCTCCAAAAGATGCAAGGATGGCTTTGAGTGTTACACGTAAAATACACTTACAGAACATCATAATCCAAAGTACTTCCAGATAATTCATTGTCTAACTCAGGTAACTTCATTAGCATCTCAAGCTTATCCTTGACTTCTCACAATTAACTCATTTTATGTCTTAAGAGCAGTTGTGAAACAATCTTTATGCATAAGCAATCCATTCCTTTGTAAAATGGATCAATATTGCAGAAAAATTATGGGAAGAAATACATTAATATTTTCATAAATTTAAGACATTCCACTTTACTCTGAAAAATAGTGGAACTTTTGAGGTTCTGGCCCACTGGTTATTTCTGCTTGGCATAACATCATATACAGTCAAAACTGAATATATTATATTTATTTCTAACCCGTGGTTCTCTCCTTCCAATAAATGACTGCTTTATTAAGCCTATTTTCAAAGCTAAAATCTTGGAAATCATCAGTTATTTCGCTTTTTGTTTTTATCAACTCCATTCAGACACCAAGTAGACAGTTTATCCTCTAAACATCTAACAAACACATCTGTACTCATCTGTCTAGTAAGGTAAATGATCAGATCATCTATTGCCTGAATTAGTCCAATTTACTGTTAAATGAGTTTATTTAGTCTGTACACTGTAAGAGGACTGTGTCTTAAATCATGTCTGTGCTGCTTTAATTCCTTCTTTGGATTCCCATGGCCCTAAGAATAAAGCAATCTGTCTTATGGGGCCTTATATTATGGGACTTTGCTTTCTCTCCACCTCATCTCTTGCCTTCTCTCCATCACACACTCAGTACTCATAAACTCTATGCCTCAGATATACTTTTTCTTTGCCCACCAAAGTGACCTGCTGTCTCTTCCTTTTAGGCTTTTGCACATGCTATATTCTGTCCAAAAATGAGTTTCTCACAATTCATTCTCCTCCTACACATCCATCTCCAATTTTCTCATTTTTCTTTTTTGAGCATCTCATATTACCTTCCAAGTCTCTACTTTAAAAAGAGGTGATTCTGGAACACTTTTCTGGCATGAAGACTGAGTTCTACCTATTTTTTTTGCTTTTGCTTTATCCATTTTTGCCCCTATTGAAATACTTTTCACACCTTAGAATAATACCTATTTTAATTGTCCTTATATCACTCTAGATTCTATGAGAGCAGGGCTGTGTCTGTCTTTTGATGTGGCTGAACTCCAAAGATTTTATAGAAATACTTACTGAGGAGTTCCCATCGTGGCTCAGTGGTTAACGAATCCGATTAGAAACCACAAGGTTGCGGATTTGATCCCTGGTCTTGCTCAGTGGGTTAAGGATCCAGCGTTGCCGTGAGTTATGGTGTAGGTTGCAGAAGCGGCTCGGATCCCGCGTTGCTGTGGCTGTGGCAAAGGCCAACAGCTACAGCTCCTGTTAAACCCCTAGCCTGGGAACCTCCATATGCCACGGGTGAGGTCCTAGTTAAGGCAAAAAGACAAAAAATAAAAATAAAAATAAAAAATACTTACCAAAATAATGTGTTAAAAATACGGAGTAAAATCCAGTAATTACCCAAATGTATTAACAGATGTGCTATTTGAAATATTCAAGTAAAGTTAGAGAAATTTTGTAAAGTGGTAAAAAATAAATGATGGCATTGGAACTGGGAAGGCTATGGGGAAAGTTTTATTATGCTTGCAGGCACTAAGAATGAAGGTAAAACTAACTTTTCTTTCCCCAAAATAGAAAATGTATGGAAGGCCTTTGGGTGGCACTTTTTAAGAGATTTCTGTGTCAAGTAGCTATTTGATTAGCATAATTGCGTTGCCTTGAGGCAAATGGTTGTGGAATGCTCTGGCACACAGAGGTCAAGGGGCAGTCTTGCGGAATACAAATTGGCAACATTTTAGAAAGTGGTAGAGAGCACACTTTCATAATTAACAAAAAAAAAAAAATGGAAGAGTACAATAAGGCAATGTATCACTTTTATAAGGATTAGATTCCAACCCCGGAGCAGGAAGTGGTACCAGGACAAGATATCCTTAAATTCTTTCAAATTTGTGGGTTAACTGCTCAGATGTCCTTGGAGGTTGTTCTCTCTTAACATAGTTCCATCAGTTCTCTAATAGACAGTAGATAATGGTCCAAGTTTCTAAAGATTATGGCTTCCTTCTTAGACTTTGGAGCCTGTACTTTTTGTGCTTGCTACTTGGAACACTTCTCTGTCTGCATTTTTGGTATCAGCTACCCACCATTCAGTAATAACTTGAATGTCTTTTATTCTGAAAGGTTTTCCTTGACAGCTTCCTCCTCAAAAAAAAAGGTCATTCTGTCTCATAGAACCTTGTACAAAGACTTAAAGCACTTATTTCAGTATATAACTATATTTTAATTAGTTTAATGTCTGTCTTAGCAACTCTTCTGTAACGCTCCATTAGTATAAAATTATCTCTTTTACTTTTTTTATAATAGCATGTCCTCAGTCTAATATTGTGCTTGAAATATGGTAGACATTTAATACATATTTCTGATTAATTCTCAATTGAATTGATTAATACAAATAGAAATATAACTATAAAGCATTACATTTTTGCCATATATACACTGAGCCATAATTTTCCTTTTTTACACATTTTGATGGTTGATATTTTTATTTATTTATTTATTTTATTTTTATCTTTATTTTTTTTGTCTTTTTGCCTTTTTCTAGGGCCGCACTCGCGGCATATGGAGGTTCCCAGGCTAGGGGTCTAATCAGAGCTGTAGCCGTCGGCCTACTCCACGGCCACAGCAACGCGGGATCCGAGCCGCGTCTGCGACCTTCACCACAACTCAGGGCAACGCTGGATCTTTAACCCACTGAGCAAGGCCAGGGATCGAACCTGCAACCTCATGGTTCCTAGTCGGATTCGTTAACCACTGAGCCACAATGGGAACTCCTGATGGTTGATATTTTTAATTCATTGTTTTTTTGTGATTACAATGCTGAAATGTAGTTAATACAGTTAATATATAATTTTTTAACAGTTTTACAATTTTAATATGACAACAGATGTAGACTGAGTGTCACTATGTACCAGACACTATTTGGAGAGATCAAGATACAGTAATGTGCCTGCTCTTATTTTACCAACTTATAATTGAGAAATATTTAAAAATGATAATTTTCATAATAAATAATATCTATAGATTGCATAAGAAGAGCTTGCCTTTATGCTTGATTTTTGCGGAATATTTACATAGCAGGAGCCTAAAATTTCACATGATGACAGAAGTAGATCAGCTTGTAAGTTTTATATATTTACCATCTTGATTAAGAATATTCAGTTACAAGATGTGTAATTTTACAAAAAGAATGTTGTTACTGACCATTTCTGCCAGTTTTGTAAACTAGCGTTATTTTCCTTTAGGCTTTAAAATCATGTTACATATTTTTGGGATTGAGTAATTATAATATTTATTAGCTATTATTTAACTTACATCAGCAAGAAAATATCAGTAAAATGTTTGACCTATAATCAATCATTGTGATTGATGTTATATTTAAATGGTGACGTGTATGTATTAATGTTTAGTAGTTATTACAGTTACATTACTAATGATAATATTAAACACATTAATTATTTTATTTCATTTAAATTCTCTATGTAAATCATGTGTGTAAAGCAATTTAAAGGAATTCTGTGGATATAGCTCACGGTGTATTTTCTAAGAAATATATAAAAGGCTTGAGGACATTATTCAAAGATATTTTAAGTGAACTCGTAAAAAACTAAACGAATGAATATAACAAAACAGAAAGACACTCGTATATAGAGGTCAAATTAGTGGTTACCTATGGGGAGAAGGAAGGGATTGGGGTAAGAAAGGCATAGAGAATTAAGAGGCATAAAATAAATAAGCTACAAGGATATATTATACATTAAAGGGGATATAGCCAATATTTTATAATAACTTTAAGTGGAGTGTAATCCATAACAACATTGACTCATAGTGTTGTAAACATTAAACTAATAAATGGGAATTCCCATCATGGCTACAGGAAATTAATCTGACTAGTATAAGGGAAGACACAGGGTCAATCCCTGGCCTCAATCAGTGGGTTAAGGATCCGGCATTGCCACAGGCTGTGGTGTAGATCACAAATGCAGCTTGGAACTGACATTGCTGTGGCTGTGGTGTAGGGCAACAGCTCCATCTCTGATTAGACCCTTAGCCTGGGAAACTCCATATGCCATGGGTGTGTCCCCCCAAAAAAAAAGACAAAAAAAAAAAAAAAAGAAAAAAAACAGGAAAAGTGTTACCAGTCAGATATGGCAGTCACTTTTTTTAAATAAGAAAATATTTTATTTTTAAAAAGGTTTTTTAATTTTGTTTTCCTCCAGTAAGGACACTTGATGTGAGATCTACCCTTTTAACAGATTTTTAAATTTACAGTACATTAAAGTTGACTGTAAGTACAATATTGCACAACGGATACTTAAAGCACGGTCATCATATTTAACTGACACTCTACGCAAGTTATTAATAACTGCACTTCCCTCTCCCCCTTAGTCACTGGTAATGAACATTCCACCCACTGATTCTGTGAATTTAACTATTTTAGTTACCTCATATAAGTTGAATCATGAAGTATTTGTCTTTCTATGATTAGCTTTTTCACTTAGATTAACGTCTTCACGTTTTATCCACATTGTTGCACATTGAAGAATTTCCTTCTTTTTAAGGCTGAATAATATTTCATGGAATGTACATACCACATTTTACTTATCTATTTCTATGTTGATGGATCTATATGTTGTTTCTATAACTTGGCTATTGTGGAAAGTGCTGCAATGAACATGGGAATGTTAATGTCTTTTTGAAATTCTGATTTAAATTCTTTTCAATCAATGCCTATAAATAGATTTGCTGGGATACATGGTAGTTCTATTTCTAAGGAAATGAAAGACTTGTATACTAAAAACTGTGAAACACTGATGAAAGAAATTATAGAAGACACAAAGAAATAGAAGCACCCCATGTTCATGTACTGAAAGACAATATTGTTAAAATGTCCATACTACCCAAAGTCATCTACAGATTAATAAAATTTCTATCAAAATACCAATGGCCTTATTTAGAGAAGTATGAAAAAGTTCTACCATTTGTATGGAACCACAAAAGGCCATGGATGACCACATTAATCCCGAGAAGACAGAGCTGAGGGAATCACTCCTCCTGATCTCAAACTATTTTACAAAACCGCAGTAATCAAAACATTTGGCATAATGACATGCATATAGATCAATGAGACAAAAGAGCCCAGAATTAAGTTCATGAATATAGGATCTATTGATCTTTGATATGGTGCCAAGAATACACAATGGGGAAAGGATAACCTCTTCAACAAATTGGTGCTAGGAAAACTTGAAATCCACAAAGGAAGGAAATTAGGCCTTAATCTTGTCACCACCTATACAAATATTAATTCAATATAGAATAAAGACTATATAGTAAGACCTTAAACTCTAAAACTACTAGAAAAAAAAATAGAAGTAAAACTTCATAACATTGATTCTGGCTGTGATTTCATTACATAATATCACAGTCAGAGTCAAGAAAAACAAAATGAATAAGTGGGACCACATAAAACAAAAATGCTTCTGCACACCAAAGGAAACAACTAATAATGCAAAGGGAACCTGTAGAAGGAGACAATATTTGTAAAACATAAACTACTCAGAGAAGTGACAGTCTTTCATAACCTAATAATGGACGTGATTTTCCAAATTTTTTCCTGCATTCTACTCTAAAAATAAGGTAGTCTATAACACACCCAAATTGAGGGTATTACACAATGACGTGAATACCAGGAATTAAGTGTTATTAGGAAATATCCCTTAAGTTGTCTATCATAATATCAGTGAGACAGCATGACAGTTGCTACAATCATGTTTGCCAAATTGTTTGAGTTTGCTAAGGTTTAAGTTCTAGCTCAAAAATTTGTTTTTTTATTTTTCTACTTTTTAAATTTAATTTTACTGGAGTATAGTTGACTTACAATATTGTATTAGTTTCAGATATATAGTAAAGTGAGCCAATCATGCATGCAAATATATCCATTCCTTTTCCCATATAGGTTATTACAAATGAATGAGTAGATTTTCCTGTGCTATACAGTGGCTTATTGTTAATCATGTACTTTATGTAGTCGTGTGTGTATGTTATTTCCACTCTCCTAATTCTTCCTTCCCCCCAGCTATTTCACCTGTGGTGATCACAGATTGGTTTTGAAATCTGTGAGTTTGTTTCTGTTTTATAAATGAGTGGAGAAAGATTGAGAAACCATAAGAAATGTTTAACAAAGAACTTATTAATAATTTATTTTCTTAGTGATTTTGGCATGTTTTTAACATTATAGTCACCTCATGTTTTTAAATACTAATCCAGAGGAAATAGCTAACCATCTCATAGGGATAGAATAAATAGAATGGAATAAATGAAGAAAAAATAAATGTTTCTCAATATTGACACCACTGACATTTTGGACCAGATAATTCTTTCTTGCAGGGGCTCGTGCATTGTAGGATGTTTAGCAGCATCCCTGGCTTCTATCTATTAGATTCCAGGAGCACAACTCCTATGGTGACAAACAAAAATGTCTCTTGGAAGGCAAAAACACCTTCCACTGAGAATCACTGGTTTAAAAGATTTATTGCACATGAAATTATTAAAAGTTGCTATACACACTATACAATATTAGCTATTTTTACAATATCAGTTATGATTTTCATTGGGTTTTATCATCACTTAAGTGCTAAAAAAAGTATGAGTTCCAATAATATGAAAATAATAACAGCAAGAATCACACCTGAGATAGAAGTCAGATCAGATAGTTAAACAGAGTGAAGCCCCAAGCTTCAATGGGTTATTGAAGAGCCTTTATGGGGTTGTCGTCCCAGCTTGAAATTCCAGTGATTCCAGTTATTTTTACTAATATGTACATCTTTAGCTTATAGGCATCAGAGAATCTTCTCCAAAATACAAGTAACTTTGTGAATAAGATGTTAAATATTATTTTTTAAAAATCTATTCAAGTTTGACTATAAAATGCCATGTTTCTCTCTTTATAGGTTATGAATAGTGCATTGAGGAATACTGAGTATGCGGAAATTAAAGTTTTAACTTGAAACTAAGTCAATAATTGTGGAGGACAGAGAGAAAGAAGGGTGGGGAGGGAGAGTTATAGAAAATCAGCATACAGAAATAGCATATTAGCCATCTTGAGGGAAGGGTGCTAATTATAATAAAAAATCTGCCTAAGGCTGCTTTTTGAAGAGAAATTTTGACTTTAGGAAATATTTTAATAAGGCATGGTTTTAAAGTTACTCAATTCAATCAAATGTCATAATGTTTGTGAAAGCTTTTCTTTTCAAAATTGGAATGTATGACTTTGTAAGAGTTGATGGTAATGCAAATAGTGAAAAATGTCACAGCTAAAGTAGTTTTTACTTGTAATTTATTGTGTAGGAGTAAGACGATGTTATTAAGATTTACCAAATATGCGTTGAGGCTGATATCTATAATAAAATTGCCTTGCTTATTAAAACAGTCTAATTCTGAAGCAATGACACTCCTTTTTATATATTAAGTAAATAAAAGAGAAAAAAGATACATAAATGTCTTTTGGGCTTGTGTGTAGATTATCTAACTTGTCAAAAAAATGTTAGGTCTCCTAGATCCACCATCTAATGATATCATGAAGGTCACTCCCAGGCTTTGGCCATGTAGACATGATAAGCACTAATAGGAAATGTAAATTTTGCTTTCTGCCTTGCCTACCATGGACAAAATATGCTTTTTCTCCAGTCAGTATGCATCTTTTTTTCATTGTTTATTTGATTTTTAAGAAATTCCTTCTTAGGTTTACTTTTTATGGCCATCTTCAATTTCTTTTATTCTTTAAATTTTTACAGTTGCATTTTTTGGTACTCTCAGAACTTTCCTCCTCCTCCTCCTTCTTCTCTTTCTCCTTCTCCTTCTTCTTCTTTTTAAAGTGGGTCATGACTAGGATTTTTTTTTAAATTTTATTGAAGTACAGTTGAATTACAATGTTGTGATAATTTCTGCTGTATGACAAAGTGATTCAGTTGCACATGTACACACATCCATTCTCTTTCAGTACCCTTTTATGCATAGATTATCACATAATATTGGAAGAGTTCTTTGTGCTATATATAGTAGATCCCCATTGGCCAATTTCTCCATGTACTCCCGTGTGCATATGCCAATCCCAAACCTCCAGTTATCCCCTCCTCTCACACCTGTACCTTTTGGTAACCACAAGTTTTTCAAAGTCTGTGAGGCTGTTTCTTTTCTGTAAATAAGTTCATTTGAATCCATTTTTTAGATGCCAAGTATAAGTGATATCATATGATGTTTGTCTTTCACTGTCTAACTTCCCCAAGAGTTATTCTTTTAAAAGCACTTTCTCTGTATCACAAGCATCTGTCTATTTATCTATCATCATCATCTATCTAATTGATTACATATAGTATTCAGAGTTTTATGGTCAGTGAAGTTGAGGCTACAAAGACAAATAAGATGTAGTTTCTATTCTCATGTAATTATGAAATATTATACGTGTATACTGACAAACACAGTACAAGTCAGGATATCCTTGTTTACCTGTTATAAAAAAGGAAACACAAAGTGGCATACTAATGCCATAGTTAGTATTTAACCATAAAGAGATAAAGGGATTATCATTTGCAGCATAATAATGAACACGAATAAAGTGGTTTATTTTCAGATAATGGCAAATTTCAGGAAGGGTAATTGTGAAATGATTAATTGGAAAAGTCAAGTTCCCAGCATTACCTGAAGGGCTTTGAAAGTCAACAGTGTAGTCTATTAACACTATTTCAGTGGTTTTCATTGTTGTGAACCCAACCTTCACCCTTTCCCTTGAATGTACCTTTGTAACTTTGTAACTTGAATGCACCTCTTTTACTTTCTGTATTAGTGTCCTAGAACTACCGTAACAAACTACCACAAAAAGAGTCACTTAGAACAAGAAAAATGTATTACCTTAGAGTTTTGGAGGCTAAAAGTCTAAAATCAAGGGGTCAGCAGGGTCATGCTCCCTCTAAAGTGTTCAGTGAATAATTCTTTCTTGTCTCTTCGTGAGTTCTGGAGGTACCTGGAAATCCTTGATGTTCCTTCGGTTGTGGCAACATAATTCCAATTTCTATTTCTCTTTTCACAGGATCTTCTCTCCTAGGTATCTGTGTATCTCCCTGTTTCTGTATGTGAATTTCCTTCTCCTTTCTCTTACCAAGACATCAATAACTGGATTTAGGGCTCACCTTAGTCCAGTATGAGTCATTCTTAATTTGATTATATATGCAAAGACCCTATTTTCAGGTAAACATTCACAAGTATGTGGGATTAGAACGTCAACATATGATTTTGGGGGATAAAATTCAATCCACAACACTCTCCTGAAGTTAATGTAAGGATAATATAAATTTAAGCATATAACTTTCCAAATAAATATAATACCCTAACAATAAAAAGGACTAAATGTAAATATTTCATAATAAATATGAATTTAAAGTGCTTAGGTAACATTAAACTAAATAATAAACTAGTCAAATACTCACACTTGCAGATGCCACACGATGTGCGAACAAATCATATTTTAATATTGTTGATTCAGTACTACAGCAACATAACCACCAGTGGGCTGATTTTCTCAACTAATGAATCACTGTAATAAAGTTCTGAAAAAAATGAAAAATAAACTCCCTCTAATTCACAAGACAATTAGATTTTGGAATTAAACTTATAATAAAAGCAGAAGCATTTTGTGTTTGTATATAAAACAAAGTTGATTTCTATGCTCAGATACTAACGAACATGTTTTTCATTTATATGAATAGATACTTAAACATATGAGTCATCAAAAATGTAAAATAATTATTTGGTATACATGGCAGTCCATGCCTAATGGGATTTCAAGCACCTCGAGTCCCATCCACTAAAATCTAGATTGCCTCCATATTCTGTTTCATGAAAATGGAAACTGCTTTCTGTATCAGTTCGTTTATTTATTTATCTTGAAGTATAGTTGATTTACAATGTTTTATTAGTTTCAGGTGTACAGCAAAGTGATTCAGATATATATATATTATAGATATATGCATCCATAAAGACTAGACTCAAGAATACCAATGGGTTAATTGTAGTTATACAATAGTTATTTCTTTTTTACAAATGCTTTTGCTTATTACTATTTTCTGAAATTTTTGAATAATATACTCAAAAAAACATTAACTCCATTATATTTATACCCTCTTTAATAGTTCACTTATATATACCCCTTTCTACCCTCTGAATTATATAATTTTTCTCCTCAACTCACAGTTTGTGAAACTGAAATGTGTAGAAAAGAAGTGAATTTCTGCTCCCCTGGCACATTCCAGGCATCATTTTGGATTGATTGAGTTATATTTCAGGATGTGCTAACTTGCAAGCAGATTTCAGATCACACCATATAGGCAGACACCTAGGCAGGCTATACATAAAGCCAACTGATCTCTCTGATTCTATACTTAACCCCTGATTTATCACAACTTCACAAAGAATTGAGGGTTCACATGAAGAACAGATTGCAAATGTAAAACCTCTACACATGTGCTTGATGAATAATACAGAATGGAGGAAGGCCAGGTGTTGGAGCTATGCTGTTACAGAACAGGTGGCACCACGCATATGGCAGATGCATGAGAATAGAATCGATGATGCTTTTTAATGTGGAATAGGGTTTAACGTGGTTAAAAAGAAGTATAAAGGACATATATTACTCAGTGAAATGTCTCTAAAGCAAAATGAAAGGACTGGTCTTCGATTACAATTTTTTCCTCTTCTTTTATTACGAGATTATTCCAAATTCTATATGCCCACATAGAGAGTGAGGCTATCTGTGATTTAGGATTAACTGGAGTTGTTTCTTATAGTGCCTCTGAAACCTATTACCTTAGGGCCTGGAAAGACAGTAGTAGAATTCATTTTTGAGAAAGTTAAACATTAATTATTTCCATAAATATTATGACAGTGTAAGGTACACAAGATTTCTGCTCCAAATAAAGAGACAGTGTAATAAGAAGGATAAATATAAATAATTTTAACAATTCTACGTTACTTTGCATTTTAAAATTCAATGAGATATTTTTTTTTCTGTTTACTAGCAGGTGGATTTTTACCTTTGAGACAAAATAGAAGTGGGAAAGAAGAAAAATATCCAGACATACACTTTGGATGTCTTTTGGCATTGATAAGAATTTTTCTTCTAGATTTTTGGTTTTCAATAACCAGCAACACTTCCTTTAGTACCAATCTGCTATAGAGTCTCTTATTTAAGGAAAGCTCTACTTCATTTAAAAACGATTTTGAATTTATAGTCTAAAGTAATTTGTTTGCAAAGCAAATGTGGTTAAACTCATTACATGCAAAGCTATTAATATTTTGAAATAAAAACAAAAATTTAGCAAATTTTCACCTTATTCCATATTACCATCAAATATTTTAAAAGTCCTTTAAATAGCTTTAAACATTACATTCATTAGCTCAGGGATCTGATCAAACAATCTTTTAAAATTGGATATGGGAACATTTTATCAGATAAAGAAAGACTCTGTAAAGCAAATCATCCATGCTAACAAAAAAGGTAATTAAGATCTACCCTGGTGTTAATGGAGTTCTCTGAATGGCAATATGTAGAACAGGAAGTGATAGGAGACCATAAGTAAGTATGTGAGAGAGGCCTTTAGAAACTAAGTAGGCTGCAGAAAACTTGCAAAGGGCACCATGAATTACAAAGCCTAATACCTGTTACTCTCAAACAATACATTTGTGAGCTAAGGTAGAGAACTATCCTACCAAGACTTTTTCCTTTCATCTGAAAAAAGCAAACAAAAAAAGCTGCAAAGCAACACAGTTGAAAATGTTTATGAACTGAAAATGATACAAGTGGATATTTTAAAGTATTAACATAACAATAATTAATTTAAGCATTCCAGAAACACAGGAGTGATAGTGATAGCAAACATTCTTATCTTTTTTTCCCTTTGGGGTAGACATTTTATAGGAAATATATCAAATTGGCTGATAATGACCTCTTTTCTATACTCTGCTAAATGGGAAAATATATTTTTAAGAAAATGTTGATAGAGTTTGAAATTGTTCTGTATATATTATTTACAAATTAATTAAAGAAACCTTCTTGATCTAATTCAGTGTAAGATATAATTATGCGTACTCTGATTTCCAGATACATGTCTAAAAGTTAGATACAAAATGCTATTCAGTCAGAAACAGAATGAAACCTGTAATGCATGAATTTAAAAAAGTGCTTTTAAAATTTGAGATTAAATATGTATTAGATCTTACCTAGGTCAAACTAGATTTCTTTCATAAAATAAGCTCTTACAAAGAACAAGGGTCATAGGGAAATTAAGATTAGTTATCAGTGACATCCAATATTCAAGAGATCTAACTTCAAAATTGGGAATATAATGGTAAAGACACAGAATCCTGTAAAATAATACGTCTCTGTGTGGTAGATAATGATAGTTTATGCTTCCACATGTAAGGAACTTGGAATTTGCCTCTCTATTTTAAAAGTGAATAAAAACCTGAATAGTTTGAAGAATAAACAACTCTTCTTGGGTCCAAAAAATGTTGAGGACACAGTACAAACTACTGTGACTGAGAGAGACAGGGAAATACAGGGAGCTATAATTTACTGGAGGGAGAAAAATACCTTGGGAACCAGATGAGTGGAAACCACCTTGGGAACCAATGCCAAGGTAAGGAAATCTGAACCCTAATTGACAAACCACTAGAGACTCACTGTGGGCAACTCTGAGAGTTTAAAACTTCACAGGGATCCAGTCTTGCTTGGGGGGAGAGGGGACTACGATATTGTGACGTTTACCTCTAGGAGCTTTACAAGATTCCTACAGTAAATATTGGAAAAATATCCATTTGCATTCCCAACAATGGAAAGGAAGAAAAGACCATTTTGAACTACACCTGGAGCACTTTTTTTTTTTTTTAATTTTTAATAAGACCTGCCCTCAGAGGAAACTATTTAACTAGAAGCTAGGCTGTCAGCGTATTACTAGAGCCTAACAGGCCTGGAAAATTGCAATAGCCAACCCCAGCTCTTTCTAGCTAATCTGTCCCATGAAAAAGGGGAGGAAAATGAATAAACAAACAAACATGAGAAACACTTGCAGAGTTCACAGTCCAGAGGTATAGGCTCACTAAAAGACAGATCTAATCACGTGCATAAAGAATTCTGCCTCTCTCCCCACAGCTCACCATCACATTACTAAGGCCTATTTACAAGAGCTTAATTTACCTTGAACATCATGTCTGGAAATCAAGAATACTTAGGAGCCATACCAAAAGGGGGACAAAAAAGAGAAAATTAAGCATCAGAACTACACCTTGCTAATCCAGTCCATCTGTCGATGGACATTTGGGTTGTTTCCATGTCTTGGCTATTGTGAATAGTGCTACAATGAACATGCATGTGCACATGTCTTTTTCAAAGAAATTTTTGTCCAGATATATGTGCAAGAGTGGGATTGCTGGGTCATATAGCAGTGTTATTTACAGTTTTCTAATGTATCTCCATATTGTTTTCCATAGTGGTTGTATCAGTTTGCATTCACACCAACAGTGCAGGAGGGTTCCCTTTTCTCCACACCCCCTCTAGCATTTGTTGTTTGTGGACTTATTAATGATGGCCATTCTGACTCGTGTGAGGTGGTATTTCATGGTAGTTTTGATTTGCATTTCTCCAATAATCAGTGATGTTGAACATTTTTTCATGTGCTTGTTGGTCATCTGCATATCTTCTTTGGAGAAATGTCTATTCAGGTCTTTTAATCCATTTTTCATTCGGGTTGTTGGCTTTTTTGCTGTTGAGTTGTATAAGTTGTTTGTATATTTTAGAGATTAAGCCCTTGTCAGTTGCATCATTTGACACTATTTTCTGCCATTCTGTAAGGTCTTTTAGTTTTCTATTTGGTTTATTTTGCTGTGCAAAAGCTTGTCAGCTTGATTAGGTCCCATTGGTTTATATTTGCTTTTATTTATTTGCTTTTATTTCTGTTGCTTTGGGAGACTAACCTGAGAAAATGTTTGTAAAGTCGATATCAGAGGATGTTTTGCCAATGTTCTCTTCCAGGAGTTTAATGATGTCTTGTCTTATATTTAAGTCTTCAAGCCAATTTTGAGTTTATTTTTGTGCATGGTGTGAGAGTGTGTTCTAGTTTCATTGCTTTGCATGCAGCTGTTCGGGTATCCCAGCAATACTTACTGAAAAGACTGCCTTTTCCCCATTTTATGTTCTTGCCTCCTTTTTCAGATTAATTGACTGTAGGTGTCTGAGTATATTTCTGTGTTCTCTGCTCTGTTCCATTGGTCTGAATGTCTGTTTTGGACTAGTACCACACTGTCTTGATTACTATGGCCCTGTAATATTGCCTGAAGTTTTGAGAGTTATGCCTCCTGCTTAGTTTTTGTTCCTCAGAATTACTTTGGTGATTCTGGTCTTTTGTTGTTCCACATAAATTTTTGGATTGTTTGTTCTAGTTTTGTGAGGAATGTCATGGGTAATTTGATAGGTATTGCACTGAATCTGTAGACAGCTTTGGGTAGTATGGCCATTTTTACAATATTAATTTTTCTGGCCCATGAACATGGGATACCTTTCCATTTCTCTGTATCTTCTTTGATTTCCTTGATTAATGTTTTATAGTTCTTGGCCTGTAAATCTTTCACCTCCTTGATCAGGTTTATTCTTAGGTATTTGATTTTTTGGGGTACAATTTTAAAAGGTATTGTATTTTTGTATTCCTTTTCTAATATTTCATTGTTAGTATACAAAAATACCATGGATTTCTGAAGGTTAACCTTATATCCTGCTACTTTCCTGAATTTGTTGATTAGTTCAAGTAATTTTGGGATTGAGTCTTTGGGGGTTTCTACATATATAGTATCATGTCATCTGCATACAGTGACAGTTTTACCTCTTCTCTTCCTATTCGGATGCTTTTTATTTCTTTTGTTTGTCTGATTGCTCTAGCTAGGACTTCCAATACTTTGTTGAATAACAGTGGTGAGAGTGGGCATCCTTCTCTTGTTCCAGATTTTAGTGGGAAGGTTTTCAGCGTTTCTCCATTGAGTATTATAGTTGCTCTGGGCTTGTCGTAAATGGCTTTTATTATGTTAAGTTACGTTCCTTCTATACCCCCTTTGGTAAGAGTTTTGATCATGAATGGATGTTGGACTTTGTTGAATGTTTTTCCTGCATCTATTGAGATGATCTTGTGGTTTTTGACTTTTTTTTTTTGTGAATGTGGTGTATGACGTTGATTGATTTGTGTACGTTGAACCATCCTGGTGCACTTGGGATGAATCCCACCTGGTCATGGTGTATGATCTTTTTGATATGTCGTTGGATTTGGCTGGCTAAAATTTGGTTGTGAATTTTTGCATCTATTTTCATCATAGATATTGGCTTATAGTTTTCTTTTTTTGTGGTATCTTTGTCTGGTTTTGGAATTAAGGTGATGGTGGCATCATAGAATGTCTTTGGGTGTGTTCCTTCTTCTTCACCCTTTTGGAAAAGTTTAAGGAGGATGGGCATGAGTTACTCTTTGTATGTTTGGTAGAATTCACCTGTGAAGCCATCTGGTCCTGGACTTTTATTTGTAGGGAGTGTTTTTACGACATACTCAATTTCATTTCTAGTGTTCGGTCTGTTCAGTTGATCTATTTCTTCTTGATTCAGTTTTGGCAAGGTGTAAGTCTCTAAAAAGTTCTCCATTTCATCTAGGTTGTTAAATTTGTTGGCATACAATTGTTCACAGTATTCTGTCATGGTTTTTTGTATTTCTATAATATCCATTGTGACTTCTAGGTTTCAGGAGACATTTGTTTAGTTGGTGAATGGTGAATGGAGAGCTTTTGTTTGGTTTTACTGGTGTGTTTTTTTGGGGACTTTTTCTTATTTGTTTTTTTGTTTTAATTTCTTTTTAGGGCCACATCTGCTGCATATGAAATTCCCAGGCTAGGTGTTGAATCCAAGCTACAGGTGCCGGCCTATACCACAGCCACAGCAACATGTGATCCAAGCCATGTCTGTGACCTATACCACAGCTCATGGCAATGTCAGATCTCCAACCCACTAGAGATGCCAAGAATCAAACCCACACCCTCATGGATACTAGTTGGGTTTGTTTCCACTGAGCTATGATGGAAACTCCCTGGGACTTGTTTTTATTTTATATCCCAATTTAGCAAAAATAAAATTTGCCAATGTTATGACAACCCCTGGTTGTTTCCATTGTTTCTGGTTCATGAAGCCAAAAGTCTGGAAAACATTACTGCAGAAAATGCATTTAGATAATGACAGGCTAAATGCAAATATTTTAGAGTGTATTTAATTGGACATTTAAATCAGAGAAGTAACTTTTCCTATTTGCAATTTTTTATTCACAGAATACTGTATGGGAAGGTGTATTTCTTATTTTCAAAATCGCTATATGACAGATGTATGTATCACGTAACAATTTATGGTATTTTCACCATAACATTATGGACAAACTGATCCAGGGTTACTTCTTTGTTGTCTCTGGGTCTGAGAATCAAATCACACAAGTGGACAATGAAGCTTTAAATTACTTGCATTCTATTGGCAAACTGTACATTTTCCAGCTTATTTATGCAAAATAAAGATTACCTCAGACCTGGAAGTTAAATTCGATTAGCATCTCACCGAAGATCAGCATGCAAGGTGAGTAATATTTCTTTCTAACAGATTAGTAAACAATATTTATTCCTTGGATAATGATAAGTATATTATTCCTGAGGCCACCTTCAAGGAGAACTGTGTAAAAAAACAATCACTTCTGGCAGTTAACAAATGAATAATTTATTTATAATGATTTGGAAATTTTAGACACATAGAATTTTTTTTGAACAACAGTAACTCTTATACATATGTATCTTGAGAAATAAGTTTTGTAAGATCAGTTTTCATAATGTTCCTGCAAGAGTACAAATAGGATTTAACAATAGGAATGAATTTAAAATATTCATCTATTATTAATACTGAGTATATAAACCGTATTAAAGAAAGAACACAAATGGTTTAATAAGATACTAACCAATGGATATGAACGTGTCAGTAAAACTCTCAATTTATTGGTGTATTCATCCATTCTTCATTAAAAATGTATAGCTGTTTAATTCCTGACAAACTCAAATATGAAACTAGGTTCTAGAAAAAGAGGAAAGCCTTTTAATAACGGGTTTAAGTTTATTTATTTTTAATATAATTTATCAGTGATACTTTTGTTGCAAAATATTGTCACTGCAATTGGAAATCTGGCTAGGAATTTATTAAAGATTTATTGCTGTTTCCCTTTAGAGGAATGTTTGCATGAGATGTGCTTTAAAATGCTAAAGAATAATAGTGAAGTTAGGGCAGAGATATGTCCCTTAAAGTGCTATTGTGTAAACAGACTGACCCTTTACTTTTGCACCTCAGCAGTTTTCATTTGGAAAGACACACTATTATCCAATTTTAGGTGATCTAACTCTTAAAAACTTGAATTTATGTCATTACACTTGCTGAAGCATACATGAATTTACCTACTGATCATTTAGGATAAGAGAGGGTGGAAATTAATGGGTGTGTGCCAAGTGATCTAATTTAATGTAACATAAAATTTGATATATAGGAACAGCAATAACAACAAGATAAGGAGAGAATATTAAGTAAAATAACTGGGAAAGGAGCACAACCATTGCGAAAAATTATAATAAGGGAAATTACAATTATATGCTTTTGTTCTGTTCTGAAGCTACACTGTATATTTATTAGATTTTCTTTCAGTTAAAAGATAATTTAGTAAGATTCTTGTTCCTCATTATATGGAAGATTTTGCTAATAATATAAAGTTATTGCATGGAATATTTGGCCAAATATGTAACGTTTATTTTTATAGACATTTTAAAAGTGATTATTTAACAATTAAGATATTTTTATATTTTAAACAAGCCATTTCATATGTCATAAACTTTCCTTATTTGGGGACATTTTATAAAATATCAAAATTTAAAGGAGCAAATTTAATGCTTTTGAATTTGTTAATATGAGGGTAAACATAATACTATACTCTCAAACGTTCATTCATTCATTCAATCTAAAAATCAGTTGAATTATATGCCTGCTGTAAGTACAGAAAATAGAATGATAATAAAATAGACATAATTCCTGACCTACCGTATTTTATAGTGTAGGATAAAAAGGTTTTGAAGCAATAATCAAATACACACAAAATGATAAACTATAAGTCTTTATCTATAAAAAATAAGGAATAGTATGAGAGTTATCAAATTTGGTTAGGGTTCATGGAAGGCTTATATATGATGTAAGATCTAAAGCACAGATAGAAAGTTACCAACAAAGAATCAGTGAAGGGCACTGCAGTTAGAAGAAGCATCATGTCCAGATATGATAAAAGAGCTTATTGGATTCAGTCATCTGAAAGCAAGCCAGCATGACTGGAAATTAGTGAGCAGATAAAACTGATACAAAAAGAGACTAAAGAGTTTCCAGATTATGAAAGGATCTGTTGGCAAAATCAAGAACTTCGAATTTTGTGCCATGCTTAATGACGGGCCCATAATGAATTTTAAGAAGATAACAATGTTCATTTACCACCATTTTGAAAATAAAATTTAGCTTCAGGAGAATAGAATTGGGGAGCAGAGTGTGTCAAACATGAAGAGACAATTAGGAGGCATCACCATCAAGAAATAATTGGAGGTTGAATTAAAGAAATCACAATGGCAAAAGCGAAAATTGGATAGATGTGAAATATATTTTGAAATATATTTTTATCTTGGTAATTGACAAATGGTTGGTGGAGAGAGAAGAGCTGCAGGGGCCTGCCCTCCATTTTCAACAAATAGCTAAATGGCATCATCACTTATAGGTTGGCAAGTCTGCAGCAAAGAAAATTTATGGAAAAAATCAATAATTACATTCAGGATATATTTTTGCCTAAAGTGCATTGAAACATTTGAGTGGAATTATCTAGTACTTAACTGGAAATGGTTAGAACTCAAGACAGTTTTGGACTGCAGATATATTAAATAGTCATCATAGTTTATATATATTTGAATGTATTGGAAAGACAATATAACCCAGAGAATAGAGAGAGAGAGAGAATGAGAAAGAGAGAAGTTAATCTAAGGCAAGAAAGATTTTTCTGGAAGGAAGGAAGAGTAGGAAAATGTTATGAATTCTGCTTGGAGTTTAAAAAGGATGCTATTTTAAAATGTTCAAGTGTTAAAATTCCTGCTGTGGCACAGTGGGCTAAGATTCTGATTTCAGTGCCTTGGGTCTCTAAGGAGGTGTGGGTTTGCTCCCTGGCATGGTGCAGTGGATTAAAGGATCCAGCGTTGCCATACCCATGGCTTGGATCCTGACCTGGGGAACTTCTATATGCTGTGGGTGTGGTCATAAGAGAAATGTGCAAGTGTCAGGAAGAGGGTGTAAGAAAATGAGGTAATCTGTAGATGCGTGGATTTAATTCTGGGCTTTCTATCCTGTTCCACTGATCTATATTTCTGTCTTTGTGCCAGTACCATACGGTTTTGATCACTATAGCTTTGTAGTATAGTCTGAAGTCAGGGAGCCTGATTCCTCCAGTTCCATTTTTCTTTTTCAGGATGTCTTTTGCTATTCTGGTTTTTTTGTGTTTCCAGACAAACTTTAAACTATTTTGTTCTAGTTCTTTGAAAAAGGTCATTGGTAATTTGATAGGGATTGCATTGAATGTGTAGATTGCCTTGGGTAGTATTGTCATTTTGATAATATTGACTCTTCCAATCCAAGAGCATGGTATGTCTTTCCACCTGTTTAAGTCATCCTTGATTTCTTTCATCAGC
>PVHT020004944.1:16149442-16182675 GCA_004024745.2 Catagonus wagneri
TAGGCAAGATATGGTACATACACACAATGGAATGTTACTCAGCCATTAAAAGGAACGAATTACCAACATTTATAGCAACATGGATGGACTTAGAAATTATCATGCAAAGTGAAACCAGTCAGACAATTAGACAGCAACACCCAATGATACCGCTTACATGTGGAAACTAAAAGACACAATGAACCTTCTTACAGAGCAGGCAATGACTCACAGACTTTGGAAAACCTTGGTTTTTCAAATAAGACAATCTGGGGGGGGTGGGGGGATGCACTGGAGGTTTGGGATACAAAATCTGTAAAATTGACTTGTGATGATTTATGCACACCTATAAGTGAAATAAAATCCATTAAGAGAAAAAAAAAAAGAAAATGAGGTAATCTTTCATCCCTTCCTAAAAACTGCATATCAATTAAAAAATATTTTAAAACAGCATCTCTTTGGCATCAAATCCTGTAAGTAGGTCTGAACCAAAAGATAAAAAATTAGTGCAAAATTAGAACATGACATCAGTCAACTTTAGAGTTGTATTGGGAACCTTATTTTATCACAAGGGAAGAAAACCGAACTCGTGCTGTAAATCTGTACACTGAGGGGATTTTTTTTTCTTTCTTTTTTTTTTTTTTAGTGAGATCTTCCAACTTCCCTTGGTTGTATAAACCTGCAAATATATATTTATGACACAGAAAAAATGAGTAAATATTGATTAAACTAAAATATTATTTCTTTTGAGTCTATCAGAAATCTAAGGTGACAAAGGCAACCGTGTATACCTAAAATTCAGAAATAGGATGAGCCCCTTCTGAAGAATGTTGAAACATGAGAATTATTTCAACTGTGTGTCTGTGTGGCCTCAATAAAATTTATTCAGCTGAATTATAAAGAACTGCTGAGCCTAAGGAGCTTAGCTTGTCAATCATAAATAGCTGAGGCCGTCTCTGCTGATCGACTGCACGAAAAAACATGCTACTACACATTTAAGAAAACACACACACAAACAAGAACAGCCTATTATAAAGAGACAAAGCAAAAAGCAGACCCAGATTCATAAATGACTCAGATATTGACTATCAGATCTTGACTCAGATATTGACTCCTTCACACAGGAGACTTGAAATAACTATAAAGTCTATTATAGTTATAGACTATAACTATAGACTATAGATAAAAATATTAGAGCATATAGTGGGAAAATTATACAATATACGTAAGTATAGGGAGACATCACAGCCTGGTTTTTCTAGAGAAATAGAACCAATGAGATGTAATCGTAATATAGCTTACATTATATTACATAGGATATATGTTATTTATATAAAATAACATTTATATAAAATATTTGTTATTGATATAAAAATAAATCAATATATTTATATGAAATGTGTAGAAATGTGCATTACAAGGAACTGGCTCACATCATTATGGAGGATGAGAAGTTCCCAGTTTTGCAGCTGGCAAGCTGGAGACCCAGGAAAGCCAGTGGTGCCAGTCTGACAGCAATAGAAGACAGATGTCCCAATTTTAAACAGACTGAGAAGAGTGAATTCTCTCTTATTCAGACATCTTTGTTGTAGTTAAGCCTCCTACAAAATGGATTAGATGCAAACAGTTTGGGTAGGACAATCTGATTTATTCAGTTGATTGAAATATTAATCTCATCCAGAAACATCCTCACAGACATACTCAGAATGTTTAGCCAAATATCTGGGCCACCCTGTGATCCACATAATTTGACACACAAAATTAACCATCACTAGAGATCTCAACAAAAACTGAAATAGTCAAAATAAGATTCCAGAAATAATTATAAACCATAGATAAGAAGAATGATTTCACTAGACATACCAGTAAGTGTTGAGGATGGAAAGTTGTGTTAATAGAAATTATTCAAAGTGAAACACACAGAAAAAGAGAGTTAGACAATAAGAGAAGAGCCCCACTATAGTTGCCATCCCAGAGGAAAAGAGAAAGAAAATGGAATAAAGGGAATATTTGAAGAAATAATAGCCAATATATTACTTCAGGTTGATCTTTTATTTTCATAAAGCATAGTAAAATTTCATTCTCTATTTAAAAATTTTCTCTGTCTCTCTCTCTATTGCCTTCAATATTAAGCATCATTCTTTTACCCTGACTTATAAACCCTCTGTGATCTTATCTTCATTGGCCATCCATGCCATGCTCATAGTTCTACTAACTCCACCATTTAATACATTGGTAACCTAAATATGTCAAGTTCCAGAAATGTTTTTTGCAACATGTGTTCTTATACATGTGAATTCCCTTTTCTTAAATTCCTCACTTACACTCAAGTCAACCTGACCTGAACTCAAATCTCAAGGATATGTTGAATGTTATTTATTTTTTAATTTTTATTATTTTTTTCCATTATACCCAGCTGTAGAGCATGGTGACAAGGTTACACACACATATATTGATTCATCACAAGTGGTTAGACATAGTTCCCAGTGCTATACAGTAGGATCTCCTTGCTTTTCCAGCCCAGAGGCATCAGTCTATGACTATTAACCCCAGGTCCTCCACCATCCCATTCCCTCCTCCACCCTTTTGGCAACCACAGGTCTGTTCTCCAAGCCCTTGATTTTCTTTTCTGCATAAAGGTTCATTTGTGTAATATATTAGATTCCAGTTATTAGTGATATCATATGGTATCTGTCTTTCAGGGATCATTTCTATAGTTTGTGAATGTTATTTTTATTAGAAATCTGCCTTGACTTCCAAGCTGTGTTCCCATATTACCATCAACTTGCTTTTTACCATAGCATTTATAATAATTTATTGCAACTGTTTCCTTATACATGTTTTCCTAAGTAGGCTGCAAATTCCTAAGTTTGGTGAATGCATTACAGTTTCCTTGTATTTTCCTGAGTAGTTCAATGACCTATGAATAGAAGATGGCTTACATGATAAATATTCACCAATAAATTAATTATATAATAAGATAAAAATTACATGTATAATATTAATAAAAAAAGAAAATATGACTGGTTCCCTACAGACTTCAGTGCACCTTTTAAATGTTATACTTTATTCTATTTCATTTTTTATTTTTTAAAATGTTACACTTTTTAATTTATTCTTTTATGATCAGCATATTTGTAAAGATTCATAACTTGCAAAAATCTAGGCATCCAAAGTTAAGGATAAAAAAAGCAATTTTGCATGGTTTAGCAGTCTATAAAAACACAAGTTAGCAGATATTGTAAATCACTAATAGAATGCACAAACTTTCTTAGAGCACAATGCAACCATGCTGAAAAGGGCTGTAGATATAACTTGTAGCAAACCTTTCAAAGCAGACTCTATTAATCTTAATTTTTACTCTTGCATTTATCAGAATTAACGCATGGAAGATTATATATGTGAGCTATTTATATGATAATGAAATTGTGTAAAATCTGTAGTATGCACAAATCAAACATTTATATTTGCTTTCTTTCTTGCTAGGCTTATTTTGTTATATTTGTGATTTGTAATTTATTTTCATATTCCATATTTATGAATAGGAAATTGTAATCTATATAAACTATATTCACACAAGATACTGTATTATAAAGACTTTGTCAGTTTTTGGCTGATGTATTGTCTCCTTCTCAAATATATTATAAATATATCCTCTAAATAATGGTATATGTGTTTGCATTCTGAACAAATTCTACACGTGTAATTCTAAATAAGTTTGGAATTTGGTTTAGTCACTGTTGAGAACATGTTTCACACATTGAGCCATTCTGTGAATAAAACTTTTGAATTAGGGAAGACCCTTACCCAGGATTGCAAGACAACAGAAATATGGCAGAAATCAAATTCTTTTACTTATACTCGGGAATTGAAATATTTATCTCTATTCATATTTTGTCTTTTTAGTACTTTAATTTTTTGCATAGATGCCCCAGGACTACAGTACTGTCCTCCGTGTCTAATGAAAACAATGTCTCAAAGACACTGGTTTATCTTTCTTCCCTTTTTTTTAAATTATTTTTTTCTTTTTAGGGCCGCAACCATGGGGTCTCAAAGATCCCAGGCTAGGGGTCTAACTGGAGCTCAGCTGCAGGCCTATGCCACAGCAACAGTGTCTCCGAGCTTCATCTGTGACCTTCATCATAGCTTGCAGAAACGTCGGATCTTTAACCCACTGAGCAAGGCCAGGGGATGAATCTGCATCCCCATGGACACTTTGTCTGGTTCTTAACCGACAATGAGAACTCCTCTTTTTTTCCTTAAAGCAGTTAGTTGGTTGTATTATTCACATTACTTTATACAAGACATTACTTAGCCATTTTCCTTTCCTCAAAATACTTTAAAACTTGCAACATAATACCAATTTGTAAATTCAATATTTTGAAAGTGGTGCTTCATTACAATTCTTTATTTCTCTCTTGAGTCTTGATTTTTGCTGCAAAACCTTCAGTAAACACTTGCAAAATTTCCAGTATTTTATTCTATTCTGTATATTATTTATTCTCTTCTACTTTTTTGTTATTCATTTAAACTCAGATCTCAAAACCCAGAGATGTAATGAGAGTCCATGTATATGGACTGGACATGTCTTTACATAATAAAATCTCATGCAGAATTCTTGATCAGTTATTCTCAAAACCTGTTCAATTCTGCATTCTTTGTAATATAAAACTCCAGTTTTTACTAAATTGAATTATTTAAATTCTGGTTATATATACATGCATATATTTACTATATTAAAACTTTATAACTAAATACGTAATTTATGTGAGGTATTATTGACAACCAAACATACAAATTTAAGCTGTGCAACCTGGCAATATCTTTACACTGTGAAATAATTATGACAATTAAGGTAATTAATACAAGTGTTATACCCTGTTTCCTGAAAGTCCTCTCTGCCCCACTTGGCTTTTATGAAAACCTGCATTAGTGCCTCTTTTTGCTAACAAAGAAACCCAAAGAGGAATTTTGCTTCATAAAGACAGTAATAAACTGAAAATAGCATTTGGTGTTTGCTTGCAGTGAGATTATAGGGGCAGCATGTACTACACTCAGCATCTCAGCCTCATACCTTCTGAGCCTTGAACTGTGACTGTGAGCATCTGGGCTTGATCTCTATTTTATGCAGCCGAAGCGAGATATGTCCTATGCTTCTTCACTTTATACTGTTTCAGCTTAAGAAAAGTTTCATGGCTTTCCCGTCATGGCTCAGTGGTTAACAAACCTGATTAATACCCATGAGGGTGTGTGTTCGATCCCTGCCCTCACTCAGTGGATTAAGGATCCTGCGTTGGTGTGAACTATTTTGTAAGTTGTAGATGTGGCTCGGATCCAGCTAAACTGGTTGTGGCATAGGCCGACAGCTAAAGCTCTGATTCAGCTCCTAGCCTGGGAACCACCATATGCCATGGGTACACTAGTGATAGGACATGGTGGAAGATAATGTGAGAAAAATAATGTGTGTGTGTGTGTGTGTGTGTGTGTGTGTGTGTGTGTGTGACACTGGGTCACTTTGCTGTACAGCAGATATTGACAGAGCATTGTAAATCAACTATAATAAAAGTTTTAAAAAAGGAAGGAATGAAGGAAAGAAGGAAGGAAGGAAGTCTTCCTCATGTGGCACAAAGGGATCGGTGGCATTTCTGGAGTGCTGCAGCTGCGGTATAGGTCTTATCAGTGGATTCCTGACTCAGGAACTCCATATACAGTGGTGTGGCCAAAAAAAAAAAAGAAAGAAAGAAAGAAAAAAGAGAGAGAGAGAGGGAGAAAATATTATTATAAAGATAACATTGTGATGTGGTGATTAATAGACAGGCTTCCCCCACTATCCAAAAGGAGGGCGTGCCTATGAAACTTTCCTTTCTTTCTTTCTTCCTTCCTTCTTTCCTTCCTTCCTTCCTTCCTTCCTTCCTTCCTTCCTTCCTTCTTTCTTTCCTTCCTTCCTTCTTTCTTTCTTTTTCTTTTTTGTCTTTTTATGGTTAGGAAATATTTCTAAATTGAATTGAAAAGGAAAGTATATATGTGATTGAACTAAATTACCTATCTCTGTCTAATTCTATTATTGCTTCTATTCTATTATTGCTTCTATTTCCACCTATCTTTTGATACTTAATATAAAGGAAATAAAAGAGGAGAAATAGAAAAAAAAAAGAGTCTGATGTTCTGGGGCAATATGATCATTTTTCAAAACAATTTAAGACTGTGTATTCACAACAAATGGAGGCAATAATGTGTTCTCCATGTGAGCATAAAGGTGGGCATTTTTAAGGACACAATTTCTAAGGGCTTTGCATCCTGTTGCCAGAGTATAAGGAGTACTCAAACAACTAAATGGGGGTTCTTAGTGGTCTCAGGGGGTAAAAATTCCTGTAATTTAGACACACACCGAGAATATAGAACATTAAAATGCCATTAACTTAAATACTCACACTCTATAATACATTCAATCTAATTATTATGACATTATAGAAATATGTAGTATCCAAATGTTCTTTAAGCTATTTACAAAAGTGAATATAAAAGTGTATTTGGCATCAGAGAACCTGTTAACTCAATAATAGGAAAAAAAAAGCCACTCATCCAACGTAGAGAGAATTCAGCACAAAGTATATTTGGATCTATGTTCACTATTCTCGTGAATAGCATGGCCAGTTCAATTCAGTGCTTTTGAATGATTTTCAAATGAACTGGTTTTGCAGAACCAAAAGCTGGAATAGAAGCAAAAGAGGACAAAAGAGAATAGTTATACCTCAATTACTTATTGGTTGTTTTATTTTCTTGTTATTGTTTTTTTTCCTCTTTATAAATTGTTTTTGAACTGACATTGCTTTGATATCCTGAAAAAATAGCTACCAGATTTGTCAAAGGTCAATTGAGTTTTTTAATGTTTAATTTTGCATTAGTGTTTTTAAAATCATTAAATGAATTTCTAACAAATCACACTAGTGAGCTATAGTTGTTTGGTTCTGAAAAACAGTCTACCTGAGAAAAGCTCTCTCTGGTTTCTCAGTAACTTGAAACAAGTAGGCTTTATAAAGGTAAAATTTTATGATCATACTTAAAACTAGGTGCAAATTACAAGAATGACTAATTGCATAAAACCCAATCAATTGAACTGTGACTTATTATCTTTCTCTCTCTCTCTCTCTCTCTCTCTGGCTATTTCAATCTTTCTGTGAGGAGTCCAACAATTACTGAGTGAAAGGCAAATCCTCTAACAAAATTTAAGTGTAAGCTTTGTTATATTTCTCATTGCATACATGTAAAGGAATGACTAATCTCAAAGCAAACAAAAAATTGGACCTGTGCCATTTACTAATCTCATAAATGTGAGCCAAGCAGATCTCCCCAAATTATAATCAGACTCACACTATAAAATTGCTCATTCATAGCTCATGTCCGTACACTGCTAAAGTCTCATTGTATGAATAATGTGTATATGTAAAAGAAATAAAAAAGTTTCACAAGTAAGTAACCTGATTTTTCACCATTTGGATAGATCTGAGTTAAATTATAAGTCAATATAAATATGAAGACATTTTTACTACTTTATAAATGGAAGGAATGTTCTTAGATTTTATATTTTATTTTATTCATTTTTTGACCACATCTATGGAATACAGAAGGGAAGAGGTACAACTGTCACTATTTACTGATGACATAAAACTCTATGTAGAGAACCCTAAAGTCTTCTCTCCTAAACGATTAGAACTAAAATGAATTCAGCAACATAGCAAAATACAAGATCAATACACAGATATCTGTTGTGTTTCTGTACACTAATAAAGAAATGTCAGAAAAATTTTAAAAAAGTCTCATTTAGGATTCCTATTTTTGTTCAGGGGTAACAAACCCGACTAGTATCGATGAGTATGCAGGTTTGATGTCAGGCTTTGCTCAGTGGGTTAAGTATCTGGTATTGCTGTGAGCTGTGGTATAGGTCACAGACGTGGCTGCAGCTCTGATTCGACCCCTAGCCTGGGAATTTCTATATGCTGGATGTGCACCCTAAAAAAGCAAAAAAAAAGAAAAAAGAAAAAAATTCCAAAAAACAAAAAGAAAAGAAAATTCTTTTAAAATTGTGTTAACAAAACCCCAAACCAAACCAAACCAAACCAACAGAAAGAATCCTAGGAACAAATTTAACCAAGTAGGTGAAAAACCTACCTGCTAAAACTATAATTCATTGATGGAAGAAACTGAAGATGATTCAGTGAAATAGAAAGATATCTCAGGCTTTTGGATTGGAAGAATTAATATTGTCAAGATCATTTCACCCAAAGCAATCTACAGATTTAATGCAATCTCTATTAAAACACTCATGTCGTTTTTTACAGAACTAGAACAAACAGTTCTAAAATTTTTAGGGAACCATAAAAGATACAAAATTGCCAAAGAAATCCTGAGAAAAAAAGAGCAAAACTGGGGCATAACCCTCCCAGACTTCAGACTTTGTTACAAAGGTACAGTAATCAAAGCAGCTTGGTGCTGTCACAAATACAGACACATAGACCAATGGAACAGAATAGAAAGCCCCCAAATAAGCTCATACACCCATGTCAATAAATCTATGATAACAAGTCAAGGATATACAGTGGAGAAAACTGGTCCTTTTAAGAACTGGTACTGGACATTCTACATGCAAAATAATGAGATTAGAACACTTCCTCACACCATACACAAAAATAAACTCAAAATGGTTTAAAAGCCTATTACCTCCCACTTGTCAAAATGATTATTATCATAAAGTCTACAAACAGCAAATGTTGGAGAGGATGTGGATAAAAGGAAACCCCCATACACTGTGAGACTGTAAATTGGTTGAGCCACTATGAGAAACAGTATGAAAGTTCCTTGAAAAATAAAAAATAGTTTTCATCAGCTAACCACAAACTCCAAGTCCAAGCCACTCCCTCCTCTGTCAGTGTGCATTTTTTTTTTTTTTTTTGGAGTTAGTTTCTGTAGATAGGTTCATTTCTGCCATGTATAAGTTTCCAGATATGTGATACCATATGGTATTTATCTATCTCTTTCTGACTTCACTTAGTATGAGAGTCTCTGACTTCACTTAGTATGAGAGTTCCATTCATATTGCTATAGATGGCATTATTTTGTTCAATGGACATTTAGGTTGTTTCCATGTCTTGTCTATTTTGAATAGTGCTGCAGTGAACATAGGTGTCCATGTACATTTATCTGCCCAGGAGTGCCCAAGATGGGATTGCTGGGTCATATGGTAGTTTTATTTTAGTTTTCTGAGGTACCTCCATACTGTTTTCCACAGTGGCTGTACCAATTTACAGTCCAACCAACAGTGAAGGAGGGTACCCTATTCTCCACACCCTCTCCGGCATTTGTTGACTTATAAATGATGGCCATTCTGACTAGCGTGAAGTGATTTCTCATTATAGTTCTGATTTGCATTTCTCTAATAATTAGTGATGTTGGGCATTTTTTCATGTTCCTGCTGGCCAGCTGTGTATCTTCTTTAGAAAAATGTCTGTTCATGTCTCCTGCCATTTTTCAATTGGGTTATTGTTTATTTTGCTGTTGAGTTGTATAAATTGCTCGCATATTTTAGAGATTAAATCCTTGAATCATTTGAAACTATTTTATCCCTTTTCATAGGTTGTCTTTTTTTTTTTATGGTTTCCTTTGCTGTGCGAAAGTTTGCAAGTTTGATTAGGTCCTATTGGGTTATTTTTGTTTTTATTTCTATTGCCTTGGGAGACTGAATTAAGAAAATATTTTTATGGTTGATGTCAGAGAATGTTTCACCTATGTTCTCTTCTAGGAGTTTGATGGTGTCTTGTCTTATGTTTAAGTCTATAAGCAATTTGGAGTTTATTTTTGTGTGTGTTGTGAGTGTGTGTTGTAGTTTCATTGATTTGCATGCAGCTGTCCAGTTTTCCCAGCACAATTTGCTGAAGAGACTGTCTTTTTCCCATTTTATATTTTTGCTTCTTTGGTCAAAGATTAATTGACCACAGGTGTCCAGGTTTATTTCTGGGTTCTATATTCTGTTTCATTGTTCTGTATGTCTGTTTTGGTGCCAGTACCGCACTGTCTTGATTACTGTAGCTTCGAAATAATGTCTGAAGTATGGGAGAGTTATGCCTCCTGCTTGTTTCTGCGACCCTCTCAGGATCGCTTTGGCAATTCTGAGTTTTTATGTTTCCATATAAATTTTTGTATTGTTCTAGTTCTGTGCAAAAAAAAAAAAAACATTATGGGTGACATGATAGGTATTGCATTGAATCTTTAGATTGCTTTGGGTGGAATGGCCATTTTTACGATATTAATTTTTCCAACACATGAGCATGGAAAATCTTTCCATTTCTTTGAATCCTCTTTAATTTCCTTGATTAATGTTTTATAGTTCGCAGCATATAAGTCTTTCACCTCCTGGTCAGATATATTCGTAGGTATTAAGTATTTTGGGTTATGGTTTTAAAAGGTATTTTATTTTTATATTCCTTTTCTAATATTTCATTGTCACTTCAATAACTGCAACCAGTTTCTGAATGTTAATCTTGTATCCTGCTGCTTTGCTGAATTTATTCATCAGTTTGAGTAGTTTTTGTGTGGAGTCCTTTAGGGTTTGAAATATATAGTATTATGTCATCTGCATAGAGTGACAAATTTACCTCTTCTGTTCCATATTGGATACTTTTTAATTCCTTTTGTTTGTCTGATTGCTGTGGCTAGGACTTCCTATACCATCTTGAATTAAAGTGTGAGCATCCTTGTCTTATTCTATATTTTAGTGGGAAGGCTTTCAATTTTTCTCCATTGAGTGTTATATTGGCTGTGGTTTTGTCACAAATGGCTTTTATTATATTAAGTTATGTCTCTTCTATATCCATTTTGGTAAGAGTTTTTATCATGAATGGATGTTGGATTTTATCAAACACTTTTTCTGCATCTATTGAGAGATCATGTGGTTTCTTACTTTTGTTAATGCATGATGTTGATTAATTTATGTATGTTGAACCATCCCAGTGAACTTGGTTTAAATCCCACTTGATTGTGGTGTATGATTTTTTATATGTTGTTGGATTCTGTTGGCTAAAATTTTGTTGAGAATTTTTGCATCTATATTCATCAAAGATATTGGCCTATAATTTTCTTTTCTGGTAGTATCTTTGGTTTTGGTACTAGGGTGATGGTGGCTTCATAGAATGTCTTTGGGAGTTTTCCGTCTTCTTCAATCTTTTGGAAAATTTTAAGGAGGAGGGGTATAAATTCTTATTTGTATGTTTGAGAGAATTTGCTTGTGAAGCCATCTGGTCTGGGATTTTGTTTGTAGGGAGTGTTTTTATTATGTATTCAATTTCATTTCTAGGAGTTCCTGTCATGATTCAGTGGTTAACGAATCCGGATAGGAACCATGAGATTGCGGGTTTGATCCCTGGCCTTTCTCAGTGGGTTAAGGATCCGGCATTGCCGTGAGCTGTGGTGTAGGTTTCAGACACAGCTCGGATCCCGTGTTGCTCTGGCTGTGGCGAAGGCTGGCAGCTACAGCTCCTGTTAGACCCCTAGCCTGGGAACTTCCATAAGCCGCAGGTGTGGCCCTAGATAAGGCAAAAAGACCAAAAAATTTTTCTTTTCATTTCTAGTGATTGGTCTGTTCAATCGATCTATTCCTTCCTGATTTAGTTTGGTGGGCTGTATGTCTCTAGAAAGTTGTGCATTTTTTCTAGGTTATCATTTTTCTTTCACATATTGTTTGTAGTATTCTCTTTTTTTTTGATTTCTGTATATATCTGTTGAAATTTCTCCTTTTTTATCTCTTACTTTGTTTATCTGAGTGCTTTCTCTCCTCTTCTTAGGTAAGTCTGTCCATAGGTTTGTCAATTTTCTTTACCTTTTCAAAGAGTCAGCTTTTGGTTGTATTGATTTTTTTATTGCTTTTTCAATACTATTTTATTGATTTCCTCTCTGAGTTTGATGATTTCCTTCCTTCTGCTGACTTTAGGTTTAGTTTGTTCTTCTTTTTCTAATTCTTTTAGGTGGTAATTTTAGTTACTTATTTGATATTTTTCTTCATTTCTTAGGAAGCCTAGAAGCATCTCATAGATTCCGAATGCTTGTACTTTCATTGTCATTTATCTCGAGGTATTTTTTAATTTCTTTTTTGATTTCCTCATTGACTCACTGGATTCTTTAGTAGTATGCAGTTTAGTCTTCATGTAGTCAGTCTCTTCTGTTTTCTTTTCCTGTGGTTGATTTCTTGTTTCATGTCATTGTCGTCAGAGAAGATACTTGAAATATTTTCTATACTCTTAAAATTGTTGAACTTCATTTTGTGCCCCAGTATGTAGTCAGTCCTTGAGAATGTTTCTTGTGCTCTTGAAAAGAATGTATATGCTGATTTTTTTGATGCAATATCCTGAAAATGTCAATAAAGTCTAACTTCTGTATTGTGTCATTTAGGATCTCAGCAGCATTATTGATTTTCTGTCTAGAGGATCTGTCCATTCATGTGAGTTGGTGTAAAATTCTCCTACTATTACTGTACTGCCATCAATTTCTCCTTTTATGTCTGTTGGTGTTTTTAACACTTTTGTAATGGGTATGTTTTTTAAAATAGAGGTTTAAACTATATTACTTATTAACAAAAATAATTAAATTCAAATTATTTTTTCTTACATATATTTTCAGCATTTTTAAATGCATCAAAGTATCTAGGATCTATTTTCTAGATTCAAGTGTGTTTCTGGAAATAGCTGAGAAATCCCTGTCCTTCATGAACAATTTAAATTTGATTAGGGAATATGATAATCCCAATAAAGTTATCTTTTTTAGTGCTACAGAATTCTCTATCTAATGACAAACTTTATTTTTCTAGTTCATTATTCCCTTATCATCTTTGAAATAATCTAATTTCAGAAAAATAAAGTTGTGGTACTCAGAAAAATATCACTTCATTTATAATGTTTTTCCATTTGTAAAACCTGAATACTTTCCAATTATGTAATTTGAGACATAAATTGAGGGAGATTTAAAAATGAATGACAAAACATGAGAATAATTAAACTCTTGCTTGTGTGTTTTCACTATACTTTTTACTTCGATTTGCTATGAGTATTAAATTTAGAGACAACTGTAAAATAGAAAGAGATGTTACCTAGGAAAGCTGAGTATCAGCATAACAACTCTATACACTGAATCAAAATGAATTATTATGCCTATACTGACATTTCAGGTTTTTTATTTCTCATCACATTTTTCTTCTACTTGTTTATGCCACTGACTACCAATGTATCTACTTTAGCTTATGCTATGTTCTTGTATTTAGACCTGACGGCTATAAGTAGGCAATATTTTCATTACTCTTGAAAATACTTACCTTGTTATAAAATATTTTGAGATCAATTGGCTGATATTTTGTTGAGTTGTGGTGTGCCCTTAAATTTAGGGAACTAAATGCCTCCTCACTTATATATCCCACACATGATTAAATTCAACTCTTCATAAGGATTATTAAAAATGTGAATCAGTTGCCATCTTGACTACATACAGTCAACAGACAAAAGGACATTTCTTTTAAATTATTTTCCCAACTGTCATGGGTTTCAATTAATATATTCAATTATACAAAATAAAGGAATTTTTAAAAATCCTCACAGATTTCTCTCAAAGTCTGGCTCCTTTCCTCTCATGCAGGGTTAAGTGAGAAATAAGGCAGTAAGGCAACCTGCCCTTCCAAAATCAACCACAATAGAATCTGCTGGATTGAAATTGAACATTAGGAGTTTAGTTTGGCATTCAATACTTTCAACCAGTACTATACTTGTGACATGATTTACTGGGCCAACTGCCCAGAGAAGCTTGTGTCTGGCTGCCCAGTTTTGAAATATGGAGAAGAGTTCATGACCACTGTGCTTTGTAAACCTACATTTCTGAAAATTATATTCCTCAATTTTAAAAGGCTGTGAGATAGCCAGATGTGTGTATTGGGAAAAATCAACCATTTTGTGAAAAGGCTTTTGTGTACAATTTCTAAAAACCATTGGTATCACTTGAATTAGTTACACTTTGCTTTCTGGCAGAGCAATTTCTGTATTTCTATAGTTGGCTAAAAATGATCAGCATTGAAATTTCATTCAAAGATTCTACAAATATATCATCAGTGACATTGTGTTTTATTAAATATGCTGTTAGGAAAACTTTGTGGCCCAGTGGAAAGAACATGAACTTTGCATCACAGAAATCTGGGTAGGAATCCAAATGTGTTCACATACTTACTATGAAAGCATGGACAAATTTATTAACTAAATTTCACAAGATTTGCTTTTCCAACCATCTGTAAAATTGCCTCATTTAGTGCTGTTAAGAATTACATGGGATAACCTAAGCAAACCCTGACAGTAACATTCTATGAGGCAATGACAGTTATTTTACCCATTTTTCAAATAAGGCAATTAAAGCTTAAGTAATTTCTTCATGGTCATAAACTAGACAAGTGACCAAGTTTATGTTTAAGTGCCAAAAAGTAACCTCCAGAGACAAAATATATCTGAACAATTACTACCCCTTGTAATATTACCTTATTTACTTGTTCATCAACATCCTCCTAATCATCATTTTAAAATCATTGGCAACATTGACACATAGTTGTTTCATTCATTAAATTATCACATCATCATCATTGTTGTTATCATTATAAACACAAGTTCTCAAGTGTGGAACATCATCTGTATTGTATTGTTGTCCTGGAAACTCTGGCTGTGTAAACCTGGAAAAATCACAACTTTTCTAAACCTCAATTTCCTCATTTTCAAATTGAAAGCAATATATATATATATATATATTTACTATCAAAATAGTGTCACTGTCAGGTTTAAGTGACCCATATTTGAGTAATATTTAGAAGGATGGATATAGATGGTGAATGTAAAATATAATTGGCAGTAACAATTTGAATGATTATTGTGAGGATGAAGTACTGTTACTGTATGTTTTACCTTAATGGGTGTTCAATAATAACAGTTTTTACTAAGTTCCTTTAGATTTCTATTTTTGCTAAACTGCATCAAGTTAAAGCCGGTATATTGTAGCTAAAAATACACTAGATAAGAGTCAAAAAATTCTGAGTTGAACTGAGGTCTTAGCATTGTCATTAACAAATTATGTGATTATTTTCTACATTTCTAACTAGTCTGGCCCTCATGTTATGCATCAAAATCTCTATAAATGTGGTTGCCAAAAGGGTGGGGGAGGGAATGGGATGGTAGCGGGGTCTGGGGTTAATAGCTGTAGATTGTTGCCTCTGGGCTGAAAAAGCAAGAAGATACCACTGTATAGCACTGGAGACTATGTCTAACCACTTGTGATGTGTAACCCCGTCACCACGCTGTACAGCTGGGTATAATGTAAAGAAATTAAAAAAAAAATCTCTATAAATGTCAAGTAAAAGTGTATCTACCTACCTCCAATAATAGTGGAAAGGATTATATCATATTAATAAAAACATGAACTGAAAGCCAATTATCAAAGTAAGAGTATTTGCAGCATTAATTCTTTCCATAATATTGCCATAACTAAATTAATTTTTTTGGTTGGACATGGGGAGGATGAGTTGACATGTCTCTGGAATAAATCATATGGTTGATGAGTCTGACTGATTTGGTGTAAATGTCATTAATTTTGGATTTTTTTATACAAGTATTAATATGACCATAAGTTGTACTGCAAATATTAGTACTTTTACCATTGAGTGTCACAAGCCAGAAACTAATCTAGAAGAATAGTAACAGTTACCTCTGTATATGAATAAGCAAGGTGTTAATAATTTTTTATAATTAGAATTAACAAAGCAAAATAGGCTAATGGATGCTTTAATAAACTTTTTCTATTAGTCTAAAAAGTATTTAGTCTTCATTTATGCAAATGGTCCTAATGAAGACAGCACTGATTGAATATTTTGACCTTTTGTACATCACTTCTTTCTGAGGCAAAATTTCACTTGTTCTCTTTCTCATTAAGCTTCTTTTTGAAATTGATTCATATTCATGACTGAAGGTGAAGAAACCTGTACATTCATTTAGATGATTAATTAGGAAGAAAAATTTTATTCAGTCTGAAAGATGATACACAGCCCAATAGCCACTCAACACTGGATGAAAATGAGATGTGATTCCCAGAAGCATGATTCATTTTCCTAGGGATGATGGAGTTACTATCAGGATTAGACTTCTACTGATGAACCTGACTTTATTGCACTGGCAAGACATTCCAAATGTGGTCATGAGATCGACTTACACGTATTCATCTACTCAAGTGCAGTATTAGAACTGCCATTGATTTACTCCATCCTTCATATTTAACAGATTCCCTTTTTCCGAAAGCATACAGATATGTAACTAATTCTTATTTAAGGCTGAATACTCTTTCTGCTTTAAAGGTTAATAGGCTGATTGTAAAAACATATATTTCAGAGATATCCTTCATGATTCTTCCACTCACAAATTTTCCATCTAATACATTTTAATCACTGTGATGGTCATAGCTAATTAAGAAGCCTACAGTCTATGACTTCCACTGACTTTAATAATAAATAATATAGCCCTACTTTGTGTTGCATGGTTTTCTCAGGCATTGGTAACTTGCAAGGAAGAAAGTAAAAAATATTTCATGGATGATATATAGAATTAGTTTTTTGGTTTTTGATTTTTGTTTAACAAGTGTTTACTTCTAGATTTTATTTCAAGGTAGACAGCTCTCAAACAATTAAGTAGCAAATGTGACTGGATCTTTTAAGGAAAGTTTCTGTAACTAAAAGTATTGATGTAATAGTAAGGCAAGACGGTAGGAAGTTTGTCTAACATTAAGAATTGGGAACTTAAATTGGGGCACTTAAATATGAAAGTAATATTGACAAAGGAAATAACTGACATTTATGCTTTGAGAATACTGCAAATTAAGATGATTTTGCTATTTACATTCTTTTGTCAGATATTAATAATATTAAATAATTAGAGTCAAGTTAGGAATAAAATCTTTCCTCTGTCCCCTACCTAAATCTGCTACCAAGTGGAAAAACACATAGAAATGAGATTTTGACAGGCGCATGCATTAGTAGAAAGCCAAGTTCTATCATGTAAACTGTAACTTTGAAAAGCCATAACTCTTGTTTTACCATGCTGAAAAGCCTCTTGTATGGAGGTTTATTTGCAATTACTATGACAGTATCCTAGAATCAGTCTTTAGCTTCCATTTTACTCTGACTGCAAGAAAATCTTACAGGTTGAAAATACAGAATGAGATGTAGGTCCAGAACTACGGCATCATTCTGAAGCTTCAATTTCTGACTCTTGTAGATTTTTAAAACATTATGTGTGGAAGATAAGAATGCTTGAACAATATTCCCCTACCAACCACATGCTTTGAACATCACCTAAATGGAGAAAAATTACTTATAATATGAATTTTGCTAATTAAGACACATTATACTGAGTCAAAGTTAAAGGCAGTTGAAGTATTGCTGACCAAAATCTTTCAATGCTAACTAAAAAGCCCGTATACGTTTTTTTCTTATTTTACTTCAGGAACTACCAAACTCTAGGTTGTATAGTAAAACTAATTTACATTCATGTATTACAATGTGTATTTATAACAGTTAATGCTAGTATTTCAAAAAGAAAACTAAAAACAATATAATTTTCAACCCCTAAATATTTCAGTATAATTCTCTAGAAAAAATATGCCTTTATATTGTGAAGATTAAATTATTACATCCTTATAGTAATTTAATAATAATTTATTAAATATTCCAGCATAACAATTTACCTTCACAATTATCTTTACAGCTCATTTTCCCATCTCAAAATCTAATTCAGGATAAATCACATTTGGTTATTATGTGCCCCTAGCCTCTTTCAATTTTTTTTAAATAAACTTTTTTTTCCATTATAGCTGGTTTACAGATATCTGTCAATTTTCCAACTGCAAGTGTGGTGATCTGGTTACGCATACATATATGGATTCATCGCAAATGATTAGACGTAGTTCCTGGTGCTATACAGCAGGATATCCTTGCTTTCCATTGCAAAGGCAATAGTCTACAACTGTTAACCCCAGACTTCCATACCATCCCACTCCCTCCCCCACCCTCTTGGCAACCACAAGTCTGATCTCTAAGTCTGTGATTTTTCTCTTCTGTAGAAAGGTTAATTTTTGTAGTATAGTAGATTCCAGATATAGATGATATCATATGGTATTTGTCTTTCTCCATCTGACTTAATTCACTCAGCATGAGGGTCTCTAATTCCATCCATGTTTCTGCACGTGGCATTATTTTATTCTTTTTTATGGCTGAGTAGTATTCCATTGTGTATATATACCACATCTTCCTAATCCAATCATCTGTCAATAGACTTTTGGGCCATTTCCATGTCTTGGCTATTGTGAATCGTGCTCTTTCAATTTTTAACAGCTCTTTTTGTTAATAATATTTTAATTTGTCAAAAGGAGGAGATGTATCTGATTGCTCTTGGTGAAGTTTAAATTACCGAATTCCCTGTAATTCTTGTAAGTCAGGAACTTAGAAGACTTTATTAGACTCATGTTAAGCTTCTCTGACTTAAAATTGTATTGCACATGACATTTAATGCTTAATTTTGCACTGTGTTACATTGCATTTTGTTTCCCCAGTATAAGTGATGTTGAGATTGGCCAACTGATTAAATTGTGACAATTTGATTTCTTTTTCATGTACTCTTTTTCCTTTTGTTATCAAAATATACCTTGACATTACATGAATATCAAGAACAGCTTGTCCTCCCAGATAACTGCCTGTACCAGTTGATAACCCTTGCCTAAACTAATGGTTATATTAGGAGTCAAGAACTAGTGATTTAAAAAGATTTCTATAATATAATCTGTAGTGATTAGCTTTTATATCTAAAGTAGAGGTTCCCCTGTTTGCTTGTAAGGTTATCCATCTATAAAAGGATGCATTTTCTACTGGAAAGGAATAACGTTCAGTTCTTTACTTAAATGCCCTCCAAAATTGGTATCTAATCATGATTTTCTCAACGTATTTCTCCTTGTTTCTAACTTGAGCTAGACCATTTAGATTACTTTAAGATTACTACTTTATTAATGTGATAATGAAACACATCACAATAGCTACCTAGGAATGAAAATACAAATTGCTATTTCTTAGATATTTCATGTTGTTACATAAATAAATCATCTTTGATATCTAAATATGCCTTAATCACAGCTCTTATCATATCTTATATATCATTCAAATAGATGAAACTCAATTCATCTAAAGCCACTATTCTTGCCTGGGTATTTCCATAATATTCAACAAGTCATTTTTTCCTGAGTGAGTTGTATATAAATTGATGATACTCTTAGAGCCTGGTATTCCCCTATCTTTCACCCTTCTACACCAAAGCAATTTCTCTCCCTCTACAGTCATCACGGGATGCTCTTTTGGATAGCTTCAAGAAATCTTTATATATATTAAAAAAAAAGTCATTCTTGACAGATGATCATCCTTAGATAACTTTAGGTTGGTATGCTGTAAGACTGCTTTAGCTATAAAATCATTGGTTTATCATAATGTTTCTACTAGTTTGTTTATTAGGATTGTACTAGGAGGTTATCGATTTAAGTGAAGTGAACTTTTATGTACTAACCCAGGTCTCTTTGTAACTAATCCAGACATTTTTCCTAACCAAATATACTGGAAGTGCTGGTGTCCTGTGAATAAGAATGCTTCCTTTTTTTTTTTGCCTTTTTGTCGTTTTTAGGGTCACACCCCTGGCATGTGGATGTTCCCAGGCTAGGGGTTTAATCGAAGCTGTAGCCGCCGGCCTGCACCGCAGCCATAGCAACGCAGGATCTGAGCCCTGTCTGCGACCTACACCACAGCTCACACCAACGCTAGATCGTTAACCCACTGAGCAAAGCCTGGGATCGAACCTGCAACCTCATGGTTCCTAGTCGGATTTGTTAACCACTGAGCCAGGACGGAAACTCCCCAGCATGTTTCTTAATAAGGCCTTTTAACAAGATTTTATCAGCTACATTTAGATTGACATTCTCATTTGCCTGATATAAATCCATTAATGGTAATGATTAAAATTTATACAACACACATTTGTTCTGTCTTAGTCTGTGGGATCTTCCAATAATCTGATTGCTGAAGATTATTATCTAGACAGTTCCCATTGTGGAGCAGCAGAAACGAATCTGACTAGAACCATGAGGTTGTGGGTTCGATCCCTGGCATTGCTCAGAGGGTTAATGATCTGGCATTACCGTGAGCTGTGGTGTAGGTCACAGATGCAGCTAGGATCTGGCATTGCTGTGGCTCTGGTGTAGGCCAGCCGCTATAGCTCCGATTAGACCCCTAGCCTGGACCTCCACATGCCATGGGTGCGGCCCTAAAATGACAAAAAAAAAATAAGATTATTACCTAGATGATTTTGTAGTGTAATAGATCTACGGTGCTATGTAATCTTTGCACTATAAATGCAATGATCAGAGTCTGTGGTTATTACATTTTCTACTTTCCCTATCTAGCCATAATTTAGACTTTGTTATGGAGGTGAATATACATATAATATGTGCCACTGTTCCTTATGTGGAATTCTTACAAGTCATTTCCCGTCTGCTTTCATTCTTTACTCAGTTCTTCAGAAGAGTTTCATAAGAACACCACCCAACGATGTCTTGCATATTTGGGTGCATTTGTTATGCTTTAAGGTCATTTTGTCTTTTTTTTCTTTTTTGTATTTTTAGGACCACACCCATGGCATATGGAGGTTCCAAGTCTAGTGGCTGAATCAGAGCTGTAGCCGCTGGCCTACGCTATAGCCACAACAACAGAGGATCTGAAGCACATCTGTCACCTACACAACAGCTCATGGAAACACTGGATCGTTAACACACTGAGCAAGGCCGGGGACTGAACCTGCATCCTCATGGATGCTAGTCAGATTTGTTTCCTCTGAGCCATAATGGGAACTCCCATTTTATTTTTATTAAAAATCTATGATTCAAGTTTTTTTTTTTTCTTGAGAATCTTACATGTTACTCAACTTTATTCTGGAACCCTATTAAAAACTGTAATAGCATTTTGAGTTTCTGTCACTTAAAAGTGATTTGACCATTTAATCACTGGATACCACACAGATATTTTTAAAATTATTATTTTTCCTGTAAAATATCTCAAGGTTTTCCATTCTGGGTTGATTTATTTTTTCAGATATACAGCACATGTTTTAGAGCTTTTCCTGTTCAAGAACCTGTAGACTCCTCCTGTCTCTTTCTGTCTCCTCCTCTTAGAGTTATCAATGGGGTAGCTATCAGTCCCTTTTCATTCATACTTAGCTGTTAGTGGGAACAGTGTATCCCTTAGTGTAGTGGATCTTTTGTTTTGCTCATTTAGTTTTTCTGTTCAATTTTTGCATTTTTTGAGTAGACAGTAAAGAGGATTTATTAATTATACTGCTATTTTCCTAGATTTCTCCAATCTATATTTAAATGTGGAATCACTTATTTACTTCAATTGGGCTCTGAATACTGACCTAAGTGAATATTGGCCACTAGGTGAATAAGTGAAAATACTGAAATGCTCAGAAAATTCTTCAGTCAAGAGTGAGTTTGTGTGATATTGGACGACGTATGTAACTCATTCATTGATTAGGTAAAGTCTTTCATATCTCAATGTGAAGAGATTTCTACGTGTAGCTCCCGATGTGTATTAGCTGAACTAATAAATGAATGCGATTTAGTCTGGCCTTTCCCTAAAGATTATGTTTAAAGAGCAAGAAGGCATTTTGTATAACAGCTTTGATGCCCATGATTCCTCCTCATGACGGCTTAACGGATTTATTGCTTTGCAAATTTATGAAACGGTGATATCCATGTGAGGCCTTTTATGAAACAGTATAATTGTTCATCACACATCCACCTTTGAAGTTGATAAATCTGACTACAAAACTGAAAAAAAAACAGGGTTCTAGAAGATCTATAAACTTTGATTATTCTTTCTTTGGAGTAGTATCACAGGCCAAGAACCCTGGCCATGTCCACACTCTACCATGAAAAGAAGATTCTATTCTGTCGTGAGGCCTGAATGGAAGATGACTGGAACCTAAAATATAGTAATATCATATTTACCTAAACTTTAATATTACTTATTAGAGTGGGTAGATGTATCTTTTTTCAATCCTGTAAGATAAAGTCACATGATTATTTCTATATGATATTGTTAGTATCTGTATTTATTTGAGGTAGAATATATCAGATGTGCTTTTATTGTAGTATACAGCCTGGTATCTCAGTTGTGAGAATAGAGAGCCATGTCCCACCTACTTTTAAGTAATACCTGTTGATTTTATTAATAAATACTGAAAGAACATATTGATAATGAATAATCATATTGGATATGGTAAGTTAGCCACAGAATGCTCCCCAAATATTAACAATGCAGACATAAGGATGAAGAGTATGGAGAAACTTCAACTGGTTAATTTTAAAAGATTGTAATAAATTTTAAAAGAATCATATCATATCCAAAGTGAATAGACCACTGAATGCTAAAAAAAATTCTCATCTGATGAATAATGTAGCATTATCAAAGCTAAAGAGATAATTTTAAGAAAAGTATTCAGACATCCTCAGTAACCATTTATTTGAAGCAATAATGAGAATTTCAAAGAGACTATATTCTTTTATGCGGTATTTCAGTTTAGATGCAAACCCAGAAATTATATATCTAATATTTCCAGACGGTCATTGATTCTGGATCCCGAGATGACACACTTTCACTGAAGAAAATGTAATGTAATATAAGTGATTTACTTAGGCTTACCTTATTAAACATATCAAGATCTTTATTTATTATCAGAAAGAATACCTTAAAGAATCACATTGCATTTCTGTAAAAACTTTATTACCAGATTTGAGAATGTCAACTTAATATGACAAAAGTATCTTTAAAATGGTAAAGGAATAAAACATTTTAATAAAAAGCTCATACAGAGCATATTAAAGAAGCATTATCAGTAAACAATATATAGAGTAACTTAAGAAATGTTACATTTAATGTTATTAATGGTAGTTTCCAGTCTTAGATTATTTTATTTTAAAGTTTATAAGCCAAGATAGCCAAAGATTATGCAAATTTAATTGTGTTGTTAGGTGCAGCAATATATGAAGGGAAAGGGTCGTTATTATGGGGGATTTAAGTATTTTTTCTCTTACTTTCTTTATTCTTTAGGCTGCTTGAGCAATTAAATGATATCAGGCATGTAAACAGGAAAATTTAACACATGGAATTCATGTAATCGTGAAGAATTCTAAAAATAGTAAAGCCAGACAAGGTGCATATGTCATTCTGTACTATAGAAGACATGGAGGTCTGGGACTTCAGAGGGAAGTAAGGTAATTCACAGGAGAATTGAGTTGATGTTTGGTAGACATCTTTGCTGGGCCATCTAAAGACAATGGAACGCTGAGAGTGTTACCCAATTTTTCAACCAGACCCGCGCTAGGGTCCTAGCTCTGGCCAAGACCCCTTGTCTCTGCCAGGGAGATTCTTTCTCTGCTTACATTCACACACCAGTAATTAAACTGATGCTATGAATGAAACAGCATTAGCTTCATTCAGTAGTCACAACTTCTCAATCCAGTCTGGGCAGAGGTATTTAATTTTTGGAGGGTCAAAGTAAAAGGGAGAGATTTGGAAAGAGTGGGAGGAATAGTTATGGCTTGTCTGAGAACAGGAGTGTTGTTTGGATAAAGAATTGATGTGACACTTGTTTTCAGTCCTTGTATGGGCTTTTCTGGTTGTTGCCATGGCCATTTTAAACTGTCAAGGTGCCTGTCGATGTGTAGCACTCTAAAGCATTAAAATGAGCATATAATGAGGCTCAAAGTCTACTGGAAAGCAAATCTTCCACTATCTTTAGTCCAGGTTGTGTGTTTTTCTCTTTGCTACTTCCTCAAAAAACTTGGTAAGAGTAATTGTTTTCCGTCAAAGGGAGGGATGCAAAGATGAATCTAGGACAACAGCCTTGGTAACAATAGGACTACGATTAAAAAGGCCTTGCTGGGTTCCTCCAGGTCTACCATTCCTGATTAATATTTTTCTACAATTATATAAAACTAATCAGTTGTAAATTACAACGCCTTCCTGGAACAGGTCTTCTGTCTTCATTTCTTCTAAGCAGTTTGTGGGAAGTTCAAAGGTTCTTTCTGAGCCTATGGGTCTTTCTTGTTTTCAGCTCAAACTAATCCACATGCTAGAATGACACCTCTTGGAGAACCCCATTGTTATTTATTCCTCTTATTGCAGAAGATCATCAGAAAGACATGACAGCTAGCTGAACCTGAAGCTGGATTTCAGCAACTGGAGGCTCCCATCTGCTCCCCTATTCTTGGAATGCACTTCCATCTGCTCCAAGGATATAGTCTTCAAGTAGAAATGTGGTGTTGGGAACCACCTGGACTGGATACATGACTGAACCCAGTTAAGGCCTCTATATACATTTTTAAGATGCTAGAAGGCAGGCGAGAAAATTTTCTCATTTTATGGCCACTCAGGTCTAGCCTAGTCAGTAAATTCCCTTACTTATTTAACATGTCACTGATCAATCTGGAGTCATCTGCCTCTGTTGAAAGTCTCTCCCTGCTCTCCAGGTTGATTTCAGATCACACCTGAGAAGCTCCCCAGGATGTTGCAAAGCAATGCCCCCTTAAATTTATTACTATGTTCTGGAATAAGTTTAGAGTACCACTAACATATCTATGAGGATAAATCAATACTGAAAACAGAAGCCATGTGACCATCAGTTTTCTTCATCGGGAAACAAGATTCACAGCCATTTTAGTCATGAAATTTTATCAATTCTAAGGCATTCGGTCACATTTAATCAGAAAATGCACCATTCCATATATATACTATGTTAGAGAGAGTAACACACGTTATGCTGTAACCCAGTTCTTTCTTTTCACTCATGATTGCTAATGACAAGCTTGTCATGTATGTTTTGCTATAATCCCACAGCATAGATCCCAGGCTTGTGATCAGGTACGGTAGGAGCTGATATTCCTTGAAACATGATTATTGAGATTTCAATATAGAAATCCATTTATGTTTCCCCATATCACATGTTACTAAATCCCATGTACTGCTTCTTACTGCAGGCAGATGTGTACTTTATTTTTTCCTCTTTTTTTTCTTTTCTTTAACAGCTGAACCTGTGGCATATGGAAGTTCCCCAGTTAAGGATCAAATCGGAGCTGCAGCTGTGGTCTACCTCATAGCAACACTGGATCTGGGCCACATCTGCAACCTAAGCTGCAACTTGTGGCAAAGCTGGATCCTTAACCCACTGACAGATGCCAAGGCATCAAACTGGCAGCCTCACAGACACTTATGTGGTGTTCTTAATCTGCTGAATCATACTGGGAATGCCCAGTGTGTACTTCAACTTTGACGCTCAAATCCCCAAGTCTGTCTCTTTCCAACTTGACATCCAGCTTGGCTAAATCACTGTGTTCTGCCCCCAGATTCAATGGGGCCTAAGAAAGTCCACTGCTCCTGCTTCACAAATACTAAATTTTTACAAACAAGTGCTTTTCTAGCAAAGTTAGTACTTGTGTATTCTAAGATGTGTCCTTATTTTGGGTAGAAATATTAGTTATTAAATGAAAATTTTAAATTTCCTATGTATTTCATATTTCAACTTTGAGCATATACAAACAAAAAATGACAAATGATTCAGAAATTTCTAAAATTTCTCATAGTCTAAATCTTATATATTAATTTTTCTATTCCTAACAACAATGCCGAGTTTTTATATAACGCCATTATCTAGCATTTTTTGACTTAATTAATAGCGCCAGAATTTTCTCCCAAGCCATTGAAACTCATTTTTCAAATTTTGATCCTGATATTACATCAGTATATTTTATTTAACTATAGAACTATATGTAGTCAGAGGTGTTTTTATTTCTCCCCCTCAAGGTAATTGTTTGTTTCTGGAATTTAAACTTCTCCTTACAAAAATCGCTGGGTAGGGTGAATAATACATAAATTGTTTACAGTAGTCTCTCTGTCTCTTCATTTTATTCAAATATTACTAGGAATTTGACAGTTTCCTGTTTCATTTTTTTCCCATGGCCAGTGTTGAAGATTCTTTTGTATGTTTTAGAGTAATAAAATAAGATAGCTTTTCTACTTGGGAGTGTTTTCCCTTTTCAAGTCCTATGAAGTACTTGCTTCTTACTTTCAAGAAAATTTGAAATTATAGCCATTCCTTCAAAAATGAATATTTGCTCCTCTAATGTTTTATTTATGCCATGCAGTTCCAATTCTCTGCCTCTGAATACACAATACATTTTGTGTTTCAATGTTGAGACATAATTGAACATTTTAAAAGACATTTTAAATGGTAATCAAACTTGACATGTGTAGTTCCAATAATGCACATGATTCAATTGAAGTAATTACAGTATGAATAACTGAGACCAAGGTCGTACATGGCAGGTAATGACAGCTCTGTCATAACTGCTAACAGTCTTATGGGGATTGTAAGACTGTTAACAACTGTGACAACTGTCAAGTGCCCTACTATCAGAAATACTAAATGAAGAGAACACGTCTCAGTGTCAAATAAATATTTGCTTAGAATAAATAAAATAATATTTTACATATTTTAGGTAAAGGTTTTATCCTAAACTATAGATGTAATTGTTTCCACTGTTAACTATTTATTTTTTTCCTACTAAATCATAGTGCTTTCCCTTATATGGGATAAATTCATTTGTAAGTATTACATATATTAGTGTATATACAACATTTACACTTCCAAATTTATCCTAATAAAACTCAGATATATTTCAAAACCTTAGAAATTATTTTGAGTATATTTAAGTTGTAATACATATGTATCAAGGATTTGAGATTTCAGAGGAATAAACTTTCTTCCTGAAACATAGTGCAAAGTTAAAGATATGAATGCACTGATAAAAAGCTTTAAAATATAAGGAGAAATATGTCTATATATTACTACCTAGATATAAAAAGATTTGATATGATTTTATTAAGATGTCATAAGCAATAAACCCCAGTGAAAGGAGAAATTTAATTTAAAATATGGGCTGAGAGATTCACCTTGAAAATGAGATGCTGAAAGAATTCTTATCAAAGAACTATAAGTTAGTAAAAGAGATTTACAGTAGATCTGCTTACAAGCCACTGTCAAACACAGCAACTATTTAAAAAATCAATCATTACAGAGTTTATAGCTATGTACATAACTATCAAGGTTATAAATCGTATTTAAAACTAGTAAAAAGACCAAACAGAAAGTTTTTTAGCTTTTTTCTTATTTCCTTTTTTTCTCAGCATTTTAATTTCATTAATTATCCTAATCTCAGTTCACATTCATTTCCTCTTTCATATTCCCTTCATTCCCTTTCTATCTCCTCTTTGCAACCTTCCCTTCTTGTCTTTTTTCTCTTCTTTACATCCCTCATTTCCTACATTTAGTTTAGAAGAATGTAATAACAGAGGCAAGTGTGAAGGAATTTTTTACAGAAATTTTGTTCCTTTTCAGCTGAAAATATTTCACCTGTCTATTCTAAACATTTAAATGTATTTTTTTTTTCCCTATAGGGTTAGGTCATTATACCCTTGGCTGAAGTTAAGAGTAATAAGAGGGCAGGGCACTGTATGTATGTACACACACACACACACACACACATACACACACGTGATCAAAGAAGACAGAGAAGGGAGGAAAGATAATATTCATTTTTAAGCAATTTTAACATAATACATTGTATTTCTTACAAGTGAAGAAATTATATCGTTCAGTGATTTTATTTCAAAGTCAACACCTGTATGAACACCGTGCAGATCCAGAAAGGAGATATTACCAGAACTTAATATACACCTATAGCTTCATTTGGTTTCTCCTCTTTCCACTTTCCAAAGTTAGCTCTGAGTTTGATATCTGTCACTATTAATTAGTTTTGTCTGTTTTTAAAGTTTACAGTAATGGAATTGTACAGTATGTATCCTTTTGTGTCTCACTTCTTTTGCTAATGTAGAAGTTCATCTGTCATCACCTGTAACATTCAATGTTTGTTGCCATTGCTTTATAATAACCAGTTTTAAACTATACCATATCTATTATCCATACAAAATTGCATGAGCTGGGGTTGCTTCTGTGTAGGGCCATCGTAAAGAAATATTCTTAAACATATCTTTTGTCACATACACACAAACACACACACACATGCTTTTTTTATTTACCCATGAGTGGAGTTTCTGGTTCCAAGTATGTCAAACCTTATTACATATAATACAGCAAGCACTTTTCCAATGTATTTGTCCCAATTTAAATTCCCAATAACAATGTCCATTCATTAAGCTGCTGTATATTCTGGATCTTCCCGCTGACTAAAGATTGTGCTCCTTTGGTGTATTAATTATTTGTCATTTTCCTATCATTTGTGTTTCGATAAATATATTTTGCCTATTTTTATTTTGTATCGTTTGTATGTTACTGAGTTTATTATTGATTCTATGAGATTTTCTGAGGACTAGAAAATTATTTATTTTAAAAATGGATGATATGGGGGATTTTCTGTCATGGCTCAGGAGAAATGAATCTAATAGCCATGAGGATGCAAGTTCAATCCCTGGCCTTGCTCAGTGGGTTAATGACTCAGCATTGCTGGGGCTGTGGTGTAGGGTGGCGGCTACAGCTCCGATTTCTCCCCTGGCCTGGAAACCTCTACATGCCGGGGGTGTGGGCCTAAAAGAACAAAGTAAAATAAAATAAAATAAATGATGACAATCAGTGATTTCATAGATTCACTATAAACTATTTTGACTAGAAATCTTTTCCAGATGTATGCAGTTGCAAATTGTTTATCCAAATCAGCAGCTTTTTGAAGACGCACATTTAGATATTTAATTAGTCTTAAAATATGTTATAGTTTTTTGATTATAGGAAATTTCATCTCCTTTATTCACTTTTTGGGGGGGTTAATAGTCTGATTTTTCTAACCGTTGAGAAGTTTAAAAAGTATAGAATTTTCAGCCTTTTTTAAAATATTGGCATCTAAAATTGTGAATTTCTCTATAAGCACTTTTAGTGACCATCACATTTTTTAACGTTTCATTTTTATATAGTTGAAAGTGTTTTTTAATTCTCATTTTTTGAATTAGCAGTGTCTTTATTATTTTATTAGTTCTATAGAGATAAGAATTTTTCTAGTTATTTCATGTTACTGAATTCTACTTGAATTCCACTGAGGTTGGAATACATATTTTATATATTTTAACCCTTTGAATTTGGTAGAGACTTTCTTTTAAAACCACTTTTCATTAATTTTGGTGAAAGAATATTTCAAGGAATATTTATTCTGTTAGTTTTCAGTGCACTTTTATATATGTCACTAATATGATTACTATTAATTGGATTGTTCAGATATTTTATCTTTTTGATTTTTGTTTTGTTTTAATAATTTTTAATGAAGTGATATTATGTGTACACTTCTCTCATATCAGTTAAATTTCCTTTATGCATTTAAAAGTTTTAATACCAGTTAAACGAAGAGATAAGATTGTCATATAATATGAGATGACTGAACTTTAATTTGTTATTCTGCACATACATCTTTGTTTCTATAAATCTTTCTTGCCTTGTTATATTTTACATAATGTTGATACAGATATATTAGCTTGTGATTCAGCTTTTATTTTAGTAAGATTTTTTTTAGTAAAACCTCCCTATCTGTTTATATATGTGTATCTGTTGTAAGCTGTATGTGGCTAGACTTTGGATTTTTTTTAATAGCTAAGAAATTTAGTTCATGTGAATTTCATGTAATTCCTGATATTCTGATTTATAGATCCAGTCTAAATATGGGATTTTAGATTTTTCCTCTATTCAATTTTTCTAGAAATCTTTCCTTAGGACACATTTGGATTACATCTTTTTCTTATTAATTTTCTCTTATTTTGGCTTCTTCATTTTCTGCTCTCCTTTTAATCCCTTCCAATGTAACAATGTAAATCCCAATTTATTAAACACTTTAACCACATTATTGTCCAATTCAGGGGTCTTAAAACAGTTTAACTTTCTTAAACCTCCTTTTGCATTTTATTTGTCACACATTTATTTTAGTTCCAGAAGAAACCGTTAGTATTAAAATTTATACAAAATTGTTTATTTAGATATATCTACAAATTTTCTCTTTTATTTATTCTTATTTGAGATCATGTTCCACAGGATAAAGAACACTTTTTAAGAATAATCCTTGGCAATATCTTATCCATTATTCCCTCCACAAGTATGAAAATATTTTTATTTTACTCTGACCATTTAAAATATTTCCTTAGCTATAGGAAATATATTGTAGTTCATTTGCTTTCAACGCTATGAATATGAGATGAATGAGTTCTGTATGTGTGTGTGTTGTTTTCATCATTTTTATGGTGACAGTAATTGCAATTTTTATTGTTAATCTTTTGAATATAATGAACCCTCTTCCACCTCTGCCCTACTATGTTTGATATATTTACTGTATCTTTGTATTTCAGTAGTTTTGCTGTGATGCACTTAGGTGCAATTTTCTTTCCATTATTTCTGCTTGGTACATGAAGAGAGTTTTACACGTTATGTCTTTCAAATTTTCTGAAAATTCCTAACTGTTACCACTTCAAACACTGCATTGGTTCCATTTTTTCACTGTTTCTCTTCCACCAGCTCAAAAACATATAAGTTAGACTTTTCAGTGAATCCCGTGGATCTCTTCTACTCTTTTCTGGTTTTTATTTATTTTTTTATTATTTGTCTTTTAGACTGTATATTTTCTATTTACCTATCTCCCCCTTCTGTAATTCTTTCTTCATGCTATTTCCGATCTCCACTGTTCTAATTTCAAATACAGAGCTTCCATTGTTTCTTTGTTACAGATTTCAGCTCTCTAGTAAGGCTTTTCATCTTTGTCTCTCTTCATTAATGTATGAATTGCTGTTATTGTAAATTCTATGCCTGAAGACTCCAATATAAAGATAACTACTAACTGTTTCTATTTTTTTTTCCTTTTCTTTTTCCTGTGGTTTCTGTCTTTGAATGTCTGTTTTTGTTTGTTTATTTTTTATATAGATGTCAGCTATTAGACCTGAAAAACAATAAGAGTTTTTGGATGTTATCATCTGCTGTTAGAGAAAATTTACCTTATTCTCTAGCAGGGAGCTAAATTAGGGTCAGATCACCTAAATCAAATCAGAAATTTAACTGACTAAAGGCGAGGGTCAATTTTGGTTATTCTCCCATTTCTAAGTGTAGAACTAAAGAAATTCTAATTGAAGAAAATGTAGGTGCTATCAGAGCTATATTTTTGGTGGATTTTTGAGGCCATCTTTTGTTTCTTAAGACTCTGAGGCTGCTGAATACAAAGTTCTATTGTGCAGTATTACTCTTACGACTGTAAATTTCTTCTCTTGGGGATCTTAATGTCAAGTTGTGAAGTTGTGATTGTCTCAGAATTTCTTCAATACCTGTGAAAACGATGCTTACTCTGTTTCAGGCAAAATTTTCACTTGTTTTTAACAGAGTCATTTATATACATTAAACAACTTTATTATTTGGGGACATGGAACTTACGGGAATGCTATATCTACTTATTTCCTGATTTCCTAGTGTAAAGTGTCCAAGATTATTTTTTAATTCTTTATAATTCTAAAACATTTTGTCATCACTACTAAAAAGGAACTGGCAAAGCAACAACATCTACAAAAAAGAGTTGACAATGATAAATATCAATACAATGTTGCTATAACGGACACTAAATTGTTAAATATTTTTAGGTATGATTACTCTGCTCTTGACTCCCAAACTTTCAATTCAATAACTGAGCACTTGGCATAAATTAAAAGGCATTCTACTTCTGGAATGACAGGAAAAAGATTTTTCTTCCTATCTCAAACAACTGAAAAATTTGGGAAAAAAATCTATGAAACAATGGTTTTCAAGAAAATGTATGTCATACAAAGAATAATAATAAATAAGAAAAGGAAACATATGAGGAAAACCCTAGAATTCCCCCAATTACTGCCTCTAATGAGTTGCAGGCTGCAGAACAGTGAGAAGGAATTAAGATAGCTCTGGGAAGACTTCTGCAGTGAGGATCTGTCAATCAAAACTGACCAGGAAGTGACACAGTTGTTATGATTAGTGAACAAGGTATAAAATATATTATAACTAAGATTAACATTTTGAAGAAGCTAGTGGAAAAGTTAAATATGTTTAATTGAAAAATGGAAGAGGCAAAAAAAGCTAAACTACATATATGGAGATTAAAAACTACCATGTCTGAAATGAAATACATGCTGGATGTTATTAACAAAAGATGATATTGTAGAGTTAAAGATTAGTAAACTTGAAGACATAGAAATAGAAAATATCTGATATAAAACACAGAAGTAAAAGAGATTTTTAAAACACAAGCACATCATTAGTGAGTTACAGGACACTAAATGGCCTAACACACTTGCATTGGAATTGCTATATGATAAGGGTCATAGGAACAGAAAAGATATTTGAAAAATAATGGCTAAGTAATTTCCCAATTTGATTATAATGTATATGTGCAAATTTAAGAAATGAAACAGCCTTCCACCACCTCATGCAAATAAATAATTACGAAAGCTGTACCAAGTTACATCATAGTCAAACTGCTCAAAATCAGTGATAAAGATAATTAAGAAAATAAACTAGAAATAAAGGATATTTGTACAAAGCAATATAATAGCAGAGTTTCCACTGGAAACAATGCAAATGAGGAGACAGTGAAGTAGGATTTTTAAATTACTGAAAAGAAAAATCATTGGTATATATAATTAAGATAGAATGAAGATATAGAACTACAGTGGCTGGAGCTCCACCTGTGGTGAAACGGGATCGATGGAGGCTCTGCAGCAGTAGGGAGTCAGTTTTTTTTTTTTTTTTTTTTTTGCCTTTGGTCATTTTATGGCCGCGGGTTTATGGCCGCACCGGCGGCATGTGGAGGTTCCCAGGCTAGGGGTCTAATCGGAGCTGTGGCCACTGGCCTGCGCCGTAGCCACAGCAACGCAGGATCCGAGCCGCGTCTGCAACCTACACCACAGCTCACGGCAACGCCGGACCGTTAACCCACTGAGCAAGGGCAGGGATCGAACCCGCAACCTCATGGTTCCTAGTCGGATTCGTTAACCA
>PVHT020004944.1:16182775-16222774 GCA_004024745.2 Catagonus wagneri
GGGAGTCAGTTTTTAACAGGCAAAAACAGTGTGTTAAAGATCCAGTGTTGCCGTAGCTGTAGCATAGTTGACAACTCTGGCTCAGATTTGATCCCTGGTCCAGGAAATCCACATCTGGTGGTGTGGCCAAAAAAAAAAGAAGAAGTCTAGCACAAAGTCCTGGGAAGGAGAAAGAGAAATGGTGACAAATTATATGCGTATATTATAAGCCCATAAGCAACTAATAAATGAAATAAATCTAAATCTTGAAACATACTCAACTAATAGAGGGCAAGGCTGAAAGTAGGAAAGGGGAACAAGGAAGATACGAAGGGAAAAAAAATCTACAACAAACAACAAATTGATCGATTTAAAGTAAATAATAATATAACTTAAGAAAACATAGGGCTTTAAAAATGACTATGATGGGCTGAACTGAATCTTTTCAAAAGATGTGAATGAATCCTTGTCCAATATAAAGTAGAGTATATAATTAGATTAAGAGTTTTTAAAAAGATGTACTGTGCAAAGTTCCCATGTAGCCTATCAGCTTAAGGGCATTGCTGTATCTGCGGCACAGGCCACAACTGTGGGGTTTCCAGAGGGCCTGGAAACTTCCACATGCAAAGGATATGGCCAAAAGAAAAAAAAAAAAGATAGACCTTTCAAACATTAATAATAGAAAGCTGAAGTTCTCTTTTAACAGACAATGTATGATTTGCAAAAAAAAATTAGCAAGGAAAAAGATGGACAATATATAATGATAAAAAATTTCATCAAAAAGACATACTAATTAGGTATGCAACTAAATATAGAGCTTTAAAAATAACTATTGCGCTGTTGAATTGTATCCTTGCAAAAGTCATGAATGAAACCTAATCCAACATAAATGGCGTCCTTACTTGAAGAGGTGAAGAGATAGCACTCTTAATAGTTGTTACTTTTGGAGGAGCAGTGACTGAACTGGGACATGAGGAATCTTTGGTGTAACAGTATGTCTTGACTTGGGTGGTAATTATATGGAATAGCAGTATAAATATTTTAGGAGACCCACCGAGCTCTATTCTGTTATGTTTATTGTGTTGGTTGTTCCACATGTATAACATATTCCAATAAAAAATTTACTTAAGATGTCCAATAATAAAGAAATACTATGCCTGTTGTCAAAAACAGAGTCAATCATATCAATAAGCAAGTAAGTATAAATGTATAAATACCTTATTTGAAAGGCAGAGCTTGTCAGGTTGGAAAACACAGCAGCATCCAACTACATGCTGCTCACCAAAATATTCATGTTAAGTATAAACATACATTAGATAAAAGCAATGGAATGGAAAATGATATATAACTATCTTTTTTTTAAAGTGGGAGATCTCTATAAGACAGCATAGGTTTTAGTGTAAAGACTATTCGGAAGGACAATCATGGTCATTTCATAGTGATAAATGTGTCTATCAGTCAAGAGGACCTAATGATCCTAAATGGGTATGTATCTAATAACAGGGCTTAAAAATATGAGAAGTAACAAGTAATGCAACTTAAACTATAAATGTAAATTATAAATTATCAATTATAGAGACCATTTGAATGCCACATTGTCAAAAAAAAAAACAAGTAGAAAATCAGTAATGACAGAATACTATCATTCTATTAGCCATCTTGATCTAATTAACATTTATAGAACACTCTTATGTGACATCAGGAGACTACACCTTATTTTCAGGTCCACCTGGAACGTTTCCCCAAACAGATCATATTATGGGCAATAAAACAAAGTTTAATACGTGTAAAAATGTTCTAAGATACTTAAAGTATTACTTTGATCACATTAGAATTGAATTAAAATCAATGAATAAAAATTTCTGGATAACCCCCAAATATTCGAAACTAAATATCATACTTCTTTAGTCATAGTTACTTACCTGTGGTAAAGGAAAATATGGCCAAAGGGTGATTCATACTTTTTTATTCACAGCATATTTGTAAAACAGAAATATGTCAAATATCCATCATCAGGTAAATGGATAAACAGATTGTGAAACTGTATCAAATAAAATATAAATCGGAAATAGAAAGGAATAAACTATTAACATATGCAGCAGCATGCTTATATCTTTTTTTTTTTTTTTTTTTTTGCCTTTTGTCATTTTATGGCCGCACCCGCGGCATGTGGAGGTTCCCAGGCTAGGGGTCTAATCGGAGCTGTGGCCACTGGCCTACACCGCAGCCACAGCAACGCAGGATCCGAGCCGCGTCTGAAACCTACACCACAGCTCACAGCAACGCCGGATCGTTAACCCACTGAGCAAGGGCAGGTATCGAACCCGCAACCTCATGGTTCCTAGTCGGATTCTTTAACCACTGCGCCACGACGGGAACTCCAGCATGCTTATATCTTAAAATAATTATACGGCCCGGAAAATAACAGACAAAAACATATATCCTATGTCATTCCATTTTTCTGAAATGTTACATAATGCAAAATAACATATAGTAACATTAAACAATACTGATTAGCTGAAGGTGAGGGGTTTAGGAAATATGAAGAGAGGCAAAGACACAAGATATATTAAAAAGAGCATAGGAGGAGTTCCCGTCATGACTCAGTGGAAATGAATGTGACTAGGAACCATGAGGCTGCGGGTTCGATCCCTGGCTTTGCTCACTGGGTTAAGGATCCAGCATTGTCGTGAGCTGTGCTGTAGTCTGCAGACGCGGTTCGGATCCCACGTTGCTGTGGCTGTGGTGTAGGCCAGCAGCTGTAGCTCTGATTAAACCCCTAGCCTGAGAACCTCCACATGCCGCCAGGGCATGGCCCTAAAAATAATGACAAAAGACAAAAAAAAGGAACATAAGAAAATTTTAGGGGTTATGGATATGTTCTTTACCAATTTGATGTAAGGCTAAATACAGATGGCAAAACATTTCATATCATAAATTCAATAAAGCTGTAAAACAAAATTTTAGAAGAAATATATAATTTTTATGTGTGGGCTATTTAGTTTTAATTCATTTTAAGAGGATAATGAAAATATGCAGATTTATTCTATCTTTGTAACATGCGAGCACACTAGTGATTTCTACTTAACATAGGTCACAGAGTGTCTGACAAGTAAAATAAATAACAAAAGAGTATTTGTGTCAGATTAACATTTATGTTAGCAGTTATTTGAAAGTTTAGCATGTTTGCTTAGCTTTTAATTCTTGATTCAAGCATATTTGCATAACATTTACTTAAAAACAACCTAAATGTTTGAAATTGCCTATTAATCATTGTAGTTAAGTAGTCTACCTGTAAAATTTAGCTTTGTTTTTCTGACACTACTGCATACATTTGCATGGTTGCATAAAATGTCAGTATTACAGTTATTCATACACAACTGTTAATTAATTTCTATTGTGCGTATATCACTGATGCACCTGTGAAGTTTTCATTTTATCAGAGAGGTTTTGCTAAGGTCTAGGGCATTTTGCAGCTCACTTGAACAAAAACCTATTATAGACTGCTTTACTCAGATTCCTCTTTACCATAAGAACGCTACACTTACTTGTAACGAATATTGCTAATCAGAGGAGTCTACTTGGCTTCCATCTGCATTTCTTTTTGCCTATATAAAAGCTATTTAGTAGTTTAAGCCCCAGTTGTTAAAGAGTAATGGCACATCGCCCAATAGCAGCACACATCCAAATGAGTAAAATGGATATTCTGATGAGTAACAATACAGGGATTGACATGAAATACTTTTCCATTTTAAAAGGTCACTAAACTTCAGAGCAACATTAATCAGGTATTGGATTTGCAATTAGAGATACTATCACTTTAAAATCCATCAGACATGCATATGGACAGGTATAATCAATCACACTCTGATTGTTTTGCAAGAGAAGGCATTTCCATTCCCATTCCATTGCGTTCTGCTGGAGAAATGGTAATATAAATTTTTAAAAGCACCATACAACAATTTTGATACTTAAACTGTCTGAACCATAGTATTCTGTCTGTTAGTGCTTATTAGAAAAAAAAATCCTTCTTATAATTATCACTCTGATTACAGGTAAATTTCAATTTCCATCTCAATGAAAAGTGTTTCCACTTTATTTAAACTGTTTTTAAAAGGAGAGAAAAACAGTGGAGCTATGTAGCTCTGTGGCTACCTCTCTAAATGTTTGGCATATGTCATATTTTAGGAAATAAAAGGACATAGATGAATCTAAATAAATTTAAGATTTTCAAGTAATTTTTTAGGATTCTTTAATTAACGAGTCTGAAGTTTGATGAGTGCCTCTTAAATGGTAATCCTCAAGACAACCATTTGCAGTTCTCTTTTTCCTTTACTTGTCTGAGAACGTTAACATTTATTTATTTTTACTTTCATATGCATGGATATTTACATATTTAGTATTTTAACAGATGCTTTGTTTAATAAAATGGCATGAAATATGTTTGACAATTTAGTGAATAATTTAAATTTTCAAAAGTAAATCTGTATTCTACCTGATCTCTTGAGCTAGACCAAAAGGCTGAATCCTGTCAAAATGCCATGCAAGAAATATTTAACTATAATAATTTAATACTTTTAGTAGCAGCCTTTTCATCAGATAATTCCAACCTGAGAAAAATGATAATTTAATGCTACTAGTGTTGTGTGTTCTATTCAGTGCTTCTCTGTCTCTTGAACTATGTATGTATCTATTCATAAGTTTTGCTACACATTCTATTTGTGGAAACCTGATAATCTGCATATAGTCACGATTTAAAACATTGTGTGAATAAGAACTACGGTCCTGCTTGCATCAAATAGATTGAATATACACATCTCTTCTCTATTTCATATTACTGACATTAGAGAAAATGTACTTTTATGAAAGAAATAACTACTGGAAAACGCAAGGACATCATAGAATTAAATTGACTATAGATAGTGTAGAACCCCTAAAAGAAAATTAAATTTATGAAGAAAAAAACAAAATCTTTAATTCAAAATAAATGAATTATAACCTTTCTCTGAGTCTATAAACATAGAATGATGGGTGGAACAAACCATCAGGAGACAAAATAAAATTATTGTAGTTGGAAATGCTGAGTGAGTCAAGGGCCCACATCTTCCCTTCTCCCACCCTTTCCTATCCCTCCTGCTCCTTATACCTCACCAGGAATTTTCCATCATTCCTATATTGATCTTACATATATATATATGTATCATTTTTCAAAGGCGTTTGGTTCATGTAAAAATCTAAGAATTCTATATAAATTCACCCATTGGCAAAATTTCTGATGTGCATGTATTCGGATCTAAACGAAGAGTAGAATCAATTTTCAGGACATTCTCTACTACTTCAACACATATTGAGATGGTAAAAGGAAAAGAAAAAATAGCGAATGTAAAGCAACTAATTTTGCATATGTGATATACATAAAATAAGAAAACACTTTAGGTTGAAAGGCACTTTAATTAATATAAATGCTTTTACAAATTTGTGTTTGACTGACTTATTGGGGTCCATTCTTTATTTTTGCCCTAGCAACTGTGTGTTATTTTGATATGATTTAGCATACATCTCACTTTACTTCTAGTACTTTTTAGAGCATCTTCCTCCCAACACACACACAAATACGCTTCTCAGCAAAGTTGACTGAATGTTCACGCTAAAATAGAACTTAAGCCATGCCTCTCTTCCATTTAAACTCCTCTAATATTGTCTTATCTAATTTAGAGTAAAATCTAAATCATCTTAATCAATCAATAAGGTCATACTGGATCTTCTCCAATCTCTCTTCATCTCTGACTGTATTTCATCCTTATTTTTTCAATTTGTATGCACCAAGGACACATTTTTCTTTTGTTTTTGTCTTTTTGCCTTATCTAGAGCCGCACTCGTGGCATATAGAGGTTCCCAGGCTAGGGGTCTAACAAGAGCTGTAGCCGCCGGCCTTCGCCACAGCCACAGCAACGCGGGATCCGAGCTGCGTCTGCAAGGTGCATCACAGCTACGGCAACGCTGGATCCTTAACCCACTTTGCAAGGCCAGGGATCGAACCCGCAACCTCACTGTTCCTAGTCGGATTTGTTAACCACTGAGCCACGACGGGAACTCCAGTACACATCTTTCTTATTAAAATCCTATGAACTCTCAGTACCTCATTCGGAATACTCTTCCTCCCCAGACATTATGATTTCTTCCTTCATATCTCTAAGGACTTCCTACAAACCTGTTCCATCATTCACCCTCTGTTTAACTTACCATATTCTATTTTTTCCTTTTTAATTGTAACCTGCATAAATTGAGGAGCTGTATATTACACGCAGTTGTACACTTCGTAACAAGATTAGTGCTCAGCACATATTAGACACCCTGTAAATATTGTTTTTAGTGAGTAAAAAATTGTAAGTACTGTATAATATTTGCATAGTTTTCACAAAAATAAATGTTCCATTGCTATGCCTCATGGAAAATGGGTATCTTAGCTTCTCTTTCTTTTTCGCTTCCCAAATACACACAAAAGCTATCTAATAATGCCATAATGAACCTAATTTACAAAAATATAAGAACTAATAATTTATGTTTAATTAAATTTCTTCCTAATTTAATATTATCTAGAACAAATCTTAAATGCTCAGTGGATGAGTTATTTTAGATGTAGATAAATAAGCATAAAAATATTCGTCAGTTTTCTGTAGTGTTATCAATCTAATTGTGAAAGTAAGTCCTATGCAAAGAAACAACAACAAAAAAAATAATGTGTGTATCAAGAATGCTATTTAAAAGTAAATTCTAGGATTTTCCACTGTGGAGCAGAGGGTTAAGGATGCAGGTTTGTGTCCGTGTTGGTGAGTGTTTGATCCCCAGCCCAGCACAGTGGGTTGAGGATCTGGTGTTGGTCAAGGTGTGGCATAGGTCTCAGCTGTGGCTAGGTATTCCATCCCTGGCCCAGGGACTTCCATAAGTTGCAGTTGAAACCTAAATAAATAAATAATTTAAAAAAATTTAAAAAGTAGATTCTAACGTAGTTTAAGCCATTAAGAAGAAATTTTAAGAAGCTGATATGAATTGTGAAGGAAATGTAAGTTTTTTTTGGGGTTTTTTTTGTCTTTTTGCCTTTTGTCTTTTTGCACCCGCGGCATATGGAGGTTCCCAGGCTAGGGGTCTAACAGGAGCTGTAGCCGCCGGCCTTCGCCACAGCCACAGCAACGCGGGATCCAAGCCACGTCTGCGACCTACACCACAGCTCACGGCAATGCCGGATCCTTAACCCACTGAGCAAGGCCAGGGATCAAACCCGCAACCTTATGGTTCTTAGTCGGATTCGTTAACCACTGAGCCACGAAGGGAACTCCAAAATGTAAGTTTTAAGTAAAAGAGAAAGAGGAGTCATGTAAATTGAAAGACCAGGATAAGCAAGAGAATTATAATGTAAGACTCATGAAGCTTTTAGACGGTATAGTATTGTATTTATTTGAATAAACACATAGCTTTACCACAACAGGAGTTTTCTGCAGTGGGAATTTCAGAAATATATTTTGATTAAAAGCTTAATGGTCAACATATGAAAGTTTCTTTTATTATTTCAAGATCATTTCTATGTCATCTGTTTAAAATCTAAAGTCTTATATAAGATACTTATTAATTAGAATTATTTTGGCTTCGTGAGTTATCGTCAATTCACCTGCTGCTTATTGTGTCCTAGAAAAGGGATCCTTAAAAAATTCAAATTGAGTTGTAATTCAAAAGCAATTACTGCTCAAAAAATATAAATTGCAATAAAAAAGTCAAAATAATCGTCACAGTTTTCACTAATTCTGGTTTGGTTCCTGAGCAAATTAGTCTAATTATTTGGTCATTTTAGAGCCTTAGCATATGTTTAATCTGTGATGGCAATTTTGTGGGACTTGATACTACTTAAAATTCCAGTCAACTCTACTCAAACTGTAAATAGGGCACTTACCCCCACATATCCTCACTCCTGTCCACACTTCAGCCTTCCTATTCTGCATTCCTTCTCTTCATTTATGTAGCAGAATACTTATCTTCTGTTCTCTTACACTAAGATGTAAGAGGTTGAGAAAACTTGAATTTGTTGGGACTCTCAAAATTCTGCTTTCTGAAAAAAATTAAAACTTGAATCCTAAAACAGAAGATGACTTGGCCTTAAAAGTCAACCTCTACTTCAGGTGTTACCAAGGCCTTTTCGTAAAGTCATCAGGGCCTCATTGGCAGTTAAATGTTATGAAATTCCTCTAAAATTTATGGGATAGAAGGACAGACGGGATATGTGGATGGACAGAGTACACTTTTTTTTTTTTCACTTTTTAGGGTCTCACCCATGTCAAATGGAAGTTCCCAGGCTAGGGGTCGAATCGGAGCTACAGCTGCTGGCCTGTGCTGCAGCAACACAGGATCTGAGCCATGTCGGCCACCTACACCACAGCTCACAGCAACACCAGATCCTTAACCCACTGAGCAAGGCCAGGAATCGAACCCACAACCTCATGGTTACTAGTTGGATTCTTTTCACTGCACCACAGGTAAACCCATACATAGATATTTTTAATAATGCACAGCCAATGTTATTAGTTTTATACTTAAACTAATAATCCATAATAATAATAATATTATTATGTGATATATAATAATGTGCGTTTTTCCCTAACGCCAATATGCAATATATATTGAAATATTTAAATGAGCCATTCGTTCTCTAATCCATTTGATTATGTTTCTTTGATGATAGAATTAATTTCATTTTAATAACCGAAAAAATATGAAACTGGCAGACATTCATTTGTATTTTCCCATACAAATGGGAAAGCGAGAAACTCATAAGTAATGAATTTATTTCTTTCCCTGTTTAAATTTGGGGTTTATGAGTCCCACAGTCAAGCTAGAGCTTGCCCGCTATTTGAATAATATCAGTGTGCCTTTTGGGTATAATTCTTTGGAGGTGACATCAAGAATATTGGCCATGTGATTTCAACAGTAATCGGGTCAAAAGACAGAAACTTCAGTGATTTTCATGGTAGTGTTCAATCAGAAATGAGGAAACTTGTTACACAATTCCCCTGAAGGATTAGATTAATCTGTGCATCTGTGGAACCCAGGAGGCCTATGCAGATTCAGAAAGGGAACAGATTTGGTGGGTGTATATCACTGAATTGAGATTCTACTAATTAAATCTCCCATAAAAGAACAACTATTAGGTTTTCATAGAGTGCTATCATTTATAAGAAGTTGCCATGTGGGTGCAGTAAAAATACTTCAATAATTTATTATCTGCAAATTTTAGACACATATATTTTGAATTAAATTTAACTTATAATTTCAAACACAAAAGTAAATTTAGCTGAATATGAAATTCCATTTCCATATCTATTCAGGTATTTTATTTAAAAAAGAATATTTCAACATCACGGTCAATAATTTATCTACTTACTAAATTTTTCAATTGTATGTATCAACTATATATATATATGCATAATAGTTGAAATACTTTATCTGAAAAATTAAAGTACAGGTACTTTCACTTCTGTCTCTATTAAAATACTGGAGTAGCCATATCAATCTCAAATGAATTATGCCAATTACCCATATAATAGTAAGTGAATAATGGTACGAGAATATCCTCCTGTTTCCTGTATTTATATTATTTTAAATGTAACAAACATAAAAAATTTCAAATATTGCACATAGAGGAGTTCCCTTAAGGCTCATAAGGTTGGGAAGATGGCCTTGTCCCTGTTGTGGCTCTAGTTACAGCTGTGGCTAGGATTTGATCTCTAGCCAAGGAACTTCCTCTTGCCACAGAAGCAGCCAGAAATAAACAAAACAAAGCAAAACAAATATTGTCTACAGAAAATATCTTAAGGACAAAGTTATATAGCTCCTCATTTAAGATCAACTCCAGTTTTATTGTGACCTTGATTCAGCCTGTATTGAAACGATGTAGGACATCTAACTACCTCAAAAATCAGACCTAACGAATTTCGACTATAAGACTTTTTGTTTTTTTACTTACATGTAATTGAAGGACAGCTAGGTAACTCTCTGTCTTCCTTCTTAGCTACAGAAGCTGGTACCTTGAAAGGAAAAAAAAAAAAAAGCTTTATAAAATATTTGAAAAAAATCTTATTTCCTTGCTTTGAATCTTTGGCATTTTTGGCAGTGTCTTGAAGAAAAAACTCTGTCTCTATGTATAGCACATGGAGCAGAGTACAGCACAGCAGTGATTTTTCTAACTTTGATAACATTCTGTATCCTATGCAGAGAATTTTGTTTTAATCATAATTCAGAACATGCTAGAGTCTCTGTGTATTTTGAGCACAGACACATAAAAGTGTATGAAAGAATAGTGTCTTTTATAGAGAAGGAAAGCAAATAGGAAATCCTGAATGGAATATATCATATTCTATTTTAAATTGGAATGTTCCTTTCCTTATCAGGTTCTTTGTACTAAATATCCACATTAGGATGTTAGTACCCATCTAAAAGAACCAAATAGAAATTCTACTAATTTCTATGAGTTAATGTAAACCAAATAACAAGATGTTAAAATGTATATATATAAAGCTATGCATTCAGAGTAAATTGTACAAAACTTGAGAGATAATTGACTTCATGGTTTGTTATTTTATATCTTTTACACCAAATAAACAAGAGAATGGAGGACAACCCAAAGTTTCATTGTTACTTTTTCCTATTCTCTTTTTTTTGTTCCGTGTGTTGAAAGCCCAAATTGTCTCAATGAGCATGAGTTCCATGCAACTTTAAAACTTTCTTTACTTTCACACACAGACAGTACTATCATATCATTCTCTATTACTTTGTAGTACATATTTTAAAAGTCTATATTTTACAAGGAGTGTATTGTGTGGTAGCAAATTTGACAAATTACCTCATCTTGTAAGCATATTAAAATGTTATACTTTAGGTGTAATTTGTCAAAAAAATTCAATTACTCGAGAGAACAAAGATGTCATTATGACTGCAGCTAGTTGTGTATGTTCTTCAAAGAAATAAGGAACAAGTACCTTTCTTTCTTACTCCCTGTGTGTTCATACAATGCTAAAGAGTTCTTGAATTTAATTTGGAAATCCTAAAGCTGAAAGAAAGAAGAGTCTCAGGGTTATGGGGATTTTGAACTTATTTCTGTGCAAAAAGAGAGATTTCCTCTTATTTGCATTAAAGTGCATCTCTCTATATTTTTTCAAAAGTGGATATTTTATAGCTTTGGAACAGATCCTTGATAAATTTGATGTAATTCATATAATTGTTTGAAATATTTTGACAATGTCATAAACCTAAAATTTAAAATATTATAATGAGAATCTTTATTCCTGAATTGCATGCCATTGTTTAGGAGTCTCGACCCCTGATTTTCATATTTGACATTAATAGGTACAGACCTAAGAAAGTGTCAATATAGGAAGTCTTGCCAAAAAAAGTGCCTTCTACTTTTTATCATAGAATTATATTTAAGAAAATACTTAATAATAATTCTATTTATCCTTCAGCTTTTTCTATTTGAAAAAAATAATTTACTTATCCTCTCTTTTTCTCCTATATCAACGTTTTAAAGCAAAGTTGTAGGCTTTGTAGGATAAAAAATAACACACCAGAAAAGTCAAGGTGAACACAAAGAATGAAACAGAGTTAATGAATTGATAGTTAAAGGCATTTGGGCAAGTGTGTTGAATATCTGGCCTAACTGCTCTGGAAAATAGTTATCCATTATCAAGTCAGTAGGTTCTTTCTTCCTCTCCATCTTTAGTGCATTATGCGGAATGTCTTAAAAGAGAGAAAGATCAGTTAGAAATAGCCTTTGCAGCTTAAGGCATTGTGACTATCATTTGTTCTTACATAGAAAATTAATTTTTGTTCTCTACCTCTGGAGTACAAATTTATGTGACACCTATTTCCACATGTCCTAAACTACAATGGATATCTTAAGATAACATAGTTTCAATAGCTTCGAATAAGCTGTGTATTATTTAAAGAGCCTTCCTTTGCCCCTCCCCCAAGTGAAATTTTTTATGCATTTTGAACATATATTTTAAGTCAAACCATTCACATCATAGTCCAAATATGATCAACATCTTCTTTGGCATTTTCATGTGATTGCGAAAGAGGGGGAAAAAACAATTAATTTATGTAGAAAAACGGGTAAGAATAAAGGCATAGAAGTGGTAGTCTTCAATATCAGCAGAAAAAACATTTTTATATAGCTTCTGTACTACTCTTTAAAAAGTTGTTGCTCAACTTTTTATTTACTATTTTAGATGGTAACTGAGACCCTTTTTAGCTCTCTACTCCTGGTAGTAAATTGTTACTCGATTATTGAGAAATGTTGCTATGGTCATTTTGCTTCTACTTATTATTTTCCCATATGATTTGTACTTGTGATGTGGTATGGTTACTGTAAAGAGAGCAAATAAATTAAAAGTACAAAAATAAATAATATAATTTTAAATTTATTTTCCTGTTTAACAGTTTTTCTATGATAATAGGTAAAAGTAATATTTTCATATGGATTTTGTACAGTAATATATATATATTTTTTTTTTTGCCTGAGATGTTGCATGCTTATGCATTTTTCCAAATAAGTTATATTTTATGGCATTCTAGAAGTCCTTCCAAAATTTACTTTTTGCTTTACTAGATTGATGTTAGATGTATTATTTACATTTTTTCAGTTTAAAATCAATGCCAAATTAAAACAAAGAAAAATTTACCCCTCTTTTTCCTTCAGCCTTTCACATACAGACAAATATACACTTATATGCCTAACATTTAAAAATGGGGGAAGAAATACACTAGGGAATACTTGAATTTATGAGTCATGTCTATTGTGATAATCAATCATTTGTTATATTTTGTAACATCTACTATTTCCTGAAAGAATCTTACAAGACTTTTACCCTCAGAAGTATGTTTTTGAAAGAAAAAAAGTCATTTATAGAAAATTTGCACTAGACATACTTAGAATAATATGGTTAATAAAACGAAACAAATATTTTAAAATATTGATTCATAATACAGGGTCCATGCTATACCCATCACTATCTTTTATTTACATATTATGTTCATAATTTTATTTACAAAATTAAATTTATATTGGTTTGATTATCTCTCCAAGGAAAAGAAGATCTACTTTTATTTTACTAATGAATTTCTAATGCTTCTCTTAGAGGATAATCATAATGGAATAATAGTTTTTGTGATGATTACTTTATGTGCAAACTTTCAGGGTCATGAAATGCCTAGCCAAACATTATTCTAAGTGTTTCTGTGGGGTGAACCAAACCTCTGTTGGCTCTTCAGGTCCTCAGGAGAGCTATACCATTTGGTCTCTTAGGTCTCCAGGTTGATGACTACAGAGACTGCAGAGGTTAGGGCTTGTAAGTCTCCACAATCATGGTAGCCAATTCCTAGATAGATAGATAGATAGATGGATAGATAGATAGATAGATAGATAGATAGATAATAGGTCAATCCTACTGTTTACATTTCTGTGGAGGATGCTGAATAATACATCATAAACTAGAATGCCTAGAAAATGCAATTGTATTAAACAATTTGATAAAGGAAGATGAAGCTTGAAAGTAATGTTACAAAAGCAGAAATGATGAAAATATCAAATTGGCTCTTTAGATCAGAAAACAAAATTTGTCAAAATTATTTTTTTCTAAATCCTTGTGAAATATCTACTTACTTATAAAAGGGAAATGTCTGCTTTATTTTTGCTTTTTGCTACAAATCTAGCTTAAAGTGTTTGGTTCCGCAATAGTCAAAATTTGGTTGTGAGAAATTACTTTTATAATTTATTTTATTTTTTATTTTAATAAATCTAAATAAATTAGATTTATTAATTAATTATTAACATAAAGTAAATTATTTTAATTTTCATTTTATAATTTATTTTATTTTTTATTTTAAAAATCTGTATGTCCTATTCCTTTTGGAAAATACCTCTGGCAACCCTATATCGAATCCATCAACTAGTTTTGAATTTAATTAATATAGAATCTCAAAACTCAGTAGCTTCATTTGAAAACACATCCACACACATACTCACTCACTCATTCACTTAATCATACACAAGGTTCAATATAAGTAAGAAAAGGAGAGTAAGACCATCACTACCACCGACAAAAACCATGACTGATGTTTGAAAGTCAGTAGTGTCTAGCTGTTCACCAATATCTGTTTTCCCCTTCATTCGGGGAATATATTTATACTGTTTTCAAGTATCTTTATACCTATCTATTGTGAGTTTAAGAGAAAAAAATATGGGTAGGAACAATATGTTAAATTCCTGGAGTTCCCATTGTGGCTCAGCAGTAACAAATCTGACCAGTATCCATAGGGATGCAGGCTTGATTCCTGACCTCTCTCAGTGGGTTAAGAATCCTGCATTGCCATTGGCTGTGGTGTAGGTCACAGAATCAGCTCAGATCTGGTATTCCTATGTCTGTGGCATAGGCTGGAAGCTGCAGCACTGATTTAACCCTGTCTGGGAACCTCCATATACAATGGGTGTAACCCTAAAAAGACATATATATATATATAGATAGATAGATAGATAGATAGATATAGATACAGATATATAGATAGGTAGACAGATTAGATAGATAGATATATAGATACACACACACACACACACACACACACACATATATATATACTTCCAAGGATGGGCAATTGCAAATTATCATGTATGCCCTTCCATCCTATTTTATCTTTCAGGCACATGGAAGACACAGAAGAGAAATAGCATGCTGAATATTGTGGAGTCAGGTAACTGAAAGATCCTGAATTTCTAAGTCACTTCACAAATGAGAGCCACATGCCAAACAGGGAAGTTCACCTTGCGTTGCTACATGGGATATGTAGGTGCTGTCAATATTAGGGAAAGTTTTAATAAGAAAAGGAGCATATTATACTTCTGGTCCAGATGAGATAACAAAGAATGGATTTACTTCCTCCATGAAACAACTGAGTAAAGTGAACAAAATATGCAAAACAATGGTTTTCAAAAATTGGATTTTAGGTACAACAGTGAGCTCTATAAAAGGGAAGCAGATGAGGTAAATTGTGTGATTTTTCAGCTGTCTGGAGACGCATTCTGAGCTTCACTGTTGACAGCAGGAAGTCACAGGGAGCCCAGTGTTGAAGAGCAGAGCTGGGACATTGGGGAGGTCAAGACAGCCAGAGTTCACAGAGAAGAGTAACTGGCGTGGGGAGAGAAAGAGAGCAAGAGAGACACTAAAGATATTTAAAATGCCCTAGTTGAGTTTTCAGCTAAGACCTGATTAGTTCATAAATGTGAGGATGCTAACTAAGGCTATGGAAAGAAAAACATTTTAAAGATTTAAAGGGAACAATAACTGAAACTAGGGGAATTCTTTACATAATTACTATTCCCTGCAGGCAGAATGGAAACATTGTAATTTTCAGCGTTCGATCAGGATTCTCAGGTTTCTGGGCTCAAGAAGTAATTTGTTTAATAGTGGGACAAATCTTGCCTTAAAGTAATGGCTTCTCTGTCCCTGACTAATAAAACTTAGAAACAAACAAGTCTCAATAATACCTATTTTCATAGAAATAACAATGTCCCAAACAATTATAGAAATTCAAATATTTTCAGGAACGGACAATGTGAAGAAAATCGCAATTATCTGTTATCCAATAAATATTAGAAAATATGCAAACACACAAGAAAATGTGGCTCTAAATGAAGAGAAAAGCATCAGTTAATAGAAACAAACCCAGAAAGGGCACAGATGATAAAATTATTAGAAAGGAACCTTGTCAGTTAGCATAAATAATTACATTACAATGTTCAATTTCTAGAAGAAAAGACAAAATAAAGTCTTTGTTCTCTTAGGTGAGGCAAAGTATTTTCAGATACAACCTCAGAAAACATGCTACATTAGGGAGAAATAATACATTTAAATGCTTCATATTAAAAATTTCAGTTCTTTAAAGTACACAATAATAGAAATTTTACTAGAAATTGAAAAACCTGTTAGAAAATATTTGAAATTCCAGTAGGTACAGAAAGGAATTCTGATTTTATAAAGTACTCTCAAAATGCTACAATAAAATATGCAGATTTAAAAACTGGCAAATATTTGGACCAATACTTCAAAAGAAGAAATGGGAATAAAAATCACATAGAAAACGTTCCACATAATTAGTCATTAGAGAAATGTAAATTTAAACTGCAATTATATATCACAGCACAATTATTATAATGATTACCATTAAGAAAAAAAGAAGAAAGGATCCTGCTACCTTTCGCCAAGAATGTGGAAGAGGAGATGAAATGTTCATCCATTTCTGAAAGGAATGCAGTATGGTGGAACACTTCTGGGTAATAATTGTAAACTTAAAAAAAATAAATTCATGTCATAAAATGTAGCCATTGCCTTCCTAGTATTTTCCATATTATATCCGCAATATGCAAAATATTTATAGCAACTTTATTAGTAAAAGCCATGAAGTATTTGGAAATATTTGTAAAGTAATGAAATATTTGTAAATAAATGAAAAAAAATCTAGGCAAAAAAGTGCACACATGGCTATCTATTTAAAATTATAAAAAAATAAAACTAATCTATATTATAAAGTAAGCAAATCAATGATTGCTTGCCAATGTGGCTGGAAGAAAATGAAAATGAGTTAGAGTGAGAGATGCTAAGCAAGTTTGAAGGAATTTTGGAGGTGTTAGACAAATTTATTGTTTTAATCATGGTAATACTTTTATAGATATATACATATGTCAAAATCTATTTAATTTTTTACTTTATTTCTTTGTAGCCTATATCACCAGAATGATGCAAAAAACAAAACACATATGAAAACTGTATCTATTAAAGTAGTTTGCTTAGCAAGAGATGGTATTGATAAAAGGAATGCAGAGCAGAAATCAAATACATTTTTGCATTATTACATTACTTAAAACACCATGAGAAGTACAATCATAGTACCACTAAATTTATCCAGTTAGAAATGGTTGTAAATTTGGTCCCCTTTGCAAGGAGGGAAGGTTCCCCAATGACCCCTCAGATTAATCATGAGTAATTATGAGTATGAAAGCACATCCAAGAGGGCAGATTCAGGGCCACAGAGAACAATGGGCAGAGGAGTTCTCAGAGAGAAAACCCAAATTCTGAGCAAAAATCTTCCACTGCCAAAGTAACTGCCCTTACAAAGTCAAAATAGTTTTACAAATTCAGAGCTATATGTTATTGCTTTGGTTTTCCATTTTCTTTTTTGAGTGATGGTTTTCAATGTTTCCCTCACGCTTCACCTTCCTTGTGTGTTGACTAGGGAGGCATGAGAAGAGAAGGTAAATTGATTCCAAAAGCCAGTGGATCAAAAAGAGCCATAACCAGACTTGATTAAGAGAATTATCACACCAGCAAAAGATTTTGACTTTTAACTAGATTCAATAAATGGATGACAGATTGTGTTTCTTCACATCTGGAGGAATATAAAGATGAAATGTAGATAATAAGAAGGGGATAATTCAGTGCTATGTGCTCAGGTGGGTGTCCTGATGCAAATTTCTTGCCATTTACCAAAAATGGAGCTGGAAATATCAGGCCCATGACTTTAGACTACCAGTCAGAATGGCCCTCATCAAAAGATCTACAAACAATAAATGTTGGAGTGGGGAACTCTCCTACGCTGTTAGTGAGCATGTACATTCTTGCAACCACTATGGAAATAGTATGGAACTTCCTTAAAAAACTAAATATAGAACTACCATATGATCCAGCAATCCCATTCCAGATATATCAGAATATATTCTAAGAAAGCCATCATTTGAAAAAAAATGCATGCATCCCACTGTTCATTGAAGTACTATTTAAATAGCCAAGACAAGGTCCATCAACAGAGGAATGGATAAAGAAGATGTGGTACATATATGCAATAGAATGTTACTCAACCATAAAAAAGAATGGAATAATACCATTTGAAGCAATATGGATGGACCTAGAAATTATCATACTATCATACAAAGACCAATATCATATTATATCACTTATATGTAGAATCTATAAAAAAAATCAAATAAACTTATTTATTAAACAGAAACAGACACACAGACTTCCAAAACAAACTCTGGTTACCGAAGAGGAAATGTGGAGGGGAAGGATGGATTTTGGGGTTTGGGATTGCCATATGTACACTATTCTGGACAGAATGACCTGTCAATGGGGACTTGCTATACAGGGAACTCTACTCAATATATTTTATGATAACTTACATGGGAAAACAATCTGAAAAAGAAAGGATATGTGTGTGTATATATATGTAACTGAATAATTTTGTTTTGTAGCATAAACGATCACAACTGTAAATCAGCTATACTTTAATAAAACTTTAAAAAATTATAATAAAAAAACATAAGCTAAGACTACCTTTTCAGCACATTTTATGTTAAATGTAGCCAATTTTTTAAGTTATACCTAATGAAAAATGAGCCAAAGTGACATGTGCCATGTACATCCTTGTCTCATAAAAGCTGCCTATTGTTTTCTACTGTTAATTTCGTGGTTTGGGTAAGAGTGATATTGGAAGTCACATGTTGAAGTTGAAGAAGGCACAAGACAGAAGTAGCCTAGTTCTCTGACTTATCACATGAAGGAGAACCTAACACCATGTACAACCACATGCCGTTTACTGTTAAATGGAAAGATATAAATATCTGCTGTGTTTGAACCATTTTACAAGGTAGAATATATATGTTATGGGGTACTCTAGCCAACACACCGCATCTTCCTGAATCATATGTCTACTTGAGTCCCTTATTTTTTATTAAGTTCACACTGTTGATTGTATCAAGAAGTTGTTTATATCCCAAAACATTATGTAGTCATAGAACTAAAATACACCTTGTGCATTTTACGAATAAACAAGAGCCCCAAATATTTAAATGACTTGCTTAAGATTAGAAATCAAATCTGTTGCAGTCAGTAGTAATTCCTTGGATTCTTGTTCCCAATTTAGTATTACTTTTCCATTTTATACTATCACTTGAAAAGAGCCCAAATTTCTAATTTATTCAGATCATATATATAGTTTCTTACTAGTGAGATACATGTGTGTATATATGAATATATAATACATAGAGAGAGAAGGAAGAGAGGTGGTTCATATAGATAGATACGTGTGTGTGTGCATATCTATATACACACTTACTTTATCCTCAAAAGAATTTGCATTTGCACCAATCAGTTCTTAATATATTGTTTAATATTTATTGAACTAAATACATTGCTACATACTGTTGAAACAAGGGTAAATTGTTCAAGAATGATGAGGCTTTGATATATCTATAGAAGATGGTCAAAATTATATGTCTAGAATATCTAATATTCTTTAACATTTCAATAATAGATGGGCAAGTAGCCTCATATAACTTATTGCTAGGTTAGATGGGAATTATTTAATAAGTGAAATTAAATAACTTTATTCAAAGAACGAATTTTTGTTTTGTCTTTTTGCCTTTATCTAGAGCCACACCCATAGCATATGGGGGTTCCCAGGCTAGTGGTCTAACAGGAACTGTAGCTGCCAGCCTTCGCCACAGCCACAGCAATGCGGGATCCGAGCCATGTCTGCAACCTACACCACAGCTCACGGAAACACCAGATCCTTAACCCACTGAGCAAGGCCAGGGATCGTACCCGCAACCTCATGGTTCTTAGTCAGATTCGTTAACCACCGAGCCACGAAGGGAACTACCTCAAAGAACAATTAAGTGCCTTTATTGTCTATCGTTGAATGATAAATTATTTCAAATCCAGTGGCTTAAAAAAACACCCATTTATCCTCTCACAGTTCTGAAAACCAGAGATCCTGGTCGGCACATTGCATTTCTCTGCTTAAGGTTTCCCAAGGCTGAAGTCAACATGTCAGCCAGGCTGAACTTAACTGGAGATATTTTGGGAATAGTCTGTTTTATCTCACTTAGGTTGTTGGTAGAACTTAGCTCCTTATGGCATCCTGGCTCAGCAGGTTAAGGATAATGAGTTTTTGCAGCTGCAGCATGGGTTTGATCAGTGGCCTGGGAACTTCCACATGCTGTGGGGATGGACAAAAAAAAAAAAAAACACTAAATTCTCTGCTTTCTTCATAGATGTTGGCCAAGGATCACAATCAACAACTAGAGGATGTTCTCATGACCATGGTCTCTCCTCAGTAGCAGAATACTCCCTCACAGAGTAAAATTTTATACTTGAAATTAACTGCTGACAATTTATTATTGGTGTTATACTGACAAATTATAAACTAAAGAACTTAACTCTTTAAAATATTATTCTTGTATCAATCAATGAACACATATTTATTTGAACATTTTTATAGATTCCAGACCATATTTAAATGTGTCAATATTCACATGAGGGAAACATTGCTTCTAACAATGAAAATTTATTTAAAACTTATTAAACCTATGAAATTGTCCTTAAAATGAAGGAGAAAATCTTTCTAAGACAAACCAAAATTGTGGGAATTTGTTGCCAGCAGAACTGCCTTGCCAGAAATGTTAAAATAATTTCTTCAGAGGGAAGGGAAATCATATAGGTCAGAAACTCAATCTGCAGGAAGAAAGGAAGAGCACCCAAGAAGGAGTATGTGATGGTAAATTAAAACTTTTCTATTTCTTCTTTGTTCTAACAGATAAGAGTATGCTCAAAATAATAATAGCAACAATGTATTTGATTATAATTTCTTATGTATATATCATATCTTGTAAGTCATATATATCATATATATGCTTATATATTCTTGATATGAATCACACCAAGTATACAAGTCAAGGGAAATAGGAATAAAGGCCATTTTATAATGTACTCACACTACATGTGAAGTGATGTGTTATTATTTCAAAGTGGACTTGTATTACTTTTAAGTATATATTGGAAATCTAGGCCAACCACTAAAATAAGTTTAAAACAAGTATAGATAGGCTAAGAAAGGGGGCAAAATGGAATAATATAAAATGCTCAGTTAAAACCAAAAAAGGCAGAAAAAGAATGTAAGGCAAAATTAAGAATGAAGAACAAAGACAATTAATTAAAATAGTCCAAACATTGTTTATATTAATCCAGCTACATCACTAATCACTTTGAATGGCAATGATCTAAATGCACAGAGTGAAAGATAAATACTGTCAGAGTAGATCAAAAAATCAAATGATTGAGATACCACTGCACACTTATTAGAATGGCCCACATTAGTGTTAATTAGAATTGACAATACTAAATACTGGGGAGGATGTAGAGAAACAGGAATTATAATACATTGTCAACAGGAATACAAAACGATACGGCTACTTGGGACAAGAGTTTGGCAGTTTCTTATACAACTAAACATACTCTTATTGTAAGACTCAGTAATCACACTCCTTTGTATTTACTCCAATATGTTGAAAAACTGTGTGCACACAAAAACCTGCATATGAATATTTATAGTACCTCTATTCATCATTACCAAAACTGGAAAGCAACCAAAGCAGGTAAATGAATAAACTGAGATATATCCAGATGATGGAATATTTTTTAGTGCTAAAAGAAAATGAGCTATCAAGCCATAATGAGATATGGAGGAACTTTAAATGCGTATTAATAACTGTAAGAAACCAATCTGAAAAATCTACATACTGTATGATTCCAATTGTATGACATTCTGTAAAAGCCAAAACTATGGAGACAGTAAAAAGATCAATTAGAAGGGGTGGGGAGATGAATAAGCAAAGCACAGAGGATGTTTAAGGTGGAAAGTATTCTATGTGATATTGTAATGATGAGCATATGTCATCAAAAATTTGTCCAAGTCCACAGAATGTACAAAAGTGAACCATAAAGTACAGATATTGGGTGATAACAGAATATCGATGTAGGTTCATCCTTGGTAAAAAATACACCATTTTGATGAATAATTTTGAAATAGGGCAAGCTAATTATGTATGTGGCAGGGGTATATGAGAAATCTGTGTATCTCTCTCTGAGTTTTGAAATAAAACTAAAATTGCTATAAAAAGTCTTCTAAAAAAGCTAATGAAGCTTTAATGCCACAAAAGAAGTCTGCAAAATCTAGCAATAGTTTCTATAGAAAAGAAAGTTGCTGAATAAGTAAAATACACCGAAATTTCCACAGTAAATTGCATTTCTGGTATCAGAACATGCCTAATTTTTAAGTAAAATTATATATCATAGTGACTTTGAATTCTCAATTTGATAAAATTGGATTTGTCTTTATATTCAATAATTTTCAGTAATTTGATTATTGTAATTGTTATGCCAGGATTTCACAATTTATATAGTTTTTATTAAGAAATACTATTATACTCAATAACTTTCATGTAAGAAGAGGATTTTTTTCTCTGATTCTTATAAAAGCCCAGTATAAGAGTTCCCATTATGGCTCAGGGGTAAAAGAACACGACTAGTATTTATGAGGATGTTTATTTAATCCCTGGCCTTCCTCAGTGGGTTAAGTGGCCAGCATTGCCAAGAGCCATGGTGTAGGTTGCAGACTTGGCTTGGATCCTGTGTTGCTCTGGCTGTGGCATAGGCTGGCAGCTGTAGCTCTGAATAGACCCCAGTCTGGGAACCTCCATAGGCTGTGGGTAAGGCCCTAAAAAGACAAAAGCCAAAAAAAAAAAAAATAAAACAAACAAACAAAAAACTGAAGAAGCCTTTGCTCCAACTTTTATCCGTATTAGACTTGACCGTAGGCGTTATGTTTAAACTTCACTCTTCTCTGTGACTTCAAGGGTAAAATAACATGGCTGTAACTCCTCTTCAGGTTTTATTGTGGGGATTAAGTGCATTAGAATGTGAAATGCTCACAGAGTAGTGTCTGACAAATAGGGCAGGGTGAATGTCAGCAGTACTCTGATGTACTTATGTCTCCAATAACATAGAGTGAGAATAATACTTGGGGTTGCTTTAGGATATCCCAAATAATTTTTAGTGTATTGCAAAAGACTTCTATCTTCGTAGCATATTCATAGAAACTGCTTAAGATTGTGGAGAAAAGAAAATTGCAAATTACAATTTTCTCTTCATATATCCCGCTTCAAAAAAAATTTTACAAATCTTTAAATTTTCTATGGAAAAAAGTGTTCTCTAATTTAAGCATTCTGAAAATTTGTGTTCTTAGTGATTTATTCTGTGTGTTACGGATTTTTTAGTTGTAGCATTATTTGTAGAAATAAATGACAAGAAAAACTGTGAAATAACACTGTTTATACATATCCATATTAGGAAACTTAAATATTTAAAATATCTTATTGAAAAATAAATTTATAGTGCAAATAATATAGTGCAAACACATATTAACTTTTTTCTAGCTAACAATCTGTCATCTTCCATGAAGACTTCTTCCATCTTCTTTTATTTTTTATCTTAGGGGCTGTCTCTCTTATTTTAATATTTTAAACTTTTTCAGAAATACTTTAAAGATGTATGAAAATATATTGCTAAAGAGTGTAATATAGGAAAATAGCAGAAATGGAGACTAAATCCTAAAAAGAAGTATAGTAAAGATGTGTATTTACAGCAGGGATAGAAATAAAAGAAGTGTATCAGGCATTATATGAAACTAGTTTTGAAGGGACATGTATCAGATATAAACAATGAAACTATTTCAGACTATTAACAATTTGATTTTAAGTCAATAAATTAATATATATCAAGTCCCTTCTATTTATAACACTATCAAAAGCTACAGAGGATATCATCACATTCTGTACTATGAGATAATTGAAAAGTACATTGGCAAACTTAATGTTGGTAAATGTCAAGGCATCTATCCTATTCCAAAAACATTGCTGTGACATATGAAGATGTAGAGAGGAAACTTGTTCTAATTTATTCAGGACAATAATTTGATGACATATTGTAGCATGATGGCAACTTGAGAGATGCAAAGTGAGCAAAATTAGTGAGCAAAGTATTTTTTAAATATTATGTTGGATTCAAGAAAAGAGTAGGGGAGGAAGAAACAATTCACTATGTTCACAGTAGGAGAAACAGTCCAGTAGCCTATGATCGAAATCCTTTACAGCATTCACCCACTATTATATGTAGGAGATTTCACATAAATATCTGAATTTCTCTCTCTTTTTGTAAAATGAGATTCACTTTCATGTGTGACTTCCCACATGACATCTAGGAAGAAAATAGTTAAATTTGGGTCTCTGACTTCCTTCCTCCATTCTTAGGGACCCCGCTTACCTTTTAAACATGCTAAGGTGCTTTTAAGTTCTCTAAATTTTTATCTCACTTGATTGGTTACTATAAGGGGAAGCCAGGGTTTGGATTTATGGGAGGCAGCTGAATTAACAATGAAAATTATCGAATGGTTGATGCAGGCATGTCACGTAGACCCTCTAGTTACATTAACCAGAAAGAACCCAAACCTAAGAGGCTTTCTTGTGTTAATCTGCAGTACATAGAATTGTCATTTGTCATTTTGAGATAGAACTACATCCCAGAATGCCAAAGTAAGCTTTCGGAAATCTGGAACTTCCAGAGACTGATGACAAGTTTGTTGGTGTTTCTTGGTTTTTGCATTCTTGTTTAATCATTACTAGCATATTAGTGTTAGGGAATACTTGTGACATGTAGATCTGTTTTGACAATTTGATCCTTTCTGGTGATGCATCAACAAATAATTTAAAATAACAGGCTGAACGAAACTTTTCAATGTAGCAGAACTTACGTGCTTGACATTTGCACATTTTGTTCTGAACAGAGTTCCTTGTTCTGCCTGTTTAAAAACAGAGGGTATTGTGTGGAAAAATATTTTAATTAGTGATAGTCATGGAAATTTTGATTCAGTTGACAAATACTTGGTAATATTATCATAATAGTTATAACGATATAAATGATCTCATTCTAGTGTTTTTAGGAAAATATGTTTGAAGTTTTATTGAAATATGGTTGATTTACAGTGTTGTGACAATTTCTGCTGTACAACAAAGTGATTCAGTTAAACCTGTACAGATATCCATTCTTTTTCAGAGTCTTTCCCTATAAAGATTGTCACAGAACATTGGATGGATTTCCCTGTTCTATACAGGTCCCTGTTGGCCAACCAAGAATGTTCTTAAAATATTCAATGAACTCTATCAAATTAGCTAAGTGTGAGTAATAACCATGCTTCTGCAATGGGCAGTGCAAATACATGACAAAATATTATGTCATCAATGTTGTGCAAATACATGAAAGTTTAGTTAATGTAATGACCTTAAGATTCACATATTGTTTGATTCAAAAATAATCAAAGAAAGAATTGGTCAAAAATAAAAAATGAAAAAGAAAGTGTGATGTTTAAAGCAAATCCATAATGGCCTAAAAAAAAACAGGCACAGAAGAATAAACCAAAATATTTTTTTGAAATACAAGTTTTACAGACTTTTTTTTAAAAAAAGAGCATATTGTAATAAATGCTGAGATATGTTCCTAAATGGTCATATTTGTCAAGATGATAATTTTATCTTTTAATTAAAACAGCAATTTCATTTAAACTTTAAATGTCTCTCTGAAAATTACACTCACAGAACTTAAGTGGGAACATTTGAAAAATTAAAATAGAATGTTTATGGTATTATTTTATCATTGTTTTATTTTACCAAGGTTGCCATAACAAAATACTAGAAAAGGTGGATTAAACAACAGGTTCATTTATTTTTTTCCTTTTTCCTTCCAGTTCAGGAGACTAGGTATCCAAGATCAAGATCCCAAAAGAATGGGTTTCTGATAAAGCCTCTCTTTCTGGCTTGCAGACAGATGTCTTCTCCCTGTGTCCTTACATGCCCTTCCCCTGTGTGTCTCTACCCTCCTGGTCTCTCTTCCTTGTGGAAGGATGTAAAGGCTATTGGATTAGAGCTTCACCCTTTACTACGTCGTTTAACCTTAATTACCTCCTTAAAAATCCCAATTTTAAAACACATTCACTGTGGGGCTTAGGAATTCAACATATGAATTTGGGAAGACAACTCAGTGCATCACAATGTCAAATATCAAAAAATGTTATTTCAGTAGTTAAAGCAATTAAGACAACGAGTCATCTCACCAAAGAAACTTCCAGGTTTTTTTTGTTGTTGTTATATTTTCCCCATACAACTGTGGGTTAATTGTCCCTCCCCTGTACAACTCCAACACATTAAGGGCATGATTGTTCTAACATTTTGTTTACAATATTACAATTGTTTCGTTCCTTACCTTTCTCCCCACTAGATTAAAAACCAAATTTGAGAATGTTAACTGAGTAAAAAAGATATTTTAAAGAGATATTCTCAGTCAGAGTAAAGATTGAACAATCAAGCTGACCTGCCCCTGCAAGACCATTTTCTCATTAAAATATCAGGGGATACATTTTAGCTCCATTTGTATTGGGGCTTATCAAGGATAGACGATGAAAATGTGGCATAAAGAGACAGCTATAGCAAAGTAAAGCCAATGAAAACAGGAGAGAGAAAAAAAAGTAGTAAAAGAAAAGAAAGGGAAATTAATGCAATTGACCTTAAGGGAAAAAACAGAGGAACGAGACAAATCCAACAAAAAGCATGCACTTTTTGAAGAAGAAAATAAAGATGTGTGGCCTTTGTCTCTAGTAATTCAGAGGTTGATAAGTGGAGTGAATCAGTGATATTATCACCCAGCAAAACATATGCCTTGATTATATGCCTGTATTAGTAAGATAGGTAAAAATGTCAATAGATTAAATATGTAGTTTAATCAGTAAATTATGTAAATGAGCATAAATAATACTTATGATCAGTAAACCATGTAATTCCATTAGCCAAAATTAGATACATTTAAGAGAACTAAATATGCTCTTAAATCAGTAAGACTGGTGGAAAAAAAAAACTATAAAACTTCAGATGTGGAGCCTGTGCTTTACCTTGAATCCTGAAAGTTGTGGCACATTGGCTCCCAATTGTGGAAGAACAGCCCTTATGAGATTTGCCCTCACTTTAATCGCAACTAGAAACTGCGAAAAAACCTAAAAACACAGAAACAAGGACAACTTAAAGCCAGGAGAAAACCAAAATTTGGTAGAAATTGAACGAGTGAAGGTACTTCGTGAGTTTACTAAGGTTTTTTGTTTGTTTTCCCTTTTATAGCTTTTTTACCCGAGGGAAGGTGCCAGTTAACACAAAAATTTGGGAAGAAACTTCTATATCTAGGGGCTTGAAGAACCAGAGCAAAAATTCAGGATTCGCATGGCCTCTGGACAACGAGGCAGGGAAAAAACTCAAAGAACAGAGCGAAGAAAGGGAGTCTAAAAACTGTGTGTAGACTGACAATGAACTGTGTAAAAATCCAATCTGAAAACTTCTGTGTGGTTGGTGGATTCGAAACAGCCCACCTGAAGGTACAAAAATTACACAGAGATTTCAGTTACTGGCAACTAAAAAGACAAAGAATTTGAGTTTGATTTCAGCCTGCCATCTCAATCTTCTCATTCTTATTTTGCCCACATTTTTAGTTTGTTTAAATCATGCAACAATATTTCCACACCGCACATAGTTTATTTCTGTATATGTCTAGTACTTATATGTCTATATATGTTTCTATCCCTCATCAGAAAACCTCTGAAATGAGTATTTCTGAATAGAGATGAGAAAGGATCTGAATAAAACAAATATGTTATTATATTGACTTAGGTGATAGTGGATTAAAAAAGTTTTAAATTTTTATGTAAAATAATACAGTGACCTCCAATGTTAAAAGTTTTGTTTAGAAATTGTTTTCCTAAAACCTTCAGTGTAACATAAAAAAGAAATACCAAAATCTTTAGAAACCAAAAATTAAAGCCGAAAAATTGACTGTGTCTAATCCAATAAACCATATGTAAGCAAAACATGATTATTTTTGTTATGTAGATCTGTATTTATACATAATATATGCAAAAGTCAAAGGCATTCTGAGTCATTAACAATCTGACAAAATCACATACCTAATCACACAGAAAAAGTTATCCATGTAATATGAAAGGATGTCAAAAAGCTTGTTACTTACTATCACTGCCCATAATAATAAGAAAACTGATAAACTGCAATTTCTTCTATTTATAGTCCTTTATATTTTCTTCTTAAAGTATGTAGGAAACGATATACATATTTTCTTTTTTGTTATATTGCATCTTTAAATGACAATATATTGTCTTTAAAGAAAAATAGTCTCTTTGAAATCAGTCACATCATGATAGTAGATTTTTTCATTATACCAGTACCAGTGATTTTCAATTAAGTGTAATTTTGTCTGAAGACATTTTTGGCTGTCACAACTGGGGGTAAGGTGCTACTGGCATCTAGTGGGTCATTGACAGACTTGCTGCTAATTGTTCTGTCTACAATGCACATCCCCTACCCTGAACAAAATTCGCTCCAACATGTTAATAGTGCCTTGGTTAGGAAAATTTAGAGCACACCAGCACACAGCCAGTGTTTTAGTTCTGAGAGATTTTGGGGATATAAGAAAGAACATGCCCTAAGTATGCAGTGACCAGCAACGTCTCTGGAGATAGCTGCCTGCATTCAACTTATCATCCACTGAAGAAATGACCTAAATTTGATGAGGTTCATTCCCTACCCTAAAAATGGGATCCTAGAGCAAGACCTATACCAGTTTGAGGTAAAGATTTTTTACCTGAAATGGGTTGTAAGTATTGATTGTGCTGAAATTGCCATGAATCCAGGATTTGTAGAACTGCACACCCACAGAGACATCCTAGTTTGGAGCCTTATCATCAAAAAATTTAACAACAGTTTTCCAGGCATTTTATTTAAATAAACTTTCTTCCCATGATCTAATTAAATATGCTTCAAGCTCCTAAATATCTAAAATATTCAATTATTACAGTTGTTGTTTGGAGTGTGTGGTTAAAGATCCCACTTACCAACCTGCTGGGACATGGTAGCTGTTCAAAAATAGCTTAGACATTTGCCGCAGGCTAGAAATGCCAAGCAATGATGGTTTTCGATCGACATCCTGAGCATAGCTTTGATTGCTGTCTCTTTAATAAGATGTTCTTCTTAAGAAATGGCAATGAAACAGTGAAACAGTAAGAGGAGATCCAAATGAGAGCACTGACAGTAACATGTCAGGAACATTTGGTTGGAAAAGAAACAAAACACAAAGACTCTGGGCATCTCTGGAAGCCAGTGAGACAGGAAGTGGGCACACTGGGACCCATTATGTCCCCTCAAATCACAGTGGAGAGCAATTCTGCAGGCAGTTTGTGGGTTAAGGTTATCTAATCCGGGAATAGGATTGCGAAGGGAACTATCAGTATCAATTTGAGAAGAAATGTATTTAGCCATTCGACTAGTGTTGAATTGATATACAGAAAAGTATTCTTATAATGTGGAAGATCAGAGAAACGAGTAAAATATGAGGTTAGGAATAGTGTTTTCCTGGAGTTCCTGTCGTGGCTCAGTGGTTAACGAATCCAACTAGTAACCATGAGGTTGCGGGTTTGATTCCTGGCCTTGCTCAGTGGATGAGCTGCGGTGTAGCTTGCAGACGCGACTATGATCCCGCGTTCCTGTGGCTGTGGTGAAGGCCGGCGGCTACAGCTCTTGTTAGACCCCTGGCCTGGGAACCTCCATATGCTGCGGGTGCAGCCATAGATAAGGCAAAAAGACAAAAAAAAAAAAAATAGCGTTTTCCTGAAAGTAATACTGTATTTCTAGTTATTTTGTGTGTTTCTTCAACCTCACCCTTGTTATTGCATGTAAATCATGGTTAATATTGAAACTTACAATTCACATTTTTTTTTTTCTTTTCACAGATCACATCTTAGAACAATTGTTAGGCTTCATGGCATTGTTGATGTGGAAGTGGAATGTTTTTTGATTCAATATTAATTAATAAGATATGTTTTTAATCTTTTTCCAGATTCAGCTGCATCCTATATATGCTGTATGCAGGTTCCATTTCTTTTGTTTTGCATTTTTTTTGTTTGTTTGCGCTTTCATTTGGGTCTATTCGTCAGGTTTTGATTCTAGGCTCTTCTACTTCCTTGATCTGAAACACTGAAGACTTCACTGTAGGTAACTTTGAGCAAGTTAGTAAGAGATTGTCCTTTACATAAAAAAGGAATAATCTACTAAATACTTTAAATTTTATGATAAACGTTAAACTACAATATTTGAATGAACTTCAAAATATAAAATATGTGGCTATTATGTGATCATAAAACTAGAGCATATAATAATGCCATTGTCACCACTATAGCCACTAATAATGAATACTGAATTCAGACAGCCATCATATTTAAAGCTTAGATAATCATATCAAGTTCATGTAGAAAAAAGCAATTGTTTTACTTACTATTGCCTCTCTTAAAAAAAAGATAATTCAATTTATCCTATTTAAGCAAAATGTCCAAGGTCAAAACATTATATCCCAGTTAGGATTCTAAACACAACTTCCATAATCTATAGTGTTCGATTTCGTATTATGTCAGTGCAGTTGAATATCTTATCTATAAACATACATCAAATATTTCTTGAAGATCTATGGATTACATAGATCAACAGCTTTCAACTTCCAACTATGATAATGCTATACAAAACTACAGTGGTGGTTATTGCTATTTGCTTAATATCCCCAAATTTTCTCCTTTTGGGCATGTCGTAAAATTGGATTTCCTGACTTTTTTGGTTCAGTAGAATCACATCTAGGTAACTGTGAACAAAGCTGAGTATCCCAATTCTAGGCTACAGTATTTCATTTTCATTGCAAGACCTCTATCTCTCTCTCCTGGCAAACTGAATATTGATAACATTCAAGATCAAAATTTCTCCAACAAACTCTGGAGTAGTGACAGAAAATGAACAGAAACTTCTGCCTAACCCCCAGCAGAAAAATATTATTAGTTAGAAAAATGTTTTGTTATACTATTTTAAGCCACAAATTTTTTACCTTATTTTTCTGTAGCTTCTTTTGATGATGAACAAACCACCTCCATTTACACACCCAACTCTATGCAACATCAAAAAATACTATCTCTAATTTCCTCAGTTTCTCTCCTGTGTAAAAACAAATAACCAAATCCATGTGAAAAACCAGGAATACTGCAATACAGAAAATCTAGGCTCTCGTCTCACATAAAAATAGATTATTCAAAATTCTTTTTTTTTTTTTTTTTTGCTTTATCTAGGGCCGCACCCGCTGCATATGGAGGTTCCTAGGCTAGGGGTCTAACAGGAGCTGTAGCTGCCCGCCTTCGCCACAGCCACAGCAACGCGGGATCCGAGCCGCGTCTGCAACCTACACCACAGCTCACGGCAACGCTCGATCCTTAACCCACTGAGGAAGGCCAAGGATCGAACCCGCAACCTCATGGTTCCTAGTCAGATTCGTTAACCCCTGAGCCACGATGGGAACTCCAAAATTATTCTTCTTTAATAATGCCAAAGTTTTGTGACAGATTTCAAAATTGATTAGGATAAGCTAAGAGATTGAAGTTGAGCAAAGTTCATGTAAATAATATTGTTCCAGGTAGAACTGGTACTTTTGCTTCGATTTTCAGCAACTTCTGCATATGAGTAACATATATATGTGTATTTAGTGATTATAAAAGAATCAAGCAATATATAACAATTCAAAGCAAGAAATGAAGTCCTTCTTTCATTCTTTTGCTACTTGTCTTTGCCTCTTCAGTCCTCTTAAGTACATATCTTTATTGACAATGCTCATAATTCTTTTTCTTTATACAATTCTGTCATTTCACCTGTGCTATTTTTGGGCTTTCTTTTATCTCTTAAAAATGTCTGAGAATTTTTCTTTGTTGCCATTTTTAGGTTTCTATCATTCTGCTCAACCTTGTCATAGTTTCCCACAGTTTGAATGTACCATATTTTATTTAACCATGTGAAATTGATGAGGTTTAAGGGGATTTATTTTTAACAGTATAAGCAAAGCAGGAGTTCCTATCGTGGCACAGCGGAAATGAGTCAGACTAGGAATCATGAGGTTTCGGGTTCAATCCCTGGCCTCACTCAGTCCGTTAAGGATCCAGTGTTGCCGTGAGCTGTGGTGTCAGTCACAGACGCGGCTCGGATCTGATGTTGCTGTAGCTGTGGCTCAGGCCAGCAGCTATAACTCCCAATTTGACCCCTAGCCTGGGAATCTCCACGTGCTGCAGGTGCAGGCCTAAAAAGCAAAATAAAAATAAAAATAAAAATAAATAATTTTAAAAAATTTTAAAATTGAGGAAATCCATGCAGGTTCTTAAATGAAAAGCAATACCTTAAATAAATTCATGTCTGATTTTACTCTGAGTTATTTTAACCTAATGAACCTCAGGAGTTTTCTGGTTGTCCGTTTTGTTTGGCTTCTGAAACATTTTATATAACAAAATTTATATTTTGGTTATGAGGATATTTGCCATATGCCCTCAGGCCCCCTGGACCTTTTCACTTTTTTTTTTCCACAGGAATATTTTCATTTTTTGTGGTTATTAAATTATTCACATTTCCCTCTCCCTAGCCGTACAAATTTGGCAAACTATTTTTTTTCAAGTAGGATCTCCACTTGTGTAGAAATTTAAAGTTGTTGCAGAAAGTTGTACAACCAGTTCTGTTATAGTGTATTTAACTTTCTGTCAGTAGCATATGATCTTTATAATTTCATTTATCAATTCTTTCTTCCTTTTCATTTTCTAACAGATAAATATAGTTTTTGCACAGAATCCTGGGTTTTTGCAGATGTTGTAATTCTGCTGGTTTTATTTGATACTTTTAATTTATTTTTGACCTTTGAGCTGTAGTTGGACATATTTAACACAGAATATTCAGTACTTCCTGACATATATTTCTTTGTAAATGTTCTCCATACATAATGAGAACTTGACTTTTCGAAGTATATCTAGGAATCACAACTTTTTAACTTCTGAGTTCTTTAGCTATTGCAATATTATCTTCTGGCATTAAATTTGAGGGAAAAAAGCGTTGGTATAATTTTTGACCCTGTAAGCCCTTAATTTTTCTCTACAGAAGTTGTATGTACTATTTTCTCTTCTCTTCAAATGATGTGGTGCTTATTTAATTATTTTTACCTTAAAGGGTCAATTCTTTTAATTTGTGAATTCAGGATGTTTTCCAGTTCCAGTTAAATTTGATAGATTTTGATCTGGATTATTTCTTTAATGTCTTAACTTCAACTGCAATCAAATCTTGTTTTTCTGGTTCAAATATACATTTCTTATCATTCTTATATTCTTATATTTAGTATCATATTTGATTCACTTTTTATTGTGCTTTGCTTTCCTTCCTCTCTGGGAGAGCAACTCAAGTTGAACCGTATTATTAATTATTTGATTTTCTCTTTTGCTGCTTCTCCTCTTCACTGATGAAAATGCCAATTTTCTTTCTATTACTTCACTTGTTTCCTTGTACTTTACACTTTTTAAATTCAATTTTCTTTTCATTTTTGTCCATCTCTCTTTCTGATATACTAGTATTCATTCTTGGAACTCAGTCTTCTATTCTTATAGAAAATCTCAAATACTTTTGCTAATCTTTTATTCTATTTTCTGTAGCAAATCAATCCCATGAGCTTATCGTCTCTTTGAGACTTTAGTATAAGGCTCATTGTATACCAGATACTCATCTTTCCTGTACTTAGGTATAAACTGAAAATCCACTATGATTGATTTGGTACTCTAATTAGAGTCAAAACTTTCAAAGTGATCATACAATCTAATTTTTACTTTGTTAAATATTTTTATGAAATATCTCCATTTTACCAAGAATTATAAAAGATACTTATGGATAATTATAATTCTTTTAATGGTGATAACAGTAGAAATGTATTTTATTTTTCATAATTTATAGACAGGAAAACTGTGGCTCAAAAACTTAAAGTGACTTCTTCAAGATCTAGACAGCTTGAAGAAAAATTTAGGATTCATAAAACATTGCGTAACTCCAAGTCTATTTTTCCTTTATATTCTATAAAGCTATTCAGTGAAAATGACTTTATAAATTATTTTGACTAAAAAATGGGTGGATACAAGGGGAACATTTTCGTTCTCTCCAGTATTAGCATTTGTATAGCATTTCAAATTAGAATTTAATCTCTAATTGTTTAAAAAGCAGTCATAATTTCTTTTAATTTGCTATTTTATTCTTTTGTTTTTAGGGCCACACCTGCAACATATGGAAGTTCCAGGGCTAGGAGTTGAATCGGAGCTGCAGCCACAGCCACAACACTGGGTCTGAGCAACGTCTGTGACTTACACCACAGCTTGCAGCAATGCTGGATCCTTAACCCACTGAGGGGGGCAAGGGATAGAACTCACATACTCACAGAGACAACATCAGATCCTTAACCCACTGACCCACAGTAGGAACTCCTTATATATTTATATGTCAGTATATGGTGATAAGTATTTCCTATACCAAAATTTCTTGAATTATAAAGAAATATTACTAAGGAATAGAGTTATAACAGTTTTAAAAGCAACACTTCGTTTTTAAATTTTAAAATAAATTCTTAAAGGAAAAAATATAAAATAATTTAAATTAAAACTATGAAAAGTAAATTTCATGTGAAGAAAATTGTGTTTATAATGAAAGCTGTGCCAATTGCTCAAAGAACACTTTAGAGATAAATGCTCAGAGTTCCCATTGAGACTCAGCAGTAACGAACCCAACTAATAGCCGTGAGGACTAGGGTTTAATCCCTGGTCTCTCTCAGTGGATCCAGGATCCAGCATTGCTGTAAGCTGTGGTGTAGGTCACAGATGTGGTTAAGATCCTGTATTGTGGTTAAGATCCTACACTTTGCCGTGGTTGTGGTGTAGCTGGCAGTTGTAGCTCCGATGTACCCCTAGCCTGGGAAATTCCATATGCTGTGGGTGCAAAAATAAGTAAGTAAATAAATAAATGAAAAATAAATAGATAAATGTTCAAAATCATAAAATGGGTCCTAAATTAAAATTTATTTATTTATAACGATTTCTTTTTTCCATTATAGTTCTTAACAGTGTTCTGGCAACTTTCTGTTGCACAGCAAGGTGATCCAGTCACACATACACGTACACATTCTTTTTTCACACATTATCCTGCTCCATAACAAGTGACCAGAGATAGCTCCCAGTGCTATACAGCAGGACCCCATTGCTTATCCACTCCAAAGGAAATAGTTTGCATCTATTAACCGCAAATTCCCTGTACCTCCCATTCCCTCTCCCTCCCCCTTGGCAACCACAAGTCTCTTCTCTATGTCCATGATTTTCTTTTCTGTGGAAAGTTTCATTTGTGCCATATATTAGATCCCAGATATAAGTGAAATCATGGTATTTGACTTTCTGACTTCATTTAGCATGAGAGTCTCTAGTTCCATCCGGTTGCAAATGGACATTATCTTATTCCTTTTTATGGCTGAGTAGTATTCCATTGTGTATATATGTCACATCTTCCTAATTCAATCATATGTCGATTGACATTTGGATTTTTATATATGACTTGGCTATTGTGAATAGTACTGCAATGAACATGCATGTGCATGTGTCTTTTTCAAGGAAAGTTTTGTCTGGATATATGCCCAAGAGTGGGATTGCTGGGTCATATGGTAGTTCTATGTATAGTTTTCTAAGTTACCTCCATACTGTTTTCCATAGTGGTTGCACCACCCTGCATTCCCACCAACAGTGTGGGAGGGTTTCCTTTTCTCTACACTCCTTCCAGCAGTTGTTGTTTGTGGACTTATTAGCGATGGCCATGCTGACTGGTGTGAGGTGGTACCTCACAGTAATTTTGCTTTGCATTTCTCTAATAATCAGTGATGTTAAACATTTTTTCATGAGCTTGTTGGCCATCTGCATATCTTCTTTGGAGAAATGTCTATTCAGGTCTTTTGCCCAATTTTCAATTGGATTGTTGGCTTTTTTGCCGTTGAGTTGTATAAGTTGCTTGTATATTTTAGAGATTAAGCCCTTGTCAGTTTTCTGCCATTCTGTAAGCTGCGTTTTTGTTTTCCTTTGCTGTGCAAAATCTTGTCCAATTAGGTCCCATGGGTTTATTTTTGCTTTTATTTCTGTTGCTTTGGGAGACTGACCTGAGAAAACATTTATAAGACTGATGTCAGAGAATGTTTTGCCTATGTTCTCTTCCAGGTGTTTGATGATGTCTTGTCTTATATTTAAGTTTTTAAGCCACTTTGAGTTTATTTTTGTGCATGGCATGAGGGTGTGTTCTAGTTTCATTGATCTGCATACAGCTATCCAGTTTTCCCATCAATACTTGCTGAAAAGACTGCCTTTTCCAATTTTATATTCTTGCTTCCTTTGTCAAAGATAAATTGACTATAGGTGCCTGGGTTTATTTCTGGGTTTTCTATTCTGTTCCTTTTGTCCGTATGTCTGATTTGGTACCGGTACCATGCTGTCCTGTTTACTGTGGCCCTGTGATATTGCCTGAAGTCTGGGAGAGTAATGCCTCCTGCTTGGTTTTTGTTCCTTAGGATTGCTTTGGCAATTCTAGGTCTTTTGTGGTTCCATATAAAGTTTTGGATTGTTTATTCTAGTTCAGTGAAAAATATCATGGGTAATTTGATAGGAATTGCATTGAATCTTTGATTGCTTTGTGTAGTGTGGCCATTTTTACAATATTAATTTTTTACAACTCAGGAGCATGGAATATCTTTCCATTTCTTTGCTTCCTCTTTTATTTCCGTGATTAATGAACTATAGTTCTCAGCATATAAATCTTTCAACTCCTTGGTCAGGTTTATTCCCGGGTATTTGATTTTCTGGGGTGCAATTTTAAAAGGAATTGTATTTTTGTATTGCTTTTCTAATGTTTCATTGTTAGTATATAGAAATGTAACTGATCTGAATATTAATCTTTGTGTGTTTGTGTGTGTGTGTGTGTGTGTCTGTGTCTTTTTGTCATTTTAGGGCTGCACCCGTGGCATGTGGAAGTTCCTTGGCTAGGGGTCCAATTGGAACTACAGCTGCTAGCCTACACCTCAGCAGGATTCGAGCCATGTCTGCAACCTATACCACAGCTCACAGCAATGCTGGATCCTTAACCCACTGAGTGAGGCCAGGGATGGAACTCACAACCGTATATTTCCTAGTCGTATTCATTTCCGCTGTGCCATGATGGGAACGCCTATGAATGTTAATCTTATATCCCATTACTTTGCTGAATTTGTTGATCAGTTTGAGTAGTTTTTGGGTTAAGTCTTTAGGGTTTTTTATATATAGTATCATGTCATCTGTATGCAGTGACAATTTTACCTCTTCTCTTCCAATCTGGATACCTTTTATTTCTTTTGTTTGTCTGATTGCCATGGCTAGGTTTTCCAATTCTATGTTGAATAACAGTGGTGAGAGTGGGCATCCTTGTCTTGTTCCAGATTTCAGTGGGAAGGCTTTCAGCTTTTCTCCATTGAGTAGTAGTTGCTGCGGGTTTGTCATAAATGCCTTTTATTTTATTAAGGTATGTTCCATTTGTACCCACTTTGGTAAGAGTTTTTGTCATGAATGGGTGTGGACTTTGTCAAATGCTTTTTCTGCATCTTTTGAGATGATCATGTGGGTTTTGACTTTTCTTTCGTTAATGTGGTGTATGACGTTGATTGATTTGTGTTTATTGAACTATCCTTGTGAACCTGGGATGAATCATATTTGGTCATGATGCATGATCTTTTTTATATGTTGCTGGATTCAGTTGGCTAAAATTCTGCTGAAAATTTTTTCATCTATAATCAACAGAGATATTGGCCTATAGTTTCCTTTTTTCATGCTATCTTTGTCTAGTTTTGGTATTAGAATGTTGATGGCATCATAGAATATCTTTGGGAGTGTTCCTTTTTCAACCTTTTGGAAAAGTTTAAGGAGGATGGGTGTAAGTTTCTCTTTGTGTGTTTGGTAGAATTTGCTTGTGAAACCATCTGGTCCTGGACTTTTATTTGTTGGGAGTGTTTTTACTAGACATTCAATTTTACTTCTGCTGATTGGTCTGTGCAGATCTATTTCTTCTTGATTCGGTTTTGGCAGGGTATAATTCTCTAGAAAGTTGTGCGTTTCTTCTAGGTTGTCAAATTTGTTGGTGTACAATTGTTCATAATATTTTCTTATGTCTTTTTTTCTGTATTTCTTCAGTAACCATTGTGATTTCTCCTTTTTCATTTCTTATTTTGTTTATTTAGGTTTTTTCTCCCCTCTTCTTAGTGAGTATGACCAGAGGTTTGCCAGTTTTATTTAGCTTTTCAAAGAAGCAGCTCTTGGTTTTGTTGATTTTTTTCTACTGTTTATTGAATCTCTGTTTTATTGATTTCCTCTCTGGTCTTTATGATTTCCTTCCTTCTGCTGACTTTAGGTTTAGTTTGTTCTTCTTTTTCTCATTAACTTAGGTGATGTGCTAAGTTGACAATTTGACATATCTCTACTTATTTGAGGAAGGCCTGTATTGCTATGAACTTCCCCCTGAGCACTGCTTTTGCGGCATCTCATAGATTTTGAGTGGTTGTTTCATTATCATTTGTCTTGAGGTATTTTTTAATTTCTTTCTTGATTTCCTCAGTGATCCATTGTTTTTTTAATAACATGTTTAGTCCCCATGTTGTTTTTTCTCAATTATTTTCCTGTGGTTGATTTCTACTTTCATGCCATTGTGGTCAGTGAAGATATTTGAAATAATTTCTATACTCTTAAATTTGATAAGGTTAGCTTTGTGCCCCAGTATCAGTCCTTGAGACTGTTCCATGTGCACTTGAGCAAAATGGATATTCTGATTTTTTTGGATGTAATGTCCTGAAAATGCCGATTAAGTCTGATTTTTCTATTGTGTCATTTAGGATCTCTGTTACCTTATTGATTTTCTGTCTAGAGGATCTGTGCATTGATGTGAGAGTGGTGTTAAAATCTCCTACTGTGATTGTATCCCCATCAATTTCTCCATTTATGTCTATTATGTCTATTATGTCTATTAGTATTTGTTGTAGGTATCTGGGTGTTCCTATATTAGGGGCATATATATTGATTATTATAATATCCTCTTCTTGAATGGATCCTTTTATCTTTAAATAGTGTCCTTCTTTGTCTTTCTTTATGGCCTTTGTCTTAAAGTCTATTTTGTCTGATATGAGTATTGCAACTCCTGCTTTCTTGTCTTGTCCGTTGGCATGAAATATCTTTTCCCATCCCCTCACTTTCAATCTATATGTGTCCTTTGCTCTAAGGTGAGTTTCTTGTAGACAGCAGACTGTAGGTTTTTGCTTTTTAAACCAATCTGCTACTGTGTGTCTTTTGATTGGAGCATTCATTCCATTGATGTTTAAGTTAATTATTGATAGATATATATTTATTGCCATTTTTTAACCTTGTTTTCCAGTTGATTGTATGTTTCTCTCTTCTTCCTTTCTTTTTTATGCTTGAGTACTTTTCTTTTTAGTTTTTGTGAATGTAATGCTTGATTTTGATTTGTGTTTGCCCTGTTTTTTAAGTATGTGAACCCTTTCCTCTGTCTGCTTTCTTTAGCCTGATAGTCATATAGGCGCAAACACATTATTAAAAAAAATGAATCTGTATTTTCTTACTTTCCTTCCCCACATTCTGTCATTTTGTAGTCGTTTTTTAACATCTTCGTGTGTATCCTTTTGCTATTCCTTGTGTTTATCATTGCTCTTACAGTAGTTTCTTTTTCTTTCTTTTTTTTTTTTTTCCTCTTCTAGATCTATACGCTGGCTTATTTAGATGATTGCTTTCCTATTGTGGTTTCTTCCATCCTAGTTTTTCTTAATTCTTTTTTATTTAAAGAATCCCTTTCAGTATTTCTTTCAGAATGGGCTTAGTATTGCTATACTATTTTAGCTTTTGTTTCTTGGAGAAATTCTTTATTTCCTCTTCCATTTTAAATGATATTTTTGCTGGATAGAGTATTTTAGGCTGCATTTTTTTTCCTTTCAGCACTTTAAATATATCTTGACACTCCCTTCAGGCCTGTAGTGTTTCTATAGTGAAGTCAGCTGA
>PVHT020004944.1:16223774-16473397 GCA_004024745.2 Catagonus wagneri
TTTCTTTCAGAATGGGCTTAGTATTGCTATACTATTTTAGCTTTTGTTTCTTGGAGAAATTCTTTATTTCCTCTTCCATTTTAAATGATATTTTTGCTGGATAGAGTATTTTAGGCTGCATTTTTTTTCCTTTCAGCACTTTAAATATATCTTGACACTCCCTTCAGGCCTGTAGTGTTTCTATAGTGAAGTCAGCTGATAGCCTTATGGGAGTTCCCTTATAATGCATGCTTATTTTTCTCTTGCCGCCTTTAGAATCCTCTCTTTGTCTTTATCTTTTGCCATTTTTTATTATAATATGCCTTGGTGTGAGCCTATTTGGGTTCAACTAGTTTGGGGCCCTCTGTGCTTCCTGTATCTTGATATTAGTTTCCTTCAGATTTGAAGTTTTCAACCATAATTTCTTCAAATATATTTTCAATCCACTTTTCTTTTTCTTCTACTTCTGGAATTCCTGTTATGCATAGATTGGCCCACTTTATATTATCCCATAGATTTCTTACATTGCTTTCGTGTTTTTTTCCTTTGGTTTTCTGTCGCTGTCCTGATTGGGTGATTTCCATTATTCTATCTTCCAAGTAACTAATTCATTCCTTTGCACTATTTATTCTGCTCTTTATTGCCTTTAGCTCATTTGCATCTCTGCAAATGGATTTTATGATTTTTCCATGTTCCTCCTTATATTTTCTAGTTCTTTTCTAAAGGAATCTGCATTATTTTTTAACTCTGCTCTTAATTTGTTCATATTCAGCTTTAATCCATTCAGTATTTCCACTACCTCCCTTTTAAACTCAGTGTCTATCAGACTGCAGAGGTCTGTTTCATTTCTTGTTACTTCAGGTGAATTCTCCCATTCCTTTAACTGGGAATTGTTTCTGAGCTTCTTCATCTTGCTTAGGTTTTTCTTTTTCCATGAGTTTAGGGAAGCCAAACTTGGGGGGTTACTTCTATACAAGAGCACCCCTTTGTATTTTGCGTGTGGGGGTTCTCTTTATTTTTGGTGTGGGAGTTTGAATGTTTGCTGTCTCTTTCTTTGGTGTGAGCAGGTTGTTATTCCCAGGGTGCTGAGTATGTTTCCTGGGAGACTGAGGCAATGGGTAGGGCTAGTAGTCAGTGCCTGGTTGCTGAGCTCTCAACAGCAGCATGGACCTGCAGGAAGGTGTCACAGGCTGCTTCTAGTTTCAGGATCCTGGAAAGTGACAGAAACCAAGTGTGTGGACACTGTTTGCACTATTTGACAGTGGCAGCAACTGGGCCAGTGTGCGTCCAGGGGTTTGAGAGCAACAACAGGCAGTGTTCAGTCACAGTGCCCTCCTCTGTGGTGCCCTTGATGTAATGCGGGCTGCAGGTGGTGCCTGTTCATGGACCCCTAGTGGTTGTGTGCCACCTCCACCTCTGCAGTCAGAGATAATTGTGTTGATTTGCCTTCACCACCTATAGATCATGCAAGAAGTACCTCGTCCTGCTTAGCCCCCACAGGAGGTGCTGCACCAACTGTTCCTAGTTGTAGTATCTTGGGAAGGGACCGTGATCAAGCATCTGGGCACCACCCAGAGCATTTGGCTGTACAAACTGAAGGGTGGGTGTGTTCCCAGGGGCATGAGAGCAATAATGTGTGGTGCTAGGTTGCAGTGCCCTCTTTTTCTTTTTTTGTGCCAACCCCTCAGATGACAAGGGCTGCAGGCAGAGTCCACTCACAGGCTCCCAGTGGTGGCAGGGCACGCCTCCCACTGGCCTCGGAGAAGACCTGTGTAGTCTGTAGATCACACAAGAGGCACCACATTGCACTTAGCCCAGTGCTGTCCCCAGCCCACACAAGAAGCGCCTAGTCTCCTGTAGCCTGAGTAAGTGACTTCTTGCCACCTGTAACCTGCTCCAGAGCCGCCCCACCCTCTGAGAGCTTGCCCAGCTGTGCAGGGAGATTCCTATGGTGGTCTGCCCCTCCTTCTCTTGTCCTCCCCAACAGTGGTGCCTTCCCTCTCCTGCCAGCCCAGACTTTCTCCCAGGTTCCCTCTGCCTTGGCTTTCCACTCACTAGCCTGTCGCACACCACTCCTTCCTCATGGCACAGTACTCCTCAGCCCCTCAGGCTGTAACCACACAGCCAACTCCAGTTCTCTTACTGACTGACCTCCAGAGCCTAAGTCTCAGTTCCCGGCCCCCACCCGAGCATCTCATGTTGTGGTGTCTGGGCCGGTGGTTCAGATGATCTGTGCGGCTCTCACTCTACTTTGCCCTCTTCAGACCAGCTGCTGCCCTTTTCTCATAACTTTGAGTCCCTCAATCTCAGCTGATTTCCCTGTTGGTTAGATGGCTTCCCAGGATGTGGTTCCTTTTCTCCTTCACAGCAATGCTGGTCCAGTCCTGATTCCTTCTCTCTCTCTCTATCTTTTTTTTACTTTGTTCTACCCACTTATGTCAAGAGTTTCTCGCCCTTTTTGGAGATTTAAGTTCTTCTACCAGCATTCAGGAGATGTTCTGTGTGAGTCATTTTATATGTAGATGTGTTTTTTTGATGTGTTTGTGGGAGAACTTGAGTGAGATGTCTTACTCCTCCACCATCTTGATCCACCTCCATCCTAAAGTATAATTTAAACATGTAGTAAAACAAAAATCTTTCAAAATGTCTAAATTCAAAACAAATGGCACTTAGATATCTTAGTGTATAATCTCTCTTCTTTTTAGTTTTCATCTCCAAAATGGGAATAATAATAATAGTCCCTAGCTATTAATGTATTGCGAGAATTAAATTAATACTTAACAAATGTATAATATTATGAATTTCAGTAGGATAACTAGAAAAGTGGTTAAAATTGTTTCTTAATTTCTTAGTCAAAAGTGTAATGAAGATGGTGAATGGAGGCAAAAACATGTGCCAAAATATCAATAAGACTGTGTGTCATGTAATGAATAAAAATAAACTCTTAGCTTTTATAATATTAAATTGATAGATTTTTCTTGAAAATAATATTAAGAGAATAAAACTATACCTTTAAAATATTATAATTCAAATTATTATACCTTAACTTAATGAAAATTATCAGTCAAAACCATCTGGATGTGTATATGTATGTATGTGTATATATATATATATATATATATATATATATATGATTAAAACCATTATGATTGATAGATTGAAAACTATGTCAATATATAATTACATATTTAATTATAACTTTTACAACAATTAATAGTTAAGAATTTCAAAACTTATTGGTGAAATATGTTGACAATTTTCTATGATATGGAAACAGCTTTAGATAGCAGGACAAATGCTTAAGATGAGTTTTTCCTTGAATGATCTCTTACAGTTTCAGGAAGAAAAGGTGAAATTTTCCTCTGGAACCAAGAGATAAAAAATTTTGCATGGGGTGAAAAAGATAAAATCACTTGAATTTATAGCTGGTCAAGGTTATATTTGACAAGCTAATTCTCCAAAGAATTAACTTAGGTCAATCTAGTTTTTCATGTATAAAGTTGAATGAAAAAATTATGCAATATCTTGAAATGACTTTAAGCCATTATACAATCAGAACAGTGCTCTGGAGATACACTGCAAAGGCATTACTTAAATTGGCATCTTGGAAAACTGAATGCACATCTCAGATTGATTTCTATCTGGAAGAATTCTAAATGAGATCTTAATAGGCAAAAAAAGAATTAAAATTTATCAGTGTTCATAGATGCTGTTCTACTGCATATGCCTTGCCTGCGAGAGTTAAGGAGTTTCAGATTTCTTGACTTTGAGCTATGATTTGAGCGCCACTATTTTCTCTGGTGTGTTTGTTAATACATTGCAATTCCATCAAGTCAGTGTTTTTCAGAATGTCACAAAACTAACTCCCTGGTTTAAAAATAAAGATAGCATCTATAGTATTCCAGCCAGAATGAAATCTATCCCATTTTTACTAACTTTCAGGTGTTATTATGAGTGAGAAGAGAAGCCAATGGGATGTTCTGAATGCAACATAAACTTTAGTGAGTGTATCTGTTTTCTATGACTGCATAATAAATTATGCCCAGCCTCAGTGACTTAAATCAATAACGATTGATGACATTCCATAATTCTGTAGGCTGACTGTGCTCAGTTTGGCTGATGCCCTACTCCACATTTTAGAGATTACTCATGTAACTGAATCATCTGGGCTCCCAGCTGAGGATGGAATGATCCCCTCCCTCCATGTGGCCTCTAACAGGTTAGTCCTGGCATGGACTTTCTTATGGCATGAGGACTGACCTCCAACATGAAGGGACAGAGGCTCAAGGCATTGCTTAAGTTTTATCTTATTGAACATAAGACAAGTTCATACTCCAGTTCATGGTGGAAGTGGTGGAAGTGGTGGCATGCATGTGCAAAAGTGGGGGGGGGGATTTTCAGGAACACTTTTCCAAGAATTTGTATTACAGTGAGAAGGTACAAAAGCAGGGGTGAAAATTGTTATCTTTGGCTTAGTTATTTTGTTTAATTTTAAAATTACTTTCTTTGGAGGCCTGACATGAAACATGAAAAAAACAAATATAACTAAGTTTGCCACTCTTTAAAAATTAATATATATATATATAGTACATGCACACAGCATGTGGAAGTTTCCAGGCCAAGGATGCAAGCTGTAGCAAAGCACTGACCTGAGTCACAGCAGTGACATCAGACCCATAACCCACTGAGTCACCAGGAAACCCCCTAAAATTAATCTTGCTAATTTACTGTGATTTCAAAAAATCAGCTTAATAGAAAAATCTAATTAAAATTTTAAAAAGTATAAAGAAAAAGCTCTAATCTCATCATCCAATGGTAACTACTGTTAATTAACATTTTATTGAATGCCAAATAATGGGGATGATGCCATATTCAATCACAGAATTCTATTTGACTAAAATTAAAGATCTATAATTAGATATTTCCTACTTTGCTGCTTTTAGCTATAATCATATTTAAGAATTTCATCTTTTTATGTAAACCACCATAGAAGATAAATAAAAGGACAATATTCATGTATTATGTATGGTGAGGAATTATCACCTTTGTAGTAACTTTCACACTGTTTCTCTTGAAAGTCTTCCTTTGCAGTTTTAAGAGCCAGGCCATTATTTTATTTCATTTCCTACTTTTAAAAATTTAATTATCATTATTTTTAAATGTGCCTGTCCAAACACTCACATTGTGGTCTGTAACTGTAATTATTCAAGTTTGTTTATAGTTTGCTTCTAAAAAATGAAAACCAACTTACAGTATTTTGGCAGAAATAAGCCAGTTGTTTGTACCAATAGGAAACAATTTTAGCGTTGAGCACTATTTCCATGCAGGTTAAAAGAATATTATCCAAGGCAAAAATTAAGTGGAATTTCTTCTCTAAGTCACTCAAAACTCTCACTCTCATGGCAGCTTATAAGATTCCCACTTAAACTATAGTTAAGTAATTAATTTCATGGCTAGATGAAATTTAAAATTGTTTGAAGTAATGATGAAGAGAAAATTATTGCATGTAAACTAAACAAAGTCACAATGTATGTGTAAAAGTTGCAGAGGAGGCATCTAGAGCAAAAGCACTAATGTCAGAACAATCTTTTTTTTTTTTTTTTTTCTGTCCTAAAAAGAGAAAGACTGTGCATGTGACTGGAACACTGTGAGTATGGAGTTGGGGATTACAAGATGCCATTTGAGTGCTGGTCAAGGGCCATGCGAGAAGAGCATTATTTACTCTATCTTTACTCGTGGTAGATCTAGCATGCTGGTGGTAAATTCTTTCTAAGAGAAAGGAATGGATTTGAACATGAGTCTGACTTCTGCAGGGAATACGGACAATTGACACAAACAAGCACAGAGATTAGTGAGCAGGCTGTTCTTTCTCTCAAAGGAAAGATAGAAATGGTTTGGATCAATATCATAAAGTTGTCTTTAATCTGTGAGGTGGATTCCCCTCCCATATTTTGGCAAGGCTTTCACTTAGTGTCTGGGAATATTCACTGAGGCATCAGGGTTACTGTATTCACTGGACACAAGAGAGAATGGTTCCTCCTTGGCAAGATTCCTCTGGAGAAACTGGAAAAGTAACACAGCTCATGGGCAAAGTTTTCTTCACACAGAAGATGATGAGTTTTTGGTGGGTCATGACCAGCATTATATAAATCAAGTAAAATAAAGAAACAAACAAAAATCCAGAACAACCTAGAAAGTCTGCATTTTGTTTTGAATACATGACACCATGAACCCGGAACACCTCTCTGGTAATATCTAACTGCATGTAAAATATTATTTTCTTTTTCCTCTATGAAATTCAACACTATCCTACCCATCCAACCTGACAATGTGATTTGAACATCACCAAAAACATTCTAATAAATGATACCCAGGATCAGTTGGGCAAAGATGGACGACAACTAAACAGCCCTTGTTCATTTTCTCCCTTTAAAGACTTCCTGAGGGGAGTTCCGGTCGTGGCTCAGTGGTTAATGAATCCGACTAGGAACCATCAGGTTGCGGGTTTGATCCCTGGCCTCGCTCAGTGGGTTAAGGATCTGGCATTGCTGTGAGCTGTGGTGTAGGTTGCAGATGCGGCTCAGATCCTGCGTTGCTGTGGCTCTGGCATAGGATGGTGGCTACAGCTCCAATTAGATCCCTAGCTTGGGAACTTCCACATGCCACGGGTGTGGCCCTAAAATGACAAAAGGCAAAAAAAAAAAAAAAGACTTCCTGAGGAAACATTGTCTCCAACATGATTTTATTCATTGCTGACAGCTGAATAAATATACCTTAGGTACTCATTTTGTCGTTCTTTCTAACTTTCTCATTATTTCTCTATCTTGCCCTCAGGATAACAATGAGCCAAAACTTACTTAATTGCATCTGATAAGTGTAAGAGCAGTATGAGCAAGACCTGTATATTTAAGAAGAAAAAAAAGCAGAAATTTTCAGGTAAAATTGAACATAATAATCAAACTGTAAAATTTTGTGAGTTCAAATTCCTTTTACAATAGTCTCTAAAACATCTATCTAATCTCTTTTTTAAAAAAAGCCCTTGTTTTCACTCAAACATTAGCATGCAGGACATATTTTAAAAAATTTCTACTTGCTTTAATCCAATATATTCTGCTTGCTTTAGAAATAACTAGAGGTAGCTAATCAATATTCTTTGATAAAAAATATTGGAATATTTTATTTACTACTTTTAAAAGTACATATTTTAGGGATAATTACCTAGAAAAACTAGACTTAATATAAAATACAGTTACTATGGAAAACCACACACATAAATCTTACAAAAATGATTTAAAAATGTGCTATTTTTATTTTTCTCTGTCATTCTACTTTCATTCTTATTTTGATATGTTCAATATATAAAATTGTTATGCCTCATGTTTGGTCTCCTAGTGACACAATTTTCCAGGAGGCAGTAGGCACTTAGCTTCACAGTAGAAGAAGAACAGAGCAACATATGGTCCAACACTTTCATGCTGGGGAGAGGACAGCTTTCACCCTGAGAGGAAAAGAATGGATGGATAGTTTGAACTATGCTCAGTCTAGAGTTTTCAAAGGTGAAAAGAAGAGACTCATTGAATACAAATCTAGAGAAACAATAAATTAAGTTGGCTCAGAGCAAACCCACCATTTTAATTAACTGTTAGATTTTTTTTCCACATTCTTTCAACTAATTTCCTGGAATAAGTCAGCTCTTTCATAAGCACATCACTAGCTTCCATATGCTTTTATTATACTGAAGCTCTTTGAGAGGGTTTCAGTAATTCCACAGAGATTTTTGTGGCTGGCATTCTTCTGGGGAATAATATAGGCACTGAGAAATCACTTTAATTGCAATTATCATATTTAAAAATGTTTCATATTAGGTATTTTCTTATAATGGAAGTAAACTAAAATGTATACTAAAAATATTGTATTGGTGTTTCCATTGTGACTCAGTGCATTAAGAGCCCAACATAGTTTCAGTGAGAAGGCAGATTTGATCCCTGGCCTCTCTCAGTGGGTTAAGGAGCTGGTGTTGCTGCAAGCTGTGGTGTAGGTGGCAGACGTTGCTTGGATCTCATGTTGCTGTGGCTGTGGTATAAGCTGGCAGCTGCAGCTCTGATTCAACCCCTAGCCTGGAAACTTCCACATGCGGCAGTTGTGGCCATAAAAAGAAAAAAATAATAAAATAAAAAATAAAATTATATGAAATAGAACTTTTATGAAATAACAAAGTTGTAAAAACACATATATTCATCAAAAAAATTGGTGACACCATATAGTGACAATATAGAAACATTTGGCGATATATAACTCATTAAACAAAGGGTAACTTACTCATCGAATACCATGAGGTAGACTGTACACATTTTACTTTTAATTCTCACATTTTATCCCATGAATAATCTTAAAGGCACATATTAATCACTTCACCTTTTGGTATGTAAGAAAGTTACTGCTTAATGAGGTTAAAAGTCTTATTCCAAGCAACTAAATAGAGGAGATGCTATTCAAATTTAGAACTATTTGAACCCAAAGTTTATTGATTGCCGTCTATATGAAACTGCTAATATTGGATGGGAAATTCCCATGACAGTTTTGAAGGTGATAGCTGTAAAATAACTCATAAGTATGTAATGTTTATGTGTACATACACATGCATATCAGTCAGGGCTCACACATACATATCACTTTACAACCTGTATGTTTCTAACAGTGACATTAGAAATTACTATTACTATTATTATTAAATTATTACAGTTTTTTTACAAAAATGTAATGATTATTTTTAATAATGAAAATTCTTTGATGAGCAAAATGTTCCAATTGTATAAATTTCTTCATCTAAATCATATTTGTCTGCACAACATAATACAATACTAGGCAATAAGAAAACAGTATGATAATAATGTTGTATGGAATTATATACTAGAATATGTAAATCAATTTGCCTTCCTGTAATTAGTGGCAATTTATTTATATAAACAAATCACCGTCAATATCTTGTCATGGGGAAATTTAATAACACTCTTGGCATGTGACCACTGTTCAAGGAAAATAATTTGGTCTGCTTAATTTTCTTGGTCATTGTTTTCTAATCCTTTTTTTCTCTTGACACATTGGAAATAAAGTCAGCATAATTAATTAATTGGCCCCAGAAAAACATTTGTAAGTAAGACGTTTATATCTGGATAATTAATTTGACAGTGAAGCCCATTTTGCTTAGAGTGAGAATAATTTCTCCCTCTACATTCTCAAATGATTTGACAAAGACTGGCAGGTGAACAATGGGATAGACCAGAAAATTATCCCATTTTTCTCTACTTCATATGCAAACACTTGAGAAGCCTATTTAAAATCTCCACCTAAAGACAGAAACAATGTCAATTGAAATGAATGGGCACACTGAGATGTTTATTTCAAAAAGATTAAGAATCTGTCATGTTGGTAGAGATGCTTAGAATGCAATATATTTTCACACAGTTGGAAAAGAGAGGTGTGAAGTCTGCATTCAAGAAACAAAAAGTAAATGTAAAGGATGGATGGATGGGAAATGCCACCATTTGGCTCCTCCAATGGCATGTAACAAAGTTCTAAGGAAGCCTTAGTATCCTTGAAGAGTTATAGACAGAACCTGCAGCCCAGAATTCCCATGGGCGGCAAGTTGTCTGTTCCACAGAGCTGTGCCCTAATGGGACACTAATGAGAGTTGGCAGGAGAGAGAAGCAGGCAGTGTAGATAAACATATTAGGACAGCCAGACATAGAACAATTACCAAAGATGTGTTAATCATTCCCTCTTCATTCTTCCTCAGAGTCCTGTGCAGTCTACAGAAATTAATGGACCAGTAGTAAGAGAGAAATTCTGGTTTCAGATACAACTAGCCTGTGGGAGAATCTCCTTAAACACTTCACTCAATCCTCTACATTTTATTCTGAAGTATTAATGTTATCGCTGACATAATGAAAGAAAATGGAGCAAAAGGATGTGTCATGCTCAATTAATAAACAAAACTGAATATCTATTGCTTGTCATAAAATATCATGGGAAAAATGGTGAAGTATCTCAAAATAAAAATGTTCCTCCACCTCAGACTTAATTTTTTTCCCAATAAGACTAACATCTAGATCTGTATCTCGATGTGTAAAGCTCTGAGTTGTATAAAATAACTTTCCTTTCTCCTACCCAGCATTCAGAAGAATCTAATTCCTATAGGTGATTACTCACACAGTTACTAATTGCTATGCATTTTTTAGAAATCTCTCTTCCCTTTAAAATTACAGCTAATGCTTGCAATTTGACAGATACTGTTTTAAATTGTTAACTTTAACTCATGCAGTCTCCGAACATATCACTGCCCCTCTTCTACAGATGAGAAAATTGAGACACATGGTAGCATACCTAAGATCACAGACACAGCAAATAGAGGACTTAGACTTGAATTCAGGACTTTCAGTATCTGAAGACCATGATCTTAATCACTGAACCATGCTAACTGTTTGCATTTGAGAGTTTGGATAGATTTTTTCAGTCTTGAAATGTTCTTCATTACTCGACTCCTATGGGCTTTGCCCATGTTAAGGTATGTTTTATCTTGGGATCTTTAACTTCATTTCATCTAGAAAGACCCTGCTTTCAAGTAAGAACATTTTCACAAGTTCCTGGATTAGGACTTGAACATAATGCTTTGGGAGTTACTGTTCAACCCACTATACTCATCTTGTCTTTTTTTTTTTTTTTTAATCAAAGCACACTACTTTTTATTATAATTTATAATTTGTTTTTTAGATTCATTGACTACTGTTTCCCCTTCATAGATTAAACTACAGAAGTAAATAAATTCAAGTTTCTAGAATAAAATATATATTAATGCATGTTTAGAACAAGTTTTAGAATTGGATCAAAACACAAACATGCAAAACGTCATTGAAAATCTATTCTTGCTGTCAATTTCCCTGGATGCCAGTATTTCTGTCTTAACTTTTGTTGATCATTTCCCCCCTTAGTAGTTTTGCTCTTCATTCTAACATAATTTAGAGAATGAAAAGTCATAGATCTAAGGAGTTCTACTGCATTCATATCCATCCAAGTATAGCTTTAACTTCAAAACATAACTTCTTATCCATGCACTTTTGGAAACCATCAGCAAAGACCATAGTTTGCTGAGAGTTCATGTATCTTCTGTGAATTTAGTTTGCTCTAATATTTAACCTGACCCTATTAACACGTATACAGTTCATCTACTCATTCAAAACCATTTGTTGAATACTACTCTCTACTATGTATTATGTATTGCTCCAATTGCCATCATAGACCACAGAACAAAATAGATAAAAGTTGTTGCTCTAAGTGATCTTTCATTATAGTGAAGATAAGAATAAACAAGATAAATGAAATGTAGAGAATTACTGATAATGAAAAATGGTAAAACAGGAAAAAAAACAGAGAGAAAATGGGAGGTGCAAAAATGAGGGAATATAATTGACAGGTAAGTCACCACCTTTTCTCCTTAGAATTGATTTAAAATACAAAAGAGAAGGATTTTTCATTGATTTTTATTTAATAATAATGAGACTTCAAAATGATACTAAAAGACTAAGGGAATAAAATAATCTTATCATAATTAATAATCTGATAAAAAGCCTGAATAGTTGTATATATACATAATATGCATTATTTTGCAAAACTTACAGTGATGAAACAAAGATTTTCAAAATGTTGCTGCAATGTGTTCTTGACTAAATCACTGGAATCAAGTTAGTTCATGCTAGTTCCTTGAAATGATAATCACACAATTTCATTAATATGAATTCAAGGTAAAGAAGAGATTTCAGAGGCAGACAAACTTATTTCAAGATGATTTTATGTTGCATCCTCTTTTGATAAGAATGGAAATCTCCCTTAGAAGAAGAAAAATTAGATGCAGGCACCTAGGTTGTCTAGTCCCCAATTTAATCCATTTACAAAATCTTAGAGGAATTTGTTGACAGTGTTAAATCAAAAGTGACCAAAAGAGATGATGAATAGTGTTTTTTTTCAAGTAGAAAATTTCAGTTGCCTTATAAGAATTTATTTTCTAAATTTGTCACAATAATTTACAATTACTTGTTCAAAATGCAACAAGCATGTCTTTTATTATCAAATGACTCTATTCAGATGCAGTTGTAAAATACATTAAATAACTATTCATTGAGAACTGAAAGTAATACATCTACTGACAGTTTGGAGCTAGCCATGAACAGGAAAAAAAATGTTATCTTGGTTTCAATAAATATCCAGTCTTGTTGAAGTGCCAAAAGTTATATTCATGCTTAATATTTTTTAGTTTTTTAATCTTTTAATTAATGTAATATATCCACACAGAAAACTTTACCTATTGTACATATACAATTTCATTAATTTACACTGTTTCATACATGTTTTAGTATTGAATGGTTTGTGTTCTGCTCCTCACCACTGACAAAATCAATTACATACTCACAAGTATTGTTAGAAAGGAAAGCTGCCTTTAAGCAGAATGCCACTAATCTGGGAAGATGGTGGAGTACTCAATGTCCCCCAAAAATCATGTCCGAATATTCTCCTTGGCCAGGAAATCTTTTAAAGGGAAACACAAAAGTTATCTCAGTTAGTCATTGAGATAGTGGGTGACTTTAACACTCCATTTACATCAAAGGACAGATCATCCAAACTGAAAATCAACAAGGAAACATAGGCCTTAAATTATGCCCTAAACCAGGTAGATTTAACTGATATTTACAGAACTTTCCATTCCAAAGCATCAGAATATACATTCTCTCAAGTGCACATAGACCGTTCTCCAGAATATATCACATCTTGGGCCACAGATCAAGCTTTGGTAAATTTAAAATTTGAAATTATTTCAAGTATTTTCTACAACTACAATATTCTATGAGACTACAAGGAAATCAACTACAAGGAAAAAAACAATCAACTACAAGAAAAAAAAAAAAACAGTAAAAAATACAAACTCGTGGAAGCTAAACAATATGCTACTGAACAACCAAAGGAAAAAAACAATGAACTACAAGGAAAAAAAAAATCCTGGTAAAAAATACAAAGTCCTGGAAGCTAAACAATATGCTTCTGAACAACCAAAGGACTACTGAAGAAATCAAAGGTACTTGGGGACAAATGAAAATGAAGATACAACAACCCCAAACCTATGGGACACTGGGAAGCAGTTCTGAGAGGGAAGAAAAGAGCAAGGAAATCTTATCTCAGGAAAGAAGAAAAAGCTCAAATAAACAACCTAACCCTACATTTAAAACAACTAGAAAAGGAAGAACAGATAAAACCCCAAATTCGGAGAAAGATATCATAAAGATCAGAGCAGAAATAAATGAAAGAGACAAAGAAAACAATGGAGAAGATCAGTGAACTTAAAAGTTGGTTATGGGAGTTCCCTTCGTGGCTCAGTGGTTAACGAATCTGACTAAGAACCATGAAGTTGCGGGTTTGATCCCTGGCCTTGCTCAGTGGGTTAAGGATCTGGCGTTGCCGCGAGCTGTGCTGTAGGTTGAAGACGCGGCTCGGATCCCGTGTTGCTGTGGCTGTGGCTTAGGCCGGCAGCTACAGCTCCTGTTAGACCCCTAGCCTGGGAACCTCCATAGCCACGGGTACGGCTCTACATAAAGGCAAAAAGACAAAAAAAAAAAGTTGGTTCTATGAAAAGATAAACAAAATTGATAACCCTTATCCAGACTCATCAAGAAAAGAAGGAAGAGGGCTAAGTCAATCAAATTAGAAGTGAAAAAAGGTAAATTACAACAGACTCCAGAGAAACACAAAGGATCATAAGAGACTACTATGAGGAACTATATGCCAATAAGATGGACAACCTAAAAGAAGTGGAGAGATTCTTACAAAGGTACAACCTACCAAGACTGCACCAGGAAGAAAATGAAAATATGAACAGACTAATTACAAGTACCAAAATTAAGATGTAGTTAAAAACCTTCAAAAAAAGTTTAGTCCAGAACCGGATGGCTACACAGGCAAATTTTATCAAATATTCAGAGAAGAGTTAATACGTATTCTTCTCAGACTCTTTCAAAAAACAGTGGCAGAAGGAACACTCCTAAGCTCATTCTATGAGGCCACCATCACCCTGATACCAACACCAGATAAGGACACCACCAAAAACAGAAAATTATACACCAATATCACTGATGAACATTCATACAAAAATCCTCAAGAAAATACTAGCAGACAGACTCCAAATATATATTAAAAGGATAACGCACCATGAGGAAGTGGGATTTATCCCAGGGATGCAAGCATTCTTCAATATCTGCAAATCAATCAATGTGATACACCCCCCAAAAAAAATTGAAAATATTTCCACTAAGATCAATAAGAATGTCCACTTTCACTACTGCTATGCAACACTGTTTTGGAAGTCTTAGTCATGGCAATCAGAGAAGAAAAACAAATAAAAGGAATCCAAATTGCAAAAGAAGAAGTAAAACTATAACTGTTTGCAGATGACATGATAGTATACTGAGAAAACCCTAAAGACAGCACCAGAAAACTCTTAGAACTCATCAATAAATTTGGCGAAGCTTCAGGCTATAAAATTAATACATAGAAATAAACTGCATTTCTATATACTAACAATGAAAGATCAGAAAGAGAAATTAGGGGAACAATCTCATTTACCATTGAGTCAAAAAGAATAAAAATACCTAGGAATAAACCTACCTAAACAGACAAAAGATCTCTACTCTGAAAACTATAAGACACTAATGAAAGAAATCAAATATGACAAAAAAAAAAAAGAGGGATATACCATGCTCTTAGATTGGAAGAATCAATATTGTCAAAATGACTATACTACCTAAGGTAATCACAGATTCAGTGCAATCCCTATCAAATTTCCAAGGACATTCACCATGGAACTAGAACACAATATTTTAAAATTTGTATGGAAACACAGGAGGACCCAAATAGGCAAAGCAATATGGAAAAAGAAAAATGAAAATTGAGAAATCAAGCTTCTTGACTTCAGACAATACTACAAAGCTACAGTTATCAAAACAATATGGTACTGGCACAAAAACAGAAATATAGATCAATGGAACAGGATAGAAAGGTAGAAATAAACCCAAGCACCTATGGTCAACAAATCTATGACAAAGGAGGCAAGAACATACAATGGAAGAAAGATAGTCTCTTCAATAAGAGGAGCTGGAAAAGCTGGAAGGCTACATGTAAAAGAATGAAAATAGAACACTATGTAACACCATACAAAAAAAATAAACTCAAAATGGGTTAAAGACCTAAATATAAGTCCAGATGCTAAAAAACTCCCAGAGAAAAACATGGGCAGAATGCTCTTTGATATAAATCACAGCAACATCTTACTTGATCCACCTACTGGAATAATGACAATAAGCACACAAATAAACCAATGGGACCTAATTAAACCCAAAAGCTTTTGCACCGCAAGGGAAATCATTATAAAAATGAAAAGACAACACAGAGAATTGGAGAAAATCTTTGCAAATGATGCAGTAGACAAGGGTCTAATCTCCACAATATAAAAGCAATTTGTATATCACAACAACAACAAAAACAAACAACCCAAATAAAAAATGGGCAGAAGACATAAATAGACATTTCCTCAAAGAAGACATACGGATGGTCAAAATGAAAGAATGCTCAACATCGCTAATTATTAGAGAAATGCAAATCAAAATTACAAGGTACCACCTCAAACCAGTGAGAATGGCCATCATTAACAAATCAACAAATAGAGGGTGTGGAGAAAAGGGTAACCTTCTTCACTGTTGGTGGGAATGTAAATTGGTAGAGTATGGAGTTAGCTCAGAAAACTAAATATAGAACTACCATATGTTCCAGCAGTCCCACTTCTGCTCATACATCTGGACAAATCTTTCATTAAAGAAGATACATTCACCCCTATGTTCATCAAAGTGCTATTCACAATAGCCAAGACATGGAAACAACCTATATGTCCATCAACAGATGAATGGATTAAGGTGTGCTACGTATATACAATGGAACACTTCTCAACCATAAAAAATATAAACTAATGCCATGTGCAGCAGTTTGGATGGGACTAGAGCTTCTCATTATAAGAATAACTTATTTGTGGAATCTAAAATACGGCACAAATGGAGTTCCCGTTGTGGCTCAGTGGTTAATGAACCCGACTATGAACCATGAGGTTGAGGGTTTGATCCCTGGCATCGCTAAGTGGGTTAAGGAACCGGCATTACCGTGCACTGTGGTGCAGGTTGCAGACACGGCTCAGATCCCGCGTTGCTGTGGCTGTGGTGTAGGCCAGTGGCTATAGCTCCTGTTAGACCCCCTAGCCTGGGAACCTCCATATGCTGCGAGTGCGGCCCTAGAAAAGGCAAAAAGACAAAAAATAGGATAAAATAAAATATGGCACAAGTGATCTTATCTATAAGACAGAAATAGATCACAGCCAAGGAGAGCAGACCTTGTGGCTCCCAGGGAGGGAGTGGGATGGATGGGTGATTCAGGGTTTTGGGATGCAAAGTCTGATATTTGGAATGGAGAGGCAATGGGGCCGTACTGTAGAGCACAGGGAACTGTGTGTGATTGGGTCACTTTGCTGTACAATATAAATAGAAGAAAAATTTTAAATAAACTATATTTTAAAAATAAAAAAAAAAATCATTGAGATAGGAGGTCAGAATCATCACCATCCCCGACTCTATGCAGGCTCTTTGACTCCTCGTTACCTTACAATCAATGTTATTTTGTTCACATAGTTTGGTCACACAGTTTGTTCAGGAACTTACTGAAGGAAAAGAAAGTGTGAGAAGAGATCTGATCATCTGTTAATTACTTATGCTTCATTTCTACTCCTTTGAGCTACAGAAAGGACCAAAAAGTGGGCAAGGTATTGTATGATTAAAAGATTTGAAAAGTGTGACCGTGCCAGAGATGTGCAGAGCATGGGGGTGCCTGGTTTGAAAGTTAGTTACAATGTAGCTTTTCTAAAGTTACAATGAAAGGGACTTCCTCCTGAGGATGGTTTCCAGCAGAGTTGTTTACAGTTCTGTAGATAAAAACATCAATGTCATCATCATGCAATGGAAAAAGAGAGTTACCAGCGCCCCAGGAGCCACCCTCATGTCCCTTTTCAGTCATTAATTCCTCAAGAGATTAAACATTATAACATTTAACACCTTCTATCAGTTTTGAATGATTTTGTTATGTAAATGGAATAATGCAGCATGTATTCTTTTATATCTGGAGTTATTACTTTAACACATTGTGTAATTTACATATATCATCACACAGAGTTCTAAATTTTCCCTTCTCAGGGCTTTTAGCATTTCGTTGAATGAACACTCCTAAAATTATTTATCCCATCTATTGCTTTTTGACATTTGTGTGGTTTCCAGTTTGAGGTACTGCAAAAGGTACCACTGAGAACATTCTAATACATGTTTTTGATGAACACATTAAGCAATTTCCTCTGGCTTTACACCTAAAGAGCAATTTCTAGTCATTTGTATGGATGAATACGACTTCTATAGATATTGTCAAATAGTTTTCCTAATGCAGCTGTACAGATTTACATGACCATCTATATTGTACTGAGAGTCACTTGTTCCATTGCCTGTGTACAGCAATTTTCTGCCTTTAAAAAATCTTACCACTCTATCTAAAACACGTTAGAGTCTTTATTTGGATTATCCAAAATATGATTGAATATTTTTTTCTAGTTGTTCTTCAAGCACCTCCAGACCAGAAAGTTCTTGCTGTGGCTTAGTGTGAGTTAAAACCCTGACATAGTTGTCCTTGAGGATGGAGGTTTGATCCCTGGTTTCAGTCAGTGGGTTAAGGATATGTCATTGCATGGCTGTGGTGTAGGCCAGCAGGTGCAGCTCCAATATGACCCCTAGCCTGGGAATGTCCAAAAGCCACAGTTACAACTGTAAAAAGAAAAAAAAAGTTTATTCTCCTATTTTCAAAACCATATACTCTCAATTGACATATCTCAAAGTAATATCCAGTTTGAAAATTATTTTTTTTTATTAAAAATCAACACAGACTCATTTGACAAGTGTAGTGAGTGAAAGAAAATAAAAAATAAGAGCTTAACAGGCTCAGACTGGGCAGCATCACTCTGTCTCTTTCACTTTCCCACTTGTTTCTGTTTCTGTCACTGAGGATGTTTCAGCCATTCTCTGAATTAATGAAGCAAGAAATTCAAGGATCATCAGGGCCTTTCCCTCTCTCCTAATGAGGGTACTAGGAGATTAGCAGCTCCTTTCACTGTGCATTCACTGATTTCATTCTCCAGCCTTTCTGCATCTATCAAAGCTTTAGAATTTAGTCTTTCATCATTTTTCTTCTATACCACAGCACGTATGATTTCTAACATTATCTTCCCCAGAGTTGCCTCATTCTAGTCTAGGTTATTCTTTGGTAGCTGCTCTGGTCTGAATATTTGTTTCCCTAAGCTCCAAAGTGAGAATATTTGGAATGAAGCCTTTGGGAGATGATTAGGCCATGGAATACATCCTTGTATCTTACTCTTCTCATCTATAAAATACCACGTTTGACCAGATGGACTCTAATGCTTTAATTTTTTTTTTTTTTGCTGTTATTAAAAAAGAAAAACAAACTACTTTTCAAAATATACACTTTAAACATTTTATTTTTGTTTTCTTTACCGTGATGGACATTGGAGAGACTTAAAAACATGAGACACCTAGTTTATAGAAAAGATCAAAAAAGAAAGGAATTTTCTGGAGAGGAAGGCTCTTATTTGAGCAATTAGAATGAAAGACATTCTTTAAAGTTTTTTAAATGTAAAGTACTTCCAAGACCAATGTTTGAAGATCAAGTTTTCTTTAATAATTTTTAGGTTTTGGATTATGACTCTTTCAATTTTCCTCCATTTTAGCCAAAGCGGAACCCTTGCTCTTCGTGAAAAAAGGATTTCTGTTTTCCTTGTTTTCTGTGCATTGCTGTGGCTTGCAGCTATAGCTCCAATTTGACCCTTAGCCTGAGAACTTCCATATGCCACAAGTGCAGCCCTAAAAAGACAAAAACAAATAAATAAATACATTTAAAAAGTACATTTGTAAGGAAGGTAGAACTGGAAAATTTAAACTGCCTACAAGCACATTCCCACTCTTTTTGCTTTTTTCCTCTTTGAACTTGGGCCAGTTCATCTTGAAATAGAGACTAATTTTTGGGGAGTGGGGAGAGAGTAGGGGGGCTCAGACTCAGCACTGACCCCAAAATATTAAGACAACCAAAACAAATTAAAACTAAAACTAAATAAAACTAAACATCACATAGTATGCTGCACAAAATCTGGAGTTTAGTTGAGTTTCAGTATTTAAATTTCTGGCTTATATTACTCACTCAGAGACAGAATATCAGGGGAAAAAAGCTACAATTTAAAACAAAATGCAACTGCCAATCCGTGACAACTCCATAAATGCATCTCTGCTTGTTTGAAGTGAATTCCGCTTTGCTCTACAGTGAACTTTGGCTGTGTTAATCCCGTTGTTCAAGCTTGCGTTTGGTACATCCCAGGTGCCCAACTCAACAAAGAAGCCCACATTTCTCCAAGTGGTATACGGATTGCCCAATGCTAGTCTTTATACATATGCTCAATAAACGTCCTGTAAGTCTTACAGTGTGTTGGCAGTTTAGGACTTCTTCCAGTCAGTTGGAGTTCTGCAACTAAATTGTTGTTGCCTTGCCTTTGAGAGTCAAATTATTTGAGAAGCCACTGTCCGGAGGAGAAACTGTGAAAAAGTAAGGACGGGAAGTTACAACTCCCAATGGGAAATTACTCTTTTATTCATATTTTATGAAGCAAAGAAAAACAGAAACTGAAAACTCTGCTAGTAGAGATATGCAAGATGTAGTAAAACATATGTAAAAATAACTAACAAAGCATGAAAACAGGAATTCTCTTTCTCTCTGGTGTTTCATAGCCCTTAATTATTCTTAGAGCATATAAAGATACCTTGATATGTGTTTTATTTCTTCCATGAATTTTTTTATGAATACAATTCACCCGTCCTTTACCTTTGATATCTGCATTCCAATGACAGTGAATTTCACATGGACTAGAAAATCCAGGTTAACCATTCAGCTAAGCAATGATACGCAAGACAGTTTTTAGCTATTTCTTCATCAACAGGAAAAAAAAATTAAGGAATTCCCATTGTGGCCTAGAGGGTTAAGAAACCAACATAGACTCCGTGAAAATGCAGGTTCCATCCCTGCCCTCACTCAGTGGGTTAAGAGCCTGGCATTCCTGCATGTGGTGTACCTCACAGATACAGCTCAGATCTGGTGTTGCTGTGGCTGTGGTGTAGGCCTCAGGAGCAGCTCCAGTCTGGCCCCCAGTCAGAAATTTCCAAGTGCCACAATTGCAGCCTTAAAATTTTTTAAAAATATCACACAAATTCTGAATTCCACTGAAATGTCTTTTACTTCCTTATTAGATTATCTATAGAAAAAAGTGCTGGGTAGAGGCAAGTCCTCTGATGCTGTAACACAAGTTTTGATTCTATAGGAAAATCCCGTGATAATGGAAAGAGAATAGTGAAGAGAAAGAACAATCTAAAGAAGAATGTAAATGCTGAAGTTGGGATTATAATCATATACTAATTAAAATTTTTGATTTAAATATAACTATCATAAAAAAGGATACAAATAAACTTACTTGCAGAACAGAAACAGACTCACAGACTTTGAAAACAGACTTATGGTTAGCAAAGGTGACACTTTGAGGGAAGTGTGAACTGGGTGTTTGGGAGTGGCGTATGCAGACTATTGTATATGGAACTGCTGGCCAAAGGGGACCTGCTCAATAACACAGGGAACACTAACTAACATTTTGTGCAATCTATGTGGGAAAAGGATCTGAAAAAGAATGTATGTGTATACATGTATAACTGAGTCACTTTGTTCTATGGCAGAAATTATCACAACTTTGTAAATTAACTATACTTCAATAAAACTTTAAAAAATGAAAATATTCATTAATATGCAGAAAATATAACTATAAATAGAAATGCATACAAATGTTTTATAGATCAATCTACTAGCACATAGATAATGAAAAAGTATAGTGACCGCCACAGAAGCACACTTTTTCCCTTTCAGTCTTCCCCCACTACCAAGAGTCACTATCATCCTGGCTTCTATTGCCATCATAGTCTGATTTTTTCAGAGTTTTATATAAATAGGATCACATTGTATGTAATTTTTATGTCTGCTGGCCTCTGGGTAACACTTTTTAGTGTAGAGTCATCATATTGCTCTGTATAATTGTAGATTTTTTTTCATTGCAGTATACCATCTGATTGCATGTATATTACATAATTTATGTATCTCTTCTACTGATGATAGATATTTAGGTTGTTTCCATTTTGGTAGTACATGTGGATAGTACTGCCCATGAATATTGTTATACAAAACTTTTGCTAAACATACATAGGCATTCCTGCATATCTGCTCTCTGGAGTAAGACTGTTGGATTGGGGTGTATGTTTATGACCATTTTGGTAGATACCACTGAAGAGTTTTCTAAAGAGAATGCATCAATTCATGCTTTCCTCAGCAATGCGTAATACAGATAACTGCTCCACATCCTCATCAACACTCAGTATTACCTTTGTTTATTTTTTCATTTTATCTAACCTGATTTAGGTTTATGTCATATTTTGGTTTTATTGAATTTGCCTAATGAAGAATGATGCTGAACATTTCAAATATATAGTTTTTGATGGATGGAATGTTCTTCAGTCTTTTGTCCTTATTTATATAGGGTGTTTGAGTTTATATTATTTAACAGGATTTAATTATATACTCCATATTCCTAATAAACTTTATATTCTGTTATATATATTTGTTATATATATATATATACACAATACACATTTTTACAATTACTTATTATACATGTTTTCCAAATTTATAGTTTGCTATTTAGAATTTTCAATTATGCCAGTTTTGAACACATGTTCTTTTAAAATTTAGTACAATTAGTCTTTTTTCTTTGTTTATGATATTAACTTTTTTGCACCATGTTTAAGGGATCTTTGTCTATAGCAAGTCAAGAAGATATTTGAGTTCTAGAAATTGTACCATTTTAACCTTCACATTTTGTTCTAAATTCAGGTCTCATTTTTTTTTTTTTGTCTTTTTAGGGCCACACCCACTGCATATAGAGGGAGGTCCCCAGGCTAGGGGTCAAATTGGAGCTGTGGCCGTAGCTGCTGGCCTATGCCAAAGCGGCAGTAACACCAGATCCAAGCCTCCTTAGTAACCTACACCACAGCTCATGGCAATGCTGGATCCTTAACCCACTAAGCAAGGAGAGGGATTGAACCTGAGTCCTCATGGATACTAGACAGATTCATTTCCATTGAGCCACGATGAGAACTGCTAATTGACTTTCTTGTGTATATTATGTGGAGTAGTTATAAATATTCCCTTTTTTATAGAGATATATAATTGTTGTCGCAAAGCTATTGAAAATACACTCTTTTCCACATTACATGGTAGAGATAATTTTGTCATGAAGCAGAGGATCATATATTGTGGCTATCTGAGAATTTCTCATTCCCTTTGATAGGTTTGGCTTTTCTTGCACCAGTCTCAAATGTCTTTCTTGTTTTAAATTATATATTTAAAAATAAATATTTTTCCTGGTTTTTAAGTGATCAACTTGATTTTCCTCTTCAGTATTGTCTTAGGTATTCAAAGCTCTTTGTATTTCTAATTAATTTTTGGAAAAGCTTTTGAATTTTCACAAAATAACTTGGTAGGGTTTCTATTGGAATTACATAGAGTCTATAGTTAAATATTTCTGAAAATAATTTTATTTTCCATTCTTTGGAAAGTTTTGCATGTAGAATTTTAACTTGATGTTTATATTCTTTCAACTAGTCTATCTGGTGTTCTCCATTCACTAGATTCTCAAGTCTTTCAACTCCTTATTTTTGTGACTCACTAATGCCCCTGAACTGTTGATTTCTTTATCTTATCATTTTTTTTCTACTTGGCTTGGGTACAATTATGACCTTTATATTTCCTCATTTTATCTGGTATTGAAAATTTCAGTTTTGCTAATTGACTTAAGAGTTTTGTTTTGTTACCTGACCCTGTAAATAAACCTTTGTCATGAAATGTTGAAGTTCTTTTCATAATGGTGGCATGCAATTTGCCACCTCTTCACTTTTGGATAAGACATGTGACATTGTAATTGTACAGTTTCTACAATGTTAAAGCCTCCTCCTTAGGCTTTAAGATGTTTAACTTGATTCCAGCTTCCCTTCAGATGCCATAATCAAAATGAGCAAATTAAATCATTCTGTGAGTAGCACACAGATCCCAGAAGGATGACTGGCATTTAGAGCTGTCCGTCAGTCCCAACCAAGATCAGTGGATCCAGCAATCAAACAACATAAACATGAGAAACAAATGCTTTTTGTTTCCTGTCACAGATATTCTTCCTATATTGGTTACAGGGCAATAAATTACCAAAATTAAACAACTGGTGCTCAATGTCATCTGCTGAGATTAAGAACGCATCAATAAGAATACATTTGAGAAAAGAAAAAAGAAAAATAATTTGTTTTGTGGACAGTTAACTCTGTGCTGCCTCTGAAATATTTTATGTAAGTAATTATTCTACTTGGTGTAGTTCAAGATTAGAAATTTAAAAGCAATCAGCATAAAAATAATCTTTAAAACACTGTGAAAAAAGATCATCTAGAAACAGAGTGTAAGTAGAGAAAGTTTTGAGCCCTGAACCTCTAATGCATTTTAAAAAATGGCAAGATGAGGAGTCCCCACTGTGGCAAAAGGATCTTTGGCTATCTTGGGAGCAGTGGGACAGAGGTTCAATGCCAGGCCCCACACAGTGCACTAAGGATTCAGCCCTGCCATAGCTGCAGCACAGGTCGTAACTACAGGTCCGATCTGATCTATGGGCTGGAGCCCACATGTCGTGGGTGGCAAAAAAAAACATGGGTTGGCAAAAGAAAAACAAAACAAAACAAAAAGCAAAAAAAAAGAAAAGAAAAAGGCAAGAGGAGTAAAAGCTAGCACAGAGAGAAAAGGTAGCACCCATTGTGACAAAGTGAAAACTGAAAGAGCAGGATGCTCTAGAAGCTAAGTGAAAACACTGGTACAGTTTAAAAAAATAAAAAATGAAAAAAGAAAGTGGCTCAGTTGCTGCTTAGATTGTGAATAAGTTTAAAATAGAGAAATAACTGTGTGGATTTGAAGTATAGAGTTCTTTTGTAACTTTGATGAGAATGATTTTGGTGGATTAATGTTGATTCAATAGAGAGTGAGAAATAAGAAAGTGAACATGATCTTTATATGCAAGTATTCTTTCTAGGAGAAAAGGGAGGTGAAGCAGAATGTAATCAAAAAGGAGTTGGTTATTTTTTTAAGTATTCACTTTTTAATTGATTTTACTTAAATATGGACAAGTGCAAGGTATAGTCTACACTAAGTTTAATTTTACAGGTGAGTTTAAAAATCTGAGAAAGCCCTCTTCTGATTACTTTTGCTCTCCCACTGAAATTAGATGAAACATTCATACCTAAATTGAGGAGAACATATCTGAAGTGTTAAAGAATGGGGGCAAGAGAAATAGTCATCTCAGCATGTAAGAGACCAAATATCTTAATAAAATATGGTCTGGAAGTGCTGAATAAAAACTTCATACATAGTTTCTAGTAAGTGCTCTGTGCATAGTCTTGATAAAAAAAGGAATTATGAAGTGTGAGCATGTTTTTCAAGATCCCACCTCTGAAAGGCAAAAATTTCTTCAAAATGCCTTTCTAATTTAGAATTTTGCTTTTGGGAGTTTCCACGGTGGCTCAAAGATAACGAAACTGATCAATATCCCTGAGGATACTGATCCCTGGCCTTGCTCAGTGGGTTAAGGATCTGGTGTTGCCAGTGAGCTGTGGGGTAGGTCACAGACTTGGCTTGGATTTGGTGTCGCTGTGGCTGTGTTGTAGGCCAGCAGCAACAGCTCTGATTCTACCCTTAGCCTGGGAACTTCCATATGGTGTGGGTGCAGACCTAAAAAGACCAAAAAAAAAAAAAGAAGAAGAAGAATTTTGCTCTTCTTGGGGTACAGATACACCAAATTAGTGAAGTAATAAATCCTTACACGCTTCCTCACAAAAGAGTTCAAAATATATAACTGATCTTAACATACAGGTTTTCCTTTCCCTCTTATTGTTAGAAACTTTGTTTCCCTTTCACTGCTAGACTATGCAAATTAAAAGGGCAAATGGATGAATCACATAAAAATATTCCTCCATGCATATGTTTAATACAATGGTTTAACAAATAGTCACGTGTCTTATCTTACTCACTAATAAGTTATTATTAATTTAAGTTATAGTGTGATTAAGTTTTTAAAAATATTTTCTCAAAGGTGATAGATATATTTCATTTAAAAATGATGTATATAGAAGTTCCCGTCGTGGCTCAGTGGTTAACGAATCCAACTAGGAACCATGAGGTTGCAGGTTCGATCCCTGGCCTTGCTCAGTGGGTTAAGGATCTGGCGTTGCCGTGAGCTGTGGTGTAGGTCACAGACACGGCTCGGATTCCACGTTGCTGTGGCTGTGGCGAAGGCCTGCAGCTACAGCTCCTGTTAGACCCCTAGCCTGGGAACCTCCATATGCTGTGGGTGCAGCCCTAGATAAGGCAAAAAGACAAAAAAAATGATGTATACAAAGATGTACATTTAGTAAACATATATCGTTGGTCAAACGATTATAGAGTGACTCTCAGTATAGGAGTCTATTTAAATAAATTCTTGACTGCTTTTCATAATGTGTCTGTGATTCAAATAAAATTACTCTTTAGAGGTTAACAGTCTGCACTTAAAATTACAGCGCTATACAACTTTTCAAAATTATATACGGTATCCATTACTGTCATTAAGATATACTGCAACAATGTCAAGGAGATATTAAGTGAGCAATAAATGTAGGTTCTTTTCAATATAATTAATAATTTCTAGGGTCATTTTTGTGGACACATTACCCTTACTTACATTTATAGAACATATAGAGAAAAATAAAAGTACTTTAAATTAAAGAAAAATAATAAAGATACTAGTATGCTTAAGAATCTAGTGATTAGTCAATGAGTTTATGAAGGCATATTACAAAGAAATAAGTATTTATTTGAGTGTAAGTTTTTCTGTAGTAGCAAAATACATACTTTAATATATATTTCCACAATAAATGAGGAAGAATTAACAAAATGTCCAGACTGTGTTTTAGTCATTGACTTAAAGCCCTTGGTTTCATCTCTGAACTCTCACTTAACTGGACACGTGAGCTTAAAGGAAGATATCATAACAGTGATAAATTGGAACTCTTTCTGACTAATGTTTGGTGAAGTCCCAAGATAAAATGTCTTGCATGTTTACTCAGTAATTTCACAAAAGATGAATGAACATTAACTAGGTGGTCCCCACCTCCCCCTTCACATCCCCCTAGCCAATCTGCATGCACAGCATATGGAATTTTCTGGGTCAGAGGTCAGATTAGAGCTGCAGTTGAGGCCCGTGCCACAGCCTTGGCAACACCAGATCTGAGCTACATCTGTGAACTACTCCTCAGATTGTGGCACCCCTGGATTCTTAAGCCACTAAGCAAGGCCAGGGATTGTACCCCACATCCTCATGGAGACCATGACGAGTCCTTAACCTGCTGAGTCACAACAGGAAATCCTAATAATGGGATCTTAAGCTGAGTATTTCTCTCTAGAAGATATAAAAAATTAAGGGTGAACACCTTTCATGTGCCTGTTGGCCATCTGTCTCACCTTTGGAGAAATGTTTTTTCAGGTCTTCTGCACATTTTTCAATTGGGTTGTTTAGGTATTTTTGCCATTCAGTTGTACGAGTTGTCTTTATATTTTGGAGATTAAGCCCTTATCAGTGGCATTGTTTGAAACTATTTTCTCCCATTCCATAAGCTGTCCTTTTTTTTTTTTATGATTTCTTTTGCTGTGCAAAAGCTTTTAAGTTTGAATATGTTCCATTAGTTTATTTTTGTTTCTATTTCTACAGCTTTGGGTGACTAACTTAGGAAAATATTTGTATGGTTGATGCTGGAGAATGGTTTGCCTCTGCTCTCCTCTAGGAGTTTTATGGTGTCTTGTCTTATGTTTAGGTCTTTAAGCCATTTCGAATTTATTTCTGTGCATGGTGTGAGGCTGTGTTCTAGTTTCATTGATTTACATGTGGCTGTCCAGTTTCCCAGTGCTACTTGCTGAAGATACTGTCTTTTCCCATTTTATATTCTTGCCTTCTTTGTCAAAGATTAATTGGGCATAGGTGTCTAGTTTTATTTCTGGGTTCTCTATTCTCTTTCATTATTCTGTAAGTCTATTTTGGTACCAGTACCACACTGTCTTGATTACTGTAGCTTTGCAATACTGTCTGAAGTCTGGCAGAGTTATGCCTCCTGCTTGGGTTTTTTTTTTTTTTTTTCCTCAAGATTGCTTTGGAAATTCTGGGTCTTTTATGGTTCCTTATACATTTTTTGATTGTTTGTTCAAGTACTGTGATAAATGTCATGGGTAATTTGATGGGGATTGCATTGAATTTGTAGTTTGCTTTGGGTAGTATGGCTATTTTAAAGATATTAATTTGTCCAATCCAGGAAATTTCTTTGAATCCTCTTGAATTTCTCTGATTAATGTTTTATGTTTCTTAGCATATAAGTCTTTTACATCCTTGGTCAGGTCTGTTCCTAGGTATTTAATTTTTAGGGGTGTGATTTTAAAAGGTACTATATTTTTATATTCCTTTTCTAACATTTTGTCTTTAGTATACAGAAATGCAAACAATTTCTGAATGTCAACCTTGTATCCTGCTACTTTGCTGAATTTATTGATCAGTTTGAGTAGTTTTTGTGTGGAGTCATTTAGGGATTTCTATATATGGTATCATGCCCTGTGCATAGAGTGAAAATTTTACCTCTTCCAATTTGGATACATTTCATTGCTTTTGTTTTTCTGATTGCTGTGGCTAGGACTTCCAATACTAAGTTGAATAAAAGTGGTGAGAGTGAGCATTCTTGTTTTATTCCAGATTTACTGGAAAGGCACTCAACTTTTCTCAGCTGAGTATTATATTGGTTGTGAGTTGTCATAAATGGCTTTTATTATGTTAAGATGTGTTCCTTCTGTACTCATTTTGGTAAGAGTTTTTATTATGAATGAATGTTGAATTTTGTCAAATGCTTTTTCTGCGTCTATTGAGATGATCATGTGATTTTTTACTTTTCCTTTGTTAATGTGGTGTATGATGTTGATTGATTTGCATTTGCTAAACCATCCTTATAAACTTGGTCTGCAACATCACTAATTATTAGAGAAATGCAAATGAAAACTACAATGAGATACCAATTCACACTGGTCAGAATGACCATCATTAGTAATTCTAAAAATAATAAGTTTTGGAGAGGTTGTGGAGAAAAGGGAACTTTCCTACACTGTGGGAGGTAATGTAAATTGGTAAAACCGCTATGGAAAACACTATGGGTTTACCTTAGAAAAATAAATATAGAACTACCATATGATGCAACAATCCTACTCCTGGGCATATATTTCAGATAAAACTTTCATTGAAAAAATACATGCACCCCTATATTCATTGCAGCACTATTCACAATAGCCAAGACATAGAAACAGCCGAAATGTCCGTTAACAGATGAATGGACTAAGAAGATGTGGTACATATACACAATGGAATACTACTCAGCCATAACAAAGATTAAAATAATGCCATCTTCAGCAACATGTATAGAACTAGAAACTCTCAGACGCAGCTCAAATCTGTCATAGCTGTGCCTGTGGCATAGGCTGACATCTCAGCTCTGATTCTACCCTAGCCTGGGAACATCAATACGCTGTGGAAGACAAAAAGTAACAATAAAAAACTATAAATATCATATATCACTTATAGCTGAATTCTGGTATATGGCACAAATGAACCTATCTACAGAAAAGAAACAAACTGATGGACATGGAGAATAGACTTGTTGTGGCCAAGGGGGAGGAAGAGGGCATAGGATGGACTGGGAGTTTGAGATTAGTAGATGCAAACTATTGCATTTAGAAAGGAATGAGATCCTGCTGTATGGCATGTGAAACTATATCTAATCATTTGTGATGCAACATGATGGAAGACAATGTGAAAAAAGAATGTATGTATGTTTATAACTGGATCACTTTGCTATAAAGCAGAAATTGGCAGAACATTGTAAAAAAAACATAATTAAGAAAAACAAAATAATAATATAAAAAAATTAAGGATGGAGAAACCACAAAAGGGTGAGGTTATTAGGTGAGAAATTGTCCCTGGACTGTATTTCTCATTGGCGGGGAGAGATAAGCTTCTTCTTCAACTTATGGTGATACAAACTTCAATAGGCTACTAAGAAAGTGTAGCCGCACTGACTTCGACTCACCAGAGGATTCATGATTAACACTTCACTGAATAATCTCAAGGTAAGCACTTCATCATTAAAGTGACCAGACCTTTTTTTTTTTTTTTAACACTCTGAAGCAATCAGAAGTCTTTGAAGATGCATAAGACTGTATATCCATAACGGGGTTAGAAAAAGAAATTTATTTTCTGCTTCCCCTATGTAATTCCACAGACTAGGGATATTATGTTATTCTTAAGTATTGTGTTACAATATTCATGTGATAAATAGTAATAGCCTCAGATTATTTTACTTGAGTTGGGTGGGAATTAATGAGATATCTTACATAGTGTATTTTGCCCATAATAAACTTAATATTAATTATATTTTCATTATTGAGTTAAATGTCAACCAAGTATTCATTTTGTATTTTCTAATTGCTAGACATTTTATTTAGCACTCATTTTTTAAACAGGATAAAATGCCTTTTATTAATGTTTCATTGTCTTGTAGTGGCATCATTTTATATTACCTAGTAATGCAGAATTTTACAAAGATTTAAATTTTGGATTCCATAGAAGGAAAAGCTCGTAACTGCAAATGAGGAATTCTAGGAGCACTCCACTGGGCGAAGTATCCTTGATCTGCAATGTATGTTGGATACTACTCATTTTACTAATATATATATATATTTATATATATATATATATATATATATATATATATATATCTTTTTTTGGTTATTGAAGGACTAACAAAATATGGGAAGAATATATCTGGTTACAAATTTATTACAGATACCTTAATTTTAAAATAATCCTTGAATAAAGTGGATGAAAAAATCTAAGGATCTATAGATAGTATTATAAAGAGAAAAATGTATATAGAGAAAAATGTCTTTATTAAATAACCTTCAAAATTGCTGGGTTGGGGTGGTCTGTTTTTTCAGTATCAAAACATCATTATGGTTATATTGTTATAATTCCAGATTTTCCTAATTGTATCATTTAGTTATCATGTGACCAATTTGCAATTTTAAAAGAAATAACAGCATATTTTTAAAGATTATGTGCCAACTGAAAGAATTACTTAAACAAGCACTATCTTCTCAGTTTAATTAATCAAGCCTTTCACTTAGTCTTTAGAGTATAATTAAATCAGATAGTCTCAGATGGACTGCTTGCTCGAGCTGCTTGGAAATTATGCTTAACCTCAACAATTTTCCCCATCTTTCAGCTACACAGTTTTGATTAACAACTCAAGTATGTTCTAGCCTTCAGTAAAAAATCTTATTTGTGCTAACCTGGGGTAATTACCAAGGGACTGAATAGTCATCCAAGGTCTATTTCATTTGTCAATAATGAATTTGTACCTATTATTCAAAATTACTCAGCTTTTTAAAATAAAATTGTTTCCAAAGAACTTTAAAACATTCAGTATTGTTTAATAGTGAATTTTTGGCAAGTAGGCAAGTTATCTGCAAGCAAATTAGTATTCCCAGAAGAAAACTTTCCACAAAAACTCATAGGAAAATACACTATATACCTATAACTATCATTCCATTTTTTTTACGTTTTAATTTTCATTTGTTTATTTTTCATCTACACCAACAGCATATGGAAGTTCCTGGGACAGGGACTGAATCTGAGCCAGAGCTGCAACCTGTGCCGCAGCTACAACAGCACTGGATTCTCAACTCACTGCTCAGAGCCAGGGGTCAAACAGGTGCCATCACAGAGACAAGCCAGATCATTGTCCAAATGAGCAACAATAGCACCTTCAAAATTTCATTTTCTTTCTTTCTTTTCTTCTTTTTTTTCTTTTTTTTCTTTATATGTTCACACTTGTGGGATATGGAAATTCCTGGAATGGGGTCAAATTGGACCTGTAGCTTCAGGTTTATGCCAGAGGGCAATACCAGATCTGAGCCACATCTGCAACCTACATAGCAGCTTTCAGCAAAGATTCTTAACCCACTGCGAGAGGCCAGGGACTCTATGTCAGGTTCTTAACCCACTGAGTTACAACAGGAACTCCCAATGTTTCATTTTTAAACTTGCTTATAAAAAGGATCTCATTTTTTCTAATCTTGATTAGGCTTTCTTCCTTATTGTCTCTTTCAGAAGACTGTGCTTTCAGAAACACTTCTGAAAGTGTTATCACCATCCTTCTGTGTCCCAGTAATCCAAGCTTTGTTCTGGTCTTTCTGAGTACTGTAAGTATAAGGATCCATGATTCATTTATAATAAGTTATTATGAAATTTTATTTGTAAATTTTACATTATTTTAGGTTTACCATTAAGTAACATTAGAAAGATATGCTTTGAACAACAGAGTATATTATCAACAGATACTGATGGTATAGGTAACTGATTTTTCATTTGTTAGTGAAGATATAGACTAAGATTACTATGCTTCTAGAGAATAAATGAAGTTCAAAATCATGGATGGCATGGAGTTCCTCTTGTGGCTCAGTGGATTAAGGACCCAATATTGTCTCTAGGAGGATGCAGGTTTGATCATTGGCCTCACTCAGTGGGTTCAGGTTCTGGTATTGCTACAAGATTAGGCATAGGCTGATGGTATGGCTTGGACTGGTTTTGCCATGGCTGTGGTACAGGCCATAACTGCAGCTCTAGCTGTACGCTGGTCCTGGGAACATCTATATGCTGCAGTTGTAAAAAGAAAAAAAAAAAAAGCATGGATGCCAGGCCAAATGGAAGGGAATGTCAAAATTTCAAAGCGAGATGCTAAGAACTGCTGGAGACTAGATAATAGGACACATACAGCAGGTATTCCATATATGAAAGCAGGGCTCAGTATCAGTTATACAGAGATACAAGTTTTCAACTACTGCTTTATTCCAGTCCTTGTCTACTTTATCCCTGCACTTTCCTTTCTCTTTTTATTTTCTCCAATTCACTTTATCCTATGAGTATAGTTTGTATACTTGGAAAAGACGGTATCTTTTTTTTTTTTAGATTTTATCTTCACAATTTTTATACTTTATAAATTATGTTTTTTGCAGCAGAAAATTCTGAGTCAGTCCATGTCTTTCTGTGACCAAATCCATAGACTCTAATGCTCTTCTCCAGTACCTATATTTTGTTATGAAATTATACAAATAAGTTAATGCTTTATTTTGCTATATAGAAAAAATATATGCAGTATATAATATTTTATTAAAATTGAGGTACTATACATTAGAAATTTTAAGCAGTCACTTAAATGCTGATATCAAATACCTATATATTAACTTGATTTTCATAAATGTAGAATGGAGAACAAGCCAATTTTAGAATATTTAATAAATAATTCATTAGTTTTAAAGAAATATGCCATTAATCATAGCCACAATTTTCTAATAATGGTAACTAGATAGATAAACAGTGCTATGAATTGGGGCTGAGACTACTTCAGGAAGAAAATATTCCAAGAGGTAGATGATAATAAGTTTTGAAATACTAGCTTGATATTCTCCTGGGATATCAGTATAGTAGTATATGCAGACAATTTGCATAATAAGACTAGACATAGATCTGGGGTTCATTAATGTTTGGTACAGAACAAATATAAGTGTATAAAATCAGCTAAGTGATTTTGTAAGAATAATAAATGGTATACAGGCAGATAAACTTCAATGGAACGATAATACTTTAAAGAACGAGGGGATAAAGAGTAATCTAGAAACAAGACTGAGAAAAGAAGTAATAATTTTTTTAAGGAGAACCAGGAAGGTATGGTGTCACTGAATCCAGGAAAATTGTTAGTAATGACATTGCAATGACAGTGCTACACTGAGGAGACAGGCCAAAACATAAGACTCGATATGCCTTTACTCTTTTAAAAAATTAGGTAGGAGTTCCTGTTGTGGCTCAGTGGTTAATGAATCTGACTAGTATCCATGAGGATGCAGGATCAATCCCTGACCTTGCTCAGTGGGTTAAGGATCTGGTGTTGCCATGAGCTGTGTTGTAGGTTGTAGACATGGCTCAGATCCTGAGTTTCTGTGGCTGTGGTGTATGATGGCAGCTACAGCTCTGACTTGACACCTAGTCTGGGAACCTCCATATACCATGGGTGTGGCCCTAAAAAGCAAAAAAAAAAAAAAGTAGGATAATGATATTAGATAAAGACCCAATTGCTGCAAATCCATGAGTAAATAAAATGTAAGAATAAAGAGAAATGAAAGAAAAATAGCAGATACTAACCAAAAGGGGGAGACAACATAAGAGGATTGTTTATTATAATTGCAGAGACACGTATATTGGTTAAAAACGAGGTCAAGTCAGATAGGTTGACATCCAAGAGAAGACAGTGGCTGAAATGAGTGGCTGAAAGGCAAAACAGACAGATATACGAATTTTTAAAACAGATGTATTTTCCTCTGAAACTGAGCAGAAGAAATTAAAACAGATATCTAGGTAGTGAGAGGGGTGTCAGGAAGTTTTAGGAGATTGTGAAAAATAAACTCTAGCTCTTCAATTCAGCAAGCTTCAAGACCAGGGGACAGGATGAGAAAAGGTAGGGAACTATGAGCGGCACTGGGTTCCCCTTTCTCTTTTCTATTTGAAACAGTGGCCAACGTCAAAATCATTTTTTTTTCTGTCTTTTTAGGGCCGCACCTGAGGCATATGGAAGTTCCCAGGCTTGGGGCCAAAACCGAGCTGCAGCTGCCAGCCTACTCCACAGCCACGGAAACGTCAGATCTGAACCATGTCTGTGACCTACGCCACAGCTCACGGCAATGTTGGATCCTTAACCCACTGAGCAAGGCCAGGGATCATCCTCATGGATACTAGTCAGGTTCATTTCCACTGTTCCACCATGGGAACTCTCCAAATCATATTTTTATAGCAACCTAATCTGAATATTTATATTCTTTTCTAGAGAGTCTGAATGTTTGTATTTAAAAGTAACAAAAGTAATGACTCGCAGACTTTGGAAAAACTATGGGTTTCAAATGAGACAAGCTGTGGGGTGGGGGGATGCACTGAGGGTTTGGGATGGAAATGTTATAAAATTGAGTTGTGGTGATTTTTGTACACCTGTAATTGTGATAAAATTCATTAAAAAAGTAATGAAAGTAATGTAGTGCACAGATACAAGCCTGGCATATTCCCCACTGATCATGGTGGAAAGACAAGTGTGTTAATAGAATTAGGAGTTTGGTTTCAATCTACTTTTGATCTACACATTCAGGCCAGAGGACAGTAGAATAGGAACTGACAAATAGAGGTATAATACATTTTATCTCTCTCTCTCTCTTTTATTTTTTTTTGAGGGCTGCCCCTGTGTCATATGGAGGTTCCCAGGCTAGGGGGCAAATCAGAGCTGTAGCCTCCAGCCAATGCCACAGCAACGCTGGCTCTGAGCTGCATCTGCAAACTATGCCACAGCTCACAGCAACAGTGGATCCTTAACTCACTGAGCAAGGCCAGGGATCATACCTACGTCCTCATGGATAGTAGTTGGGCTTGTTACCACTGACCCACAATGGAAACTACAAGAATGTTACTTGATATCTAATTCTTACATTAATTCCATATTTGTACTTATCACATAATATTTGGTTTATTTCCATAAACTTGTCTCATTATTAGCAAAATCAAGGAACTTATAAAATGTACTTCATAGTGGTGAGATGATTAAATACTTGTAAAGTGCTTTGTATACTATTTCCAGAAAGTGGGATCTCAAAAAACATTTATTACCACCACTTCTTTTCACAAATTTTGCCAAATTGTTTTATCCTTTGACCGTTGTTTTCTCCATGTGGTTCCTTAGCACTTAGCTGAACCTCACTTTTTCCCACAGATGTACCACTTTATTAGTCTCTCCCCACTAAAATTTTATTTTTATGGAGCTATTTTAATTTTCTGAAGAACTTCTATCTTAGGAGACTGTTCTACTAAAGATATTTCACTTTTTTCTATTAATCAAAGAATATTCACATTCTTTAGCTTAAATTCCCTCATAATCACATGATTAGTGTCATGAGGCTTTTAAAAGATAAATGTAGCCTATAAACAAGGTAGTGGCTCAACAAATTCAGTAGTTGCTTTATTTTTTCTTACTTATACTTAAAAAATTGTTTTTGTAAAAACATTTAACAAGCAATCTAATCCTTTAATACTTTTGAGTATGCAATCCAGTGTTGTTAACTATAGGCATGAACTGTTACAGATTTCTGGAATTCATTCCTCTTGTGTTACAGAAACTTCATACCCGTGACTAGGAACTCTCCATTTCTCTCTCCTCCCAGGCCGTGGAAACCACTGTCCTAATCTCAGCTTCTTTGAGTTTGGATGTAACTCATGTAAGTGCAAGAACACAGTATTTATCCTTCTGTGACAGGATACTTTCACTTAGTACCCTCCCTCATGTTCATATAGATTGCTGTGTATCACAGATTTCTTTCCTTTTTAAAAGTAAATAGTATTCCATTCTACGATGATGTCATATAGTCTTTATGTGTGGGTCTGTTGATGGACATTTAGGTTGTTTCATGTCTTTGCTATTGTGAATAATGTTCCAATGAACGCAGCAGTGCAGGTATCTCTTCTTCAAGATCCTGATTTCAATTATTTTGGATCAATACCCAGAAATGGAATATGTAGCTCATGTGGTGATTCTGTTTTACATTTTTGTAGTCTCCCCAATACAGTTTTCCATGCTGTCTGTACAATTTTACTTTCTCATCATTAGTGCATGAGTTCCAATTTTCTACACTCTGGCCAAACTTGCCATAAATTCTTGAAACATATAATTTACCAGGACTCAATCATGAAAAAAAAAAAAAGAAAAAAGAAAACTTGAATAGATCTGCAATGAAAAGTTGATTGAATTGGTAAACGAAAATTTTCTATAGAGAAAATCTCAAGAACAAATGGCTTCATTGGTGAAAGCTCTCAATCATATAGAGAAGAAACACTTCCAGACTTATTTTTTGAGGCCAGCATGACCTGATACGAAATCCACACAAAGTTACTACAAAGAAAACTACAGTCTGTTTATTCTGGATGAACATAGATGCAAAAATCTTGAACAAAACACTAGCAAATTGAATCCACCAGCATAACAAGAGCATCATAAACATGTATATATTCTTGCCATATAAGAATGGTTCCACATACACAAATGATGTACCACATTAACAGAATAAAGGATAAATATCATATGATAATTTCGATAGTTACAAAAAAACAAAAAACAAAACTCTGTTACCATCACCTCTTACCTTTTTTTTCAGCCCCGACATTTATTTCACATTTTATTGTGTTTATTTGCTTTTCACTTATGGTTACTTTATTTTATTCCTAGTAATATTAGTCTATCTGTAATTCTCACTTTAATATGCCCAGTTTCTTTACGTCTAAGTTTTTCATGTAAATAACCTTGTTATGCATATTTTTCATAATTTGTGTTTAAGTTGAGAGCCCCCATTAAAGGCTATATAAAAATATTTTGTTTGGCAAAATATTAGTGAATGCATGTTTCCATCCCCCCTTTGTTGTTTTATAAAGACATTTTCAATTTTCAGTACATAATAAAATATTCTGAACACAATTTGGCAAATATATTATGCATGGCTGTTCTCTTTATTATAAAATAGTTATTCTGATTAACCATCAATGTGGCAATTTTGAAATATGCTAATTTTGTATGGATTTTTCTAGAAGTTAAAATTTTTTTCAAGTAAAAATACAAAGAATAAAATATGAAATATTTTCTACTTGGAATACTAAGAAGGTATAAAAAAGGTATTAGTAAAATTAGAATTGGTTGATATACACATCAAGGCATGTGGTATGGTGGAAAAGGACTGGGGTATGTAGGAAGAAATCCTCAGATTTATTCTAGTTTTGTTTCTATCTAGATGCACAGACTTGATCAAATAATTTCACCTCTTGTCAGCTTCCCCTGAACTAAGGAGTCAAGAGTATGAAATAGTAGATATCTGTGGCACTTTTTACAATCTCTATGACATTGGCAATGTAAGCTTCTGTGTACTAATCACTCTACCTTGAAGATTTGTATCTATTTCACACAGATTTGAGCAAATGAAATGTCTCACTTGAAACTTTAGTAGATTCTTTCATACAAGTGACTAACACTTATCAAAACTTCATTAAGCTAGATAGGCCATTTGAGTGGCTACTGACATTACCAGTGAGATAAACTGGCATGAAGGGCACCAGAAGTATAATAATATAAAAAGTGTCGGATGCCGAAAACAGTTATCCATCCATTTTGCACAGTTAGTCCTTGACCAGATATTCCAGTACTATTAGTTATAGACAAGATCTCTCTCATTGCCATAGCACAGAAAGCCCTTTCCATAGAATAATCCAAAGTACTGCTAATATGTGGCCACAGGATAGTTAAAAATAATAAATCATGTATATTCTTTTCATTTAAAGGGAAATAATGCAAAGTGTTTGAAGGTTTCTGCCACTCTGATGTACTCTGTGTGTGCTTTTTAATCTATTCTCACTTCCTTTCATGCAATATTCAAAGATGAAAAATAGTCTTCCTTTGATTAAATAGCCTTTCAAATATTTGTTACACATCATTGTTCCTTTACTTGATTTCATTGTATGAATTAATTTTGCTTCTTTTTGATACTTTTATTATCTTTTCCCTCTTCTTTTATTCAAAATTGACTTTATATATTTTAAATGTTAACTGGTTTGTCCTTGGTAGTTCCCTTTACATCAAGGCTTATCGCCACGATGCCAGACATTTCATCTGACACATGTCTTTTATTACACTAGCGGGTATGCTCTGTTAATGCACACTGGGCCTTTGATGACCACAGCATACAGTGTTGGTTTTCGGGAAATGAAGGATGATAAAATGGGCTGATTTTAGTTTATGTCATATGAATTGAAACCTGAGGTCTTACAGAAACAATTTAGATTTCCCAGGTGGAATAAAACTATTGAATAACAGCAATAAGGACTTTCAGATTAGAAATAGCATTTACGTCTTCTAAATTATCTGAAACCATTTTCCCTTCTATCCTACTTTAAAATATCAGTATATTTTTTTCTTGGATATAGACTTGAGTTTCACAATTATCATTTTATTCCATTTGAATTGCAGAACGAGTTCAAAATACAAATGGGTAAGTTAAGAGTCTGAAGGCATTGCAAGAAACTGGTAAATTACTTGTTCTTATGCATGTGGCATTTATTAAAATGAAAATAATAACGCTGGCCACTATGAGACAGATAACTAGGTAAGGGCATGTAGGAAGAGACATATATCCCGAGTTATTGCCAAATCGTTTCTTATAATTTTTTCACCATTATTCATGACTGCACTTAAATAAATCTCATTTTAATATAATTTCTCCTAAAATAAAACTTTTTAATGATATGCATTAGAAATTACATTTTTAGGAGTTCCTATTGTTGAGCAGCGGTTAATGAATCCAGCTAGGAGCCATGAGGTTGCGGTTTCAATCCCTGGCCTTGCTCAGTGGGTTAATGATCCAGCATTGCCGTGAGATGTGGTGTAGGTCAAAGATGCAGCTTGGATCTGGCTTTGCTGTGACTGTGGTGTAGGCCAGCAGCACCAGCTCCAGTTGGACCCCTAGCCTGGGAACCTCCATATGTCGTGGGGGGTGTGGCCCCCCCAAAAAACCCAGAAAATTACATTTTTATAACATGGTAACCGTAAGATCACACATCTACAAATCATTTCTATTTTTATTAGCATAAAATTAGCAATTTATTAGTAGAACATCATTCATATTTCACATTTGAAAAACATGGCATTTTTCTTTACTATTCAAAGTCATCGATTATAAAAGATTAAGAATTATTGGAAGAATTAACATTATTGAAATTACACACTATCCAAAGCAATGTACAAATTTAATGCACTCTTTGTCAAAAATTCCAACGGTATTTTTCATAGAAATAGAAAAAAACAATCCTGAAATTTGAATGGAACAATAAAAGATCCTGAATAGCCAAAACAATTTTGAGAAAGAACAAAGCTGGAGGCATCGAAATTCTAATTTCAAACTGTATTACGGTGCTATAATAATCAACATAATATGGTGGACTTCCTGCTGTGGTTCAGTAGATTAGAAATCCAACGATGTCTCTGTGAGGATGCAGGTTTGGTCCCTGACCTCGCTCAGTGGACTAAGGATCTGACATTGCCATAAGCTGCACTGTAGGTTGCAAATGCAGCTCAGATCCGGTGTTGCCATGGCTGCAATGTCATCCTCAGTTACAGCTCTGATTTGACCACTAGCCCAGGAACTTCCATATGTTATTAAAATAAGGCCATAAAAAGAAAAATTAAAAAATATGGTATTGACAAAAACATAAAATAGATGAATGGAACCAAATAGATAACCTAGAAATAAACCTATGCATATATACATACATGATTAATTAACTTATGGTAAAGAAGCCAGATACATACAATGGAAAAAGATAGTCTCTTCAATAAATATTTTTGGGAAAACTGGACAACCACATGCAAGGTAATGATACTTGCCCCCCTACCCTATAGGACATACAAAAATCAACTCAAAATCTATAAAGATCTGAATATAAGGCTTGAAAATATAAAACTGCTAGAAGAAAATGCAGGCAGTAAGCTTCTGGACATTGACCTCGGTAATAATTTTTGTATTTGACACTAAAAGCAAAAGCAACAAAATTCAAAATAAATAGGTGGAATTACATCAAGCTAAAAAGTATTTTCCATCAAAGGAAACCATAAACAAAATGGGAAAGCAACCTATGAGATCTGAGAAAATATTTGCAAAACTACGTCTGATGAAGAATCAGTAAACTATATAAAGACCTTATACAATTCAATTGCAAAAAAGATAAACAATATAAGTTTAAAAAATAGTCAGATAGTCTAAAAAGACACTTGTCCAAAATAGACATAGGATGACCAGTATGTACATGAAAAGATGCTCAATATCAGAAATCATCAGGGAAATTCAAATTAAAGCCATGATGATATATCAATCACACCTTTTCCATGGCTATTATCAAAAAGACAAGAGGTAACAAATGCTGGTGAAGGTGTGGAGAAAAGGGAAATATAAATTGGTACAGTGCGGAAAATAACATGGAGTTTCCATAAATTTAAAAATAGAAATACTGTATGATATATCAATTCTACTTCTGTATATTTACACAAAGGAAACACAAACACTAACTTAAAAAGATACCTGTATAATTATAAGTGCAGCATTACTGAGAATAGTCAAGTCATGGAAACAAGTGTACATGTATGAATAAGTAGATGATGTGGTATATATACATTTACACGTGTGTGTGCATGCATGAGTGTTATTCAGCAATAAAAAAGAAGGAAATCCTGCCATTTGTGACAATATGGATTGACAGTGACGGCATCTTGTTAAGTGAACTAAGTCAGACAGAGAAAGACAAAAATTGTATGATTTCACAACATGGGCTCTAAAAACAAACAAACCAAACAAACAAAAACCTAACAAAAACTCAAAACTCACAGATACAGAGAATAGATTGGTGTTTCCCAGAGTTGGGAGTTAGGGATGGGTGAAGTGGGTGAAGGTGGTGAAAAGTACAAACTCTTGGTTATAAAATAATACTTGGCATGAAATATACAGCATGGTGACCTTAGTTAATAATAATGTATATTTGAAAGTTACTAAGAGAGTAAATTTTAAAATTTCTCATCACAAGGAAAAACAGTTGTAAATATGTGCAGTGAATTATATTAACTAGACTTACTGTTGTGATCATTTTGCTATATTTATAAATCCTGGGTTATTATATTGTACACCAGAAATCAATATGTCAAAGATATTTCAGTTTTTAAAAAGCTGAGTAAATATTTTTTCAGAGATTAGTTGAATTTTTATGTTCTAAAATGGATAAATTATGATGAAGACTGACACCTAAATTCTATTTATTTTTATTCTTTCTTCTTGCAATATTCATATTTAACACTGGAATTGTGCATGTCATTGTCAGTGTGTCCTCCTGTTTAAAAAGTTTTGGTATTTGTATTACTTATCTATTACTTTGTAACAAATTACAAAATCTTTGTATTTTAAAAGATACATGTATTATAATTTCTGCAGGTAGGAAGCTAGGCTCAGCTAGACTGGTTTCTCTGCTTATGCTATCACATGACTATAATCAATGTGTTGGCTGGGTTTTATTCTCATTTGAAAGCTTTGGTTTGACTCCTCTTCCATGTTCATTCAATTTTGTGGGCAGAATTCATACCTTGCAGTTGTAGTAGCAATTTCTTACTGTCAACTGGAGGGCACCCTCAGTTCTGAGAGACTGCTGTCATCTTCTTGCCATATTAACTATTCAGCATAGTCACTTATTTCCTAAAAGGCAGATAGGAAGTGTGTCTTGAGTGAAACTATTAGCAAGACAGAGTCTTACATAATATAACAGTCACAGAGTGACTTCTCATCACTTTTGCCATATTCTTTAGGTGTCAAGCAAGTTAAAGGTACTGCTTACCCTCAGGTGGAGATTACACGAAAATATGGGCTCTAAGAAGCAGGGATCGTACCAAACGGGTTTGTCTACTGTGGGAATATTCCTTCTGATAGTAGATATTGATTATGATTATTAATATATTTATAACCATGACTAGAAATTATTTTTGAGGCCAAAAGACCTATTAAAGCCTAGCCTCCGATTTCATCATAATATATGAATTAAGAAATATATTTTCTAAAATAATTATTCACTTAAATCATGAAATTCTAGTAGGTGAAGGTCTTTGACTACATGCTATATTGTAAATAGCATATTTCTGTATTTCTGGAAGGATAGAAACTTTTTGAACATATTGTGTTAAAAAAGCCAATAATGCTAGTAATTTAGTGGGATATTTGGCAAAAATAAAGTTGTCTTACAGATCACTAATGTTTTAATAGAATTCCAATTTCAACTACAAAGCAATAAAAAAGTACGCATTTAATTATATTCCCAGTATACTTTTACACTCACTAATGAAGACAAAATAAAGAAACAAAGCCCTCAATTTTCTTTATTTCCCTTAACAGTTTTCTGCATTTCATTAGTTGCACTTAGTTTAATATTTATTTTCCTTATCTTTTTTTGCCCTCAAAAACTTAGTACCATTTTTCTTTTTCTCACATATTTACAATATAACAAAACTTTTTTTTTCCAAGTCATTCTGAAATTATATTTTAGAATTATTTTCAAATTATTTTAACAGATGGTTGGATTACTTGGTGTTTTAGGTTGAGTTTCTATGTCATATTTATGTTTGCATGAAGCCATTTGAGAAAACACAGGAAAAAAAGTATACCAAAGTGTTCACATACTATTTGTAATTTCCCTGGAATTGCAAGAAGGAAATTATGAAAACTGTAGGAAAATCACACCTTGCAAAGTATTTTGTTTTTGGAAGAACTAGTATATATTCTACTAGGAAATTGAAAACATTAAGTAGTTTAAAATATAATTCAATTATTTTAATTAAGGTTTTAGAGCAATTTGAATTTTAAACACCATTTTATGAATGTCTTCTAGATTCAATAAATATGCTAAAATATATAATGCATTTTTACATCCAATACATTAAAAAGAATCAACAAGGTTTGAATCAACCAGCTAGAATATGAGGTATTAAAAAAATTCTAAAAATCAAACATGTTCTACCTGATGTAAAACATTGGTATGCAGACGAATATGAAAATGGACTGGGCTATAACATCTTCATGGGTATTTTAATGAAGAAAAATGGGAATATTAAAACACATTTTTTTATTAAATCTACACTACATGATTCAAAATACGATAGAATATATTTGGCAACCAGTCACAAAATGTAAGTTATATGACTTGGGTGACAAATATAATAGAAGTATACCTCATTTTATTGCACTTCATTGTGCTTTGCAGCAACTACAAATTGAAAACTTGTATTATCTCTACAAGCAAGTCTATGGGTGCTATTTTTCTAATAATATTTTTTTCATTTTTTAAAATTTTATTGAAATATAGTCAATATATAGTGTTGTGATAATTTCTGCCATACAAGAAAGTGATTCAGTTATACATTTTGTTTACACATTTTGTATACACACCCATTCTTTCTCAGATTCTTTTCCCACATAGACCAACACAGAGTACTGGGTAGAGTTCCCTGGGTTTTACAGCAGATCCAGTTGTTGGTAATGATGTTTTTTAATGTTTATTTTCTAGACATAATGCTGCTACCCACTTAATGGACTAAAGTATAGTATAAATATAACTTTTATATACTCTGGGAAACTGTGTGACTCCCTTTATTTTTGTGATCTGGAACCCAGTCTCTGATATGTCCATGGTATACCTCAAGAGAAAACTAATACACTTAAATTTTAAAAATCCCTTCCATTAATTTTTCATATTTTTCAATTAATAAGGGAGATCTAAAGTCAAAGTCCTATAACATTTATAAAGTTTTTTTTTTTTTTTTTGGCCACCCCACAGCATATGGAGTTCCGAGTCAGGTATCAGATCCAAGCAGCAGTTGTAACCTAAGCTACAACTGCAGTGAAGTCCGATCCTTAACCCACTGTGTGGGCAGGGATCAAACCTGCATCCCGGTGCTCTCAAGATGCTGCTGATTCTGTTGCACCACAGAGGGAACTCCAATGAAGTCTTTTTAATATTACAATTCTCCTATTCTTTCCATTTAATTTCATTTCTCTACTTGCAGGAAGACCCAAGAAAAATGTTTTCTCCTTCCCAGCTCTCAGACTAAGCTAGAGATCAAGGAATTATCAGGGATCAAACAACAAAAATTCTCTTTGTAAAGCCCGGTTCAAGATTTCTTCTTTAAAAAATCCCAGTCATAATATCCAGCAGCCCCTCATATGCATTTCAATAACAACAGTTCATTTCTTCTGAAATGTCACTTATTATGTCATATAACTGAAACTTTGGTCCCAATAATCTCTTCTGCCTTATTCCTACCACAATTTCAGTTGTGCCTCATCTCCCAGCAATTTCTAAATGCATGTTCCTCTTACATTATGCAATGTGTTTTCAAGTGTCTGTTCTTGAACCTTCTGTTTCCTCTGCTGTCTCTGGTCTTTGTTTATCTTGCAACGTCTATTCATTTTTTAAATCTCAGCAGAGGTTTGGTTCCCTGTGGACTTCTGTTCCTGATCAAAGGGACAAAATTAGGTGCATTTTTTCTTTGCTATTTTTAAACCTTACCCTTTGTATTTTGTAACATTTACATATTTGTTTTTCTACTGGGCTTTAATATTGTAAAGGGCATTAACCTAATCTATATTATACTAATTTTATATACTAGTCTTACAAACTACTTAAAATCCGTGATGCCTCACACCAGTCAGAATGGCCATCATTAATAAGTCCACTAACAACAAATGCTGGAAGGAGTGTGGAGAAATGGGAAGCCTCCCACACTGTTGGTGGGAATGCAAGGTGGTAAAACCACTATGGAAAACAGTATGGAGGTAACTTAGAAAACTATACATAGAACTACCATATGACCCAGCAATCCCACTCTTGGGCATACATCCAGACAAAACTTTCCTTGAAAAAGACACATGCACACGCATGTTCACTGCAGCACTATCTACAATAGCCAAGACATGGAAACAATCCAAATGTCCATCGACACTTTAACCTTACTATACAATACTTAAAACGTACTCCACAATGACAACTGTAATACACTGAGCTACTGAACGTGGGCCAAGCCAAGTCAGTTCATAGGAGATACTGATTTTATGTTAATTACAACCCAAAACTACAAAGATAGATTTTCATTTGTCATCAGTCTTAAGACTTGATACATTTAGTCCATATCTACTAATTTTAGTTACTGAAAAATGACCACATTAGAAATTCATATCCCAATGTACTAAGAGTGTTGTCTTATTTTATATCTTTTTTTTCTCTTTTTCCCTTTTCCCTAGGGCCGCACCTGCGGCATGTGGAGGTTCCCAGGCTAGGTGTCTAATAGGAGCTGTAGCTGCCGGCAGAGGCCACAGCCACAGCCACAGCCACAGCAACGCGGGATCTGAGCCACGTCTGCAGCCTACACCATAGCTCATGGCAACGCCAGATCCTTAACCCACTGAGCAAGGCCACGGATGGAACCGACAACCTCATGGTTCCTAGTCGGATTCATTAACCACTGAGTTGTGAAACTACATAACAATACAGAATTTGGAATTCAGGGGAAATGTTCACAGTTAAGCGAAAGTACAAATTCTGAGAGAAAAGGAGACAATGTAAAATATAAACAAGTTGTAGGTAGTGTTAAAAAGCAGCAAGTACATACAGCATTGCTATTTATATTTTATCTATATGTAAAATTTGAAACATGCTGCTTAGTTAAAACCAAATAAGCAACATGTGTATGTCTATTGCAACATAACTAACAACATTCCGTGAAAAATATATGAAAACACATATATTCTCGCTATATTCATTATCTACAGTATGCATTGCAATGGTGGTTTATTGGTCCTCATATTCAGTAACTTGGATAACACTATTCCATGTGGACACATTTCAATTTGATATTTTTGTATTCCTTCTCCTTCTGAAATGTAATACCCTACCCTCTGCCCTGTACATGTGTCTGTGTGTAGCCTGTGTGTAAAGATACTGCATATGTTTCTCTTATACATTTGCATAAGTAGGAGTTTATATGTAGGTAGAAACGGGTATATAGATAATAGATGATTAGATAGTTAGGAAAATAGATATGCATATTCATTCTCATATTGTGAGACAAAGAACATCAAAGGAGCAGAGGGGATAAAATGTAACTTTATGCATTTCAGAAATGTTCAAATACTTGGACTTGAGGAAAGTCATTTATATGCTACATTATTTTTGGTGTTTTCTATTCCATCATTTGCATCAAAGGTAATTTTCAAAATATGCAGGAAATAATTTTGTGCTCTAAGAAATCTGCTTCAGTACTTAAATTGTTTTTATAGATACACATGCTGTCAGCCACTCATTAATTACATTTGATGTATTTCCTTTATAGCTTAAGAGAGTACATGAGTACTTTCTGTATTGTGTGGAGAATTGAACTGTGAGGTTTTTCTTTTAGAAACAAATTCTGGATACCATGGAGGTGTTGTCTTCACTTTTCCTCACCAAAATTGTCATAGAGTGCATGAAGTTCCTCATCAAAAAAGAATACATTATATATAGTATATATTACATGTTAAAATATATGTTATATATATATCTATACACACACGTATGTGATATGAGAGTCATATATTTGTATCCATAAGTGCTCTACATATGAAATTAATTGAATGGTCCAGGATATGGTTTTAAGTTTTGGTATCAAAAAAGCTAGGTTCAAAGATTAAGATGGCCTAGTAAGAGGACAGTTGACTTAACATCCCCTAATGAACACATCGAAAGTACAATTATACAGAAAGCAACTCTCACTGAAATTGCCCTGAGAGATAAAAGAACAGCTCTTCTACAACCAAGAATAAAAAGAAAGATCCATTAGGAGTCTGGTAGTGCAGGAGGAAACAATATGAATAGAACCACACCCCTCTGGTGGGACCACAGAAGAGGAAGGGAATAGTATAAGCTTGGGGAATCCTCCCTTGCTAGTGAGGGGTTGGAGTAACGTATTGGATACCCTGCCCCCTTAGCTCGCTTGAAAACCACTGCGGCTTACTGAAAGGCTGTCAGAAACTAGGCTCCACTCTTGCTGAGTATGTGCACAGATTTGTTTACTCCAGTTATAGTAGACTGAAAACTTCCTGGAGCTCTGTCCAGCTTGCCAGGACCACCCCTGCATGCCACTTAGCCCACATCTGGCTGCTACTCCAGCCCCACTTGCTCTGGTGTTTCCCACTAAAGAAGAAGTGGTACTGCCAAAGAAATTGTATATTCTTTGGTGGAATGGTATCAGCTTGGACTCTTGTCCTACCTCTGAGCAGAACTAAGGTAGTCATTTCCAGGCAGTGTGTCCCTGTACATACTCTTGAAGGAGATAAGCAAGCTCCAGAGTGTAGTCTTTGACGGCAGAAGTAGGCCCAAGCTGTGAGGTACCATAACATCATAAATCAGGCATAGAATGTCATCACACCTGGGAGAAACCCAAATCCCTTAGGGTTCCCGCTCTAGACCCTTGGGCTCCCGCTCTAGACCCTGCCCCCAAACGCAGATGCCAGCCATTTAGCATAGGAGAAGCCTGGTTTCTATGTGGCTCTGGCTCTTGCCCCTCTTACTCTAGTCTCATCTTCCACCGATATGCTGGCTGTCAGTACACTCCAGTGTAAGACATGCCTTGTGCTCACATCAGATCCTGCTCTCCTACAGAAGCCACTGGAGACATGCATACTATATAGGGACAATCCACACAAGGACATGTACTCATGACCAGGATAAGTAACAGTTTCACCCATTTTCATAGAGAAAGAGAAAGATCAAAGTCAGAGGAGTATTATTTTAAGGAAAGAACAAGGGGAAAAACTCTGAAAAAATAACCCTAATGAAACAGATAATTTACATGGTAAAGAATCCAAAGCAGTAATAATAAAAATGCTAACTGAACTGGGTAAAATAATAGAATGAATACAGTGAGACTTTTAAAAAGAACTAGAAAATATAAAGAGAACCTATCAGAGCTGAAGATTACAATAACTGAGCTTTTTGAAAAAATACACAAGAAATAATTAACAGTATACCATTTAAGTGATACAAAAGGGTGTGTGAGCAATAAGAAAGACAGAATAATGGAAATCACCCAATCAGCAAAAAGAAAAACAAATTTTAAAAAATGAGAATAATTTAAGTGACCTTCAAGACAACATCAAGTATACTAACATTCACATTCTAAAAAAGTGGGCTGTCAAAAACGTATTGGATAAATGAAAAGCCGAAAACTTCTTGAACCTGAAGAAAGAAACAGAATCCAGGTACAAGAAGTACAGAGAATCTCAAACAAGATGAACCCAAGCAGACTCACATCAAGACATAAAAGTTAAAGAGAAAATTCTAAAAGCATCAAGAGCAAAAAAACAGTCACATGTATTGGAACCCAATATGGCTGTCAGCTGATTTTTCAGCAGAAACTTTGAGGGCCAGAAGGGAGTGGCAATGACATAGCTTAAGTGTTAAAAAGAAAACAAAGCAAAACAAACAAACAAAACCTAGGATACTATACGCAGCAAGGTTATCATTCAGTATTGAAGGAAACATAAGGAGCTTCTCAAACAAAAACTAAGAGTTCATCAGTAATTAACTAGCCTCCAAAAAGTGTTAAAATGTCTTAAATGAAAAAGAAATTGCTACAACAAGATATAAGAAATTATAGGAATGGAAAAATCCCACTGGTAAAGGCAAATAGTAAAGGCAGTGGTTCAATCACTTAAATAAGCTAGCCAAAGATTAAAAGATAAAATTATATAATCAATTTTAACTACAATAAATAAGGGTAGACATAAAGATGTAAAATATTGCATCACAGATGCAAAACATGGTGGTGAGGTAAAGAGAAGAGCTTTTAGAATGCGTTCGGATTTAAATGATTATCAGTTTAAAACAAAGAGATATAGTAATAGCTCAACATATATGAACTACATGGTAATCGCACTAAAAAACCTATAATATATATATATATATATACAAAAACTAGAGAGAAAGAAATATGTATAACACTAAAGGAAAACATCAAACTACAGGGGAAAGACTCTAAAAGAAGGCAAAAACCAATTAACAGAGAACTCCAAAAACAACCAAACAATAACAAAATGGCAACAAGTATATATTATTAATAATCTCTATATTAAGGATGTGTGTGTATATATATATATATGTATATATTTACACACATATATGTATAACTGAATTACTGTGCTGTACATCAGAAATTAACAAAAATTGTAAACCAACTATTCTTCAATTTAAAAAATAGTAAAAAATAATCTCTCCATATGTCAATGAATTCTCCAAGCAAAACACACAAGGAAGCTTAGTGTATCCTTTTTTAAATGATCATCTATGTCTGTCTACAGTTATATTATCACATGTTATCCATTTACATACTTAAAACACTTAGCTGGAGAAATATTTTTTAAGCTAGAATAATCCAATAAACTTACACATGAATCTAGAGACAACTCTCAGGTCTTTAATTCCTATATAGGAAATTATTAGAAAAATGGGCTAGAAAGTAGGTGGTTTCCCTTGTGACTTGCTTCCAGAATGTGTGCATTAGATGCTTTTCTTAATCTTTGTGACAATGGATAGAAGTAACACAAAATAATTGCACCTGTCATAGATGTGGTGAAAGTGGGAAAATATGTATAAATTTTAGTTTATAAAGAGAATGTTCATTTTTTTATTTCTTTAATACCTTCCATGAGATAGATATTTTACACAGATAATAAACACATATTCAACTACTTAAATGAAGATGCGGAGATTTCCAGAACCTTTATAATTCCTCCAAGTTAGACAGACAGCTATCAAACTTAATTACAGTTGGCAGTAAATTTCAAATACTACCTATGATTCCAGGCTGACTCACAAGTTTATTGTCACATATAATAATTCCTTGCCAAAATAACTTTTCAGAATTAACCCTTATACTTTTCTATTATTTAATTAAAAAATACAAAGGATGAACAAATATATAATTGATATAAAATACTGTGAACTGTGAACTTCAGAGTTAACCCATTTTTCTACTATCACAGAGTATTGCTTCTATCAATCATAGTATATACCTCTCTCATTCTGGTTCAGGAGACCCTTGTGTGTACTTACGTATCAGTCTCCTGTAGATTTTTTTGTTTTTAATGGTGGCACATGAGGCAAATTCCGGGCTAAGAGTTGAATTGGAACTGCAGCTGCAACCTACAGCACAGCCACAACACAACCCGAAATGCCTCTGCAGCTTGCAGCAACACTGGATCCTTAACCCACTGAGTGAGGCCAGGGATTGAAACCACATCCTCAAGGAGACTACGTTGGGTTCTTACCTGTGGAGCCACAACCAGAACTTGCTCAATCTCCTGAGATTTTTAAACAGTCAGTAGTTTGTAATGAGAGTAACTGATTAATGTTTCCCTTCCCCTCAATATTTTACACTTACGATGCCATGGTCCATGCTCATGTATCTATGGAGGCACAAAGTCTAGCAAATGACTCGGTAGTTAATAAATATTGGTTAAAAGAAATTATACAATTCAGCAGTTAACAGTTTGAACTAAAAGTAGAACAAGTTTAAATTCCTTCAGTTGAACTGCTGTGATGTGGACTGCAATTAATAATAATTTTCAAATTAATGAATTATGAGTCATTTTCATTTAGTTAGAAGTTTATTGTGATAACCAAAATAGCAAAACATTGATGGTTAACTTAATAATGAATTGAACAGTGATTCTGTCATAGTTCATTAACAGTCACATCAAAACACTTAATGACCTATATATTTTAGAAAGCAAGACTTTATGACATTGTGAGCCTTGTTAAGAAAATATGAGTTTGAGGGTTATTTTGTGGCACAGCAGGTTCAGGATCCAGCATCATCATTGCAGTATCTGGGTTGCTGCTGTGGTACAGTTTTGATCAATGGCCCAGGAACTTCCACATGCCATGGGAGTGCCCCCCCCCGCCAAAAAAAGGAAAGAAATAAAAAGAAAGAAAGAAAGAAAATATGACCTTAAGAAGGAATTTAACAAAAGAGATAACTCTACACGGATAATTCTAGTATTTGGACTCTGGAAGCCTAGTGAACTCAGATTTCCTAGTCTACAAAGCAGTTACCACTTACAAAATGTTCTCTTACCTGTAATGGATAGTCAATAAATTAACCCAATTTTTGCTTGATTAGATTAATCCATTGAGAATGTCTCTGAATTCCTGACATACTATGATTTAAAACATCTGTCTTTATAAATTACAGATACTGTAAATATAGAATATTTCCCATTTATTGTGGAAAACAAAATTGAATGGGGGTTCTGAGCACGTCTTGTCAAGCACCATAATACTTCTTAGAAAGTTCACCACTATAAGTATAATAATTTTTATCCAAAAAGATGTGTGCAAGTATGGTGTTGATACAGAAATATGTAACTAATCTAATCAAGTAGTTTTGTGTAAGAATCTGCTGTGAAGTGAACACTTACCTTATTCTATTTTCTTTTAGAGCTAAAGGTTTCATTAGATTTGGCTGCCTAGATGCGGGTGTAATATGCCTTAAGAAACACGATGCATTCAAAGGGATGGCACAGTGTTTTGCTGGGGATCAGTTTTAACTTAATTGCGTAGCAGATTTTGACAAGTTAATCTTTTTTTGTGAAGTTAGCCTTCTTGAGCAATTTCCTGACCTGAACTCTGAGAATGGTAATACTTGTCTAAAAGGATGATTTTAAAAGAGAAAATATGTTAAGTGCCAATATGTTTATTTAGCAAGCATTTAATGACCATTTACTATGTACCAAGCTCAAATTAGGTGTTTAAAAGGTTTTCCATTTTCTTCCTTCCTTTATTTCTTTCAATTTATAATAAAAAGTAACATTAAGTTATTGTGCATAATAATCTCTAATCATCAGTATCTAAATATTCCATTTACTTTGAGCATATATATGCAAATAATCAGTACTTTGCAAATAATTAAATAGAGTATGCTCTATGTTTTACTAATGTTAAAGTAAATCATTTATGGGTACTTTACTCTCAAATTGTTAGAAAAATTCAGAACGTATCTAGTACACAATATACTGGCAGATGTGACCAAAAATTAAGGGATTTTAAAAATATTCTTCAGCAAATGAAACTTCAAATGAAATTGCATTTCTTATGCATCACTAATTAAACAGTTAAGGGAATCAACCACAAATATTCACTATATTGTAATTAGCTGCAGCTAAATTCAAGTATACTTCAAATCTTTACTCAAAATATTGTGCTAAGCTAAACAGAATTTTAAGGCACAGAAGAAAAAGCAATACATTAAGAAAATAAAACTGTTTTGTATATTTATACAACTTCATGCATATTTATAAAACAAGAATAAAATAGATTTATTAATATGAAAATATAGATAATTGTTTATGGGTGTTACATGGGAATTAAACCAATCCTCGTATTAATTACATTAATTTAAAAGAAAAACATAGGTGCAACTAATGGTATTAGTCACATCTTTCTTTATATATTTGTTCTATAAGGAAAGAGTAACCGTAAATTAAGGAGATGCTTTCACTATAGTTGCACAACTACTATGTTAAAATCCATTAATAATCATCATGCCATCTTTAACTTGCTAAATACAACTTACAAGTAAGTTTTAAATGAGATAAGAAGTTTACTGACACAATGACTAATAATATTGTTTTGCACTTGAAATAAAGGAAATATATATAAAGTTTCAGAGAATAAAAATAAATTCTATTAAATGACAAATGTAAAATTCTTTGTTCCCCAAAACGGTTTTTAAAAAGAGATTATGTTAGCTCTTTTAATTTAATTCCATGTAATTCTTTACAAGCATGTTTTACTCAAATTTTGAAAAGTTTTCTCTTAAAAAAATTCTACTTTAATGTAAAAAAAGTATAGTGCACACTTTCTTCAATTCACAAAATGTAGGTTGTTTGGCTATATTTGCTCTATATAAACACAACAATTATTGTAATTTGACTATAGGAAAGAAGCATGAATACACACCTACATTAATTAATATTTACAAATATTACAATTTAAAAAAATGGGTATAAACTTGACAATCAGAACTTTATGAGGATAAGGGAAACTTGTTCGTACCACTTTAGCCGTACCTGATTTTTAACAAATTTTATTAATGGTGTTTGTTTTATAACCAACAAATCCAAATCTAAAAAAAATCCAGTTAGATGATATGACTGTGCTGCTGTTGTTTTCTTTGTGAATATGTGACACATTCTTTTGTAAACCAGATTGAGTGCGCTTTTCCAAAGCATTTCACAAACCATCAAGAAAGAATCACTCTTTTTCATTTTTATTTCCTTAGCGTGAATCTTTTATATTCTCTATCACCTCCTCCCACAGTCTCTGTGTGTAGGCACAATATGCAAATAAGGGGATATGGGTTAGTCTAAATTTTTTTCATTTTGATTGAAACAGAACACAGTGCCTAAAATTTTTGTTTTATTAAGCAGATACATGTTTTGCTGTAGAAAAAACTGAACATTATACTTAGATTTTAAGCCCCACATAAACACTTTAATGTGGGTTTGAGTAGAAATTGAAAACACTGGTAACCTTAGGTGTGCTTTTTTCTTTCTTTTTATTTTTTAGTCACATTAAATTCATATATTTTATCTCCATTTCTCTCGTCAGTAAACTATGGTTAAATCCAGCTTATTTTCTCAGTCTGGTTTCCAGTGCTAGGAGGAAGCAGAATCTACAAAGTTCTGTTCACAGATGAAGGAGAATGAAAGCCACATATAATTTAATGGCTAGGAAGCTGAATTTGCTATATTCACTCCAGACAGTTCTTCTCACATCCATGTTTTGCTCCCTTTTCTTCCCTCACTCCTGATTACTTAGAGCTATCTTCTTTTGCCTTTGCCATTTTACGCATACCTTCTCCTCCAGTTCCTTTAGTTTCCAAAACATATTTTATTATTTTCCTTTTCAGCTTGTTATTTGGAATTGACTGCCTATCCACACATTTTATAATATTTACTTGAGATCAAAATTATCTTTTAGCAGAATTTTGGGACTAAATTCCCAAATAAGTGATATTATTCCCAAATAAGTGATAAATCTCCCTTAACTAGAACTGTTCCTAAGTTGTTAATGAACAAGTAAAGGTAAACGTTAATGTTAATTTGAGAGTTTTCTTGTCGTTTGTGAAGAAATGAGTAAAAAAATATTTACCCATTTGCTTAATACTGAAGGTGAATGGAAAAATAATCATGTTTAAAAAGACTGTATTGGAATTCCCATTGTGGCTCAGCGGTGTGAACCAGACTAGTATCCACGAGGATGTGGGTTTGATCCCTGGCCTTGCTTAAGGGGTTAAGGATTCAGCATTGCCATGAACTGTGGTGTAGGTTGAAGATGCTGCCTATATCCAGTGTTGCTGTGGCTGTGGTACAGGCCCACAGCTGCAGCTCTGATTCAAACCCTAGACTGGGAACTTCTATGAATATGCTGTGGGTGCAGCCCTAAAAAGACAAAAAATTAAAAAATAAAAAGCGTGTCAAAAATTATACAATATTTGTGACTGCAATGGACTTTTTTAAAGTTCATAAATTGATTAAAATAAAAGTATGATACTAGAAGAAAAGTTAGAAATTCTACTAATAAATCACATTCAAAACATTTGGTTTACATGGGTGAAAATAGTTAAAAAATTTCCATATATTTAAGAAGTTTGGTTCTCCACAACGTATTAAAGTTCTACCTACTTTCCCTTATGTCTTGACAAATCAAATTGAATGCCTAAAAGACATCACAAAGTAACATATTTCAGCCCTGATTCTTTTTACTCAAACCTGTTCCTTCCACAGTCTCCCAATGAGGGTTTACTGTCCTCAAGATTAAGGACCTTTCTTTTCTCCAAATATATAATCAATCGTTCAGGAAATCCTTCTAATTAAAGCTTAGCTCTGTCACCATCAACTTCACCACTATCACTCTAGTTCAACACACCACTTTTTTTTTTTCATTCAGTGAGAGTTCCTCCATCTGTTTTCCCTACTTATACTCACAATCTTACGCTTTATTCTCAGCATAGAAGCCGCAGTTATCTTGTTAAATATTTAATCACATCATGTCAGTCTATTTTCAACCTCCATTCCCTCCATGGCACCACATCTTACTCTAAGTAAATGTCATACAAGGTCCTATACAATTTAGTATCTTGTTAATCCCTCTAACTTTAGTTTCTTGTTTACTCTATTCAGCATCCCTGCTGTCCCTTAAACATTCCAGACATACTCCCATGTCAAGGCCTTTGCACTATTTCCTTTTCCTAAATCATTCACATATTATCAGCCTGGCTCTCTTCCTCAAGCTCATTAAATATTTACTCAAAAATTACTTTATCAGTGAGACCCTAACTGACCACTGTACTTTTAATGGTGACTGCTCCCCCCTGTACACCCTGTTTCATTTCCTCCCTTTATTTTTTCTCATAACACTTTATTACTTTATAACTTACTATGTGGTTTACTTATTTATTTAGTTCACTATATCTTACTGCAATTGAGATGAAATGATTTGGGCTTTGTTTTTATTGTTATTGTTTTTTGATATATCTCCAGATAATGACTGGAACATAGTGGGCACTCAGTAAATATTGACTGAATGAAATGAATGAACTTTGCCAATAAATATACATTAAAATACTAAGGCTTGCACAAGTAACTTCAACCAGATCTCCATATACAACAAAATGAATTATCAGATGCCACACTGAGATCACACTGATGTACTTTTACTAAATAGATGATACATAGGAACCACTGGTCTGTCTATGGATTACCAATGCCAATGTTTACAATGGTTTGGGGCAGCAGCCTATCAAGTTGACTTTCTGATGGATTTCCTGTAATAATGTTATTCACACTGTAGCTTCTCAAAGTTCATTTTGGGAATGATTCTGATATTCTTTAAGGAGGTCTATAATTGATAAACATTGGGATTAAAGAGGACTCACACTTTTATGCCTATTTGTTTCCAGGATTCAAATATGATGAGTCTTTCTGAATATTTGTAATATGAGAGCATTAAATATTTTCTGAAATTCAGAGAGAGAAATCTATTATTAATCTACAGTTTTCTTACAACCTCTTTAAAATTGTGTGCATGATGGATGCGATAAGACATGCACTATTTGTTGCCCTGTTTCACTCCTTTGGAGATAAATAATGGCTTTTGCACAGCATTTCCACCTCATCTAATTCAGTCTGATTTGATACCTCCATTGGGAAGTATAGATCATTCAAAATTGATTGCTTTGGGAAGTCTCAACATATATTTCATATTCAATGGATTAGCATACATTGCAGGCTATGGATTCACATCTTGTTGTAAAGGCCAACTATTATTTGGCCTATTTACAGGCAGAATGCAAAGCGGGATAACCTGTAGGGCTCCATGAAAACAGTAGTGATTGGCTGTACTTGTAAAAATTCTGATTTTCTAGATTTGAATATGCACATGGGTTTTAAAAGAAAACTAAAACTTCTTAGGCAATTGCAATCTGCATCCTCAATGTGAATCATAGAAATAAGGTAGGAATGTAAACTTGGGGAAAAATAATTTTTTATTTTCTAGCTCATTTCCTTTTAATTCCCTTCATCTATCCCATGTTCCCCACCAGAGGAATATCTGAAAACTTAAAATCAGTCCACATTTGAGTTGTAGAGGTAAATTGCAATCCTAGATGATGACCAGTTAGCTGAAAAAAATGAACTGGTACTGTTACATGGAAATCTCTCAGAACAAATTTTTTAGGCACCCCACAGGGAATTGTGCTTATTCATGTTCTTTCACTTAATAAATACTTATATTATATACCATAGGTCAGACTTTGTATTAGGCTTAAGAGATTGATGAACAGGAAAGTCAGATTTCCTAATTTCACATAATTTACTTTTTAAACAGAGGTGAAAAGTAATAAATAAAATAAATCATAAAATAATAAACTTATAAAAACCTTATTACAGGTTACTATGACTTGCAAAAAATGTGGTACTAGTGGTGGTAGTGTGTGTATGTGTGTATTGATAGCAGAGGTTCAATGTTTTTGCTGGGATTTGTTCTTACAATGGTGTAAAAAAAAATCTCTAAAGAGATAATAGCTAACTGGGGCCAAATGCTATAAGCCATACAAAATTTGTGGATTTTGTTTTAAGACTAGTCAGAAGAATTTGATAACTTTGTACAAAGATATAGCTTAAATAGATTTATAGATTTATTTTATTTTCCTGCTCTATAGGGAGTGGATTTTGGGAGCTCAATAATAAAAACATAGAGGATAAGTAAAAGGTATCCTCACTAGTCATCTTGAAAACACAAGTACAGAGAAATAGGCATACATTCCCAATTTATCACAATATAGAAATATGACAGAAACAATAGGAACTTACCAAAATAGAAATAGCAAGCCGCTGAGGCAAGTACTAGCAAGTGTTAATAGATCCAGAGGCTTTTCTAAATGCCATCCTTTATAATTTATCTAGTCCTTCCCACAACTTTATAGAATAGATACTGCTTTTTTTTTCTTGTTTTATACATGAGAACATTATAGCACAGAGAGTTTAATCACTGGAAGGTTACATATCTAGTGAGTGACAGCATATATACAAGCCCAGAAATTTTATTTCAGAGCCTAAGATATTAACACTTATAATGAATCTTTGATTTTACTATAATGCTATCGAGAAATCTTATTCAGATCAATTAACACAAGGTATCTGATCCAGGAAGCTTCATAGTAGACACAGTAGAATCTTGGACTCACCTGCAATTATCTTTCCATTTACCACACGTTTGCAACATATCATTAATTCTAAAGTTTAGATGGAGAGACAAAAAGATCCAACACATAGAATTCCCATTGTTGGTTGAGCAGTAATGAACCCCGCCAGTAGCCATGAGGACACAGGTTCAATTCCTGGCCTTGCTCAGTGGGTTAAGAATCTGGCATTGCCTTGAGCTGTGATATAGGTCACAGATGTGGCTCAGATCCTGCATTGCTGTGGCTGTGGCATAGACCAGAAGCTGCAGCTTCAATTGGACCTCTAGCCCAAAAACTTCCATATGCTGTGTGTGTGGCCCTAAAAAGAAAAAAAAAAAGCAAAAAGAACAAAGTTGGAGGACTGACATGATGTGACCTTAAAACTTAACCATAATGCTACAGAAATCCAGAAAGTGTGGTATTGGTGACTTAATAGACAAATAGAGCAATGGAATACAATGCTGAGCCTAGAAGCGGATGTCCATAAATGCTGTCAACCGATCCTCAACAGAGGAGCAAAGGCAATACAAAGGAGCAAAGACAGACCCTTCAATGAATGGTATCAGAACAACTGGACATTCACATGAAAAACAAAATCAATCTAGGCAAAGACCTAATAATACCTTTCACAAAAACTAATGAATGATGTAGCATAGACCTAAATGTAAAATGAATAAGTATAAAACTCCTAGAAGATAGGAGAATGATTAAATGACTGTGGTTGTGGTGATACCCTTTTAGATAAATAAAAACAACATGATCCATAAAATAAACATTTGATAAGCTGTATTTTATTAAAATTAAAATTTTCTTCTCTGCAAAAACAATATTGAGAGAATAAAAACACAAACTATAGACTTGGAAAAAGGCTTGAAAAAGACCTGATAAAGGATTACTGCCCAAAATATGCAAAGATGTCTTAAAACTTAAGAAAATGAACAACTTGATTTAAAATTGGGCAAAATACTTAAACAGCTATCTTGCCAAAGAAGATACACAGATGGCAAAGAGCACCTACAAAAGTGCTCAATTTAATAGGTCATTAGGGAACTGAAAATTAAAGTAACAGTGAATTACCACAACATAACACTTAGAATAGCCAAAAATCTGAAATACTTCAATGCTAAAGGCTGGCAAGACTATGGATTAACAGGAACTCTCATTCACTGCTGATGGAAATGTAAATTGGCACAGCCATGTTGTAAGATAAATGGGCATGAAATATTAAACATATGCTTACTCTACAATCCAGGAATATTGTGTCTGGAATTTACCCAACTGAGTTAAAATGTATGTCCACATGACAACCTGGACAAGAATGTTTATAGCAGTTTTATTCATAATTGCCAAAATGTGGAAGAAACCAAGATGTTCTTCAGTAGGTGATTGGATAAACAAACTGTGGTATATCTAGACAACAGAATAGTGCTCAGTGGTAAAAAGAGAGGGTCTGCTTAGCCATGAAAAGACGTAGAAGAATCTTAAATGAATATTATGAAATGATAGAAGCCAATCTGAAAAGGCTTCATACCATATGATTCCAAATGTACCACCATCTTGAATAGACAAAACCATGGAGACATTAAAAAATAAGTGGTTTCCAGAAGTTAGCAGGAGAAAAGAAGGGAACACAGAGAATTTTTTAGGGCAGTGAAATATTTTGTATGATACTACAGTGGTGGATATCTTTGTCCAAACCCTAGAATTTACAATGCTAGCGTGAACCCTCATGTAAACTGTGGATGTTGGGTAGTAATAATGTGTTAACATAGATTTATCAGTTGTAATAAATAGACAACTGTAGTGTGGGATGTCAATAGGGATGTCAGTGTGCCTTCTTGGGGACAAGTGAGTACAGGGGAACTCTGTTCTTTGGCTCAATTTTGCTATGACCTAAGATCACTCTCAAAAAATAAAATGCCTAGTTAAAAAAAAAATCTGCATCCAATTTAGCCATCAGTGCTTAAGTACATCTCAGGGACATATAACTTTTAAAGTAAATGCTTAGAGAGTCTATCATCTTATTTTCCATAGAACACGTACAATGTCTATAAAGGCACTGTGAGCTTCCTCCTTTTTTCCTATTTGGTTAAAATCATATATCCTTATACTTCTTTAACTAAATCATACAATACTCGAATATAGCTTCTCTAAAAAAGCACTTGGAAAAAAACTGATAGACAGATATTTATACCATCACATTTTTATAGAACATAATTCAATCATACTGAACACTATGACTTTTTGACAATGTTTTGAAACATTTAGTAGTTTTTACCATCTTTAAAACCATTGCATAGTTCATGATGAATAAGTAATTTTTATGTCTTTGGCAAAATGATGTGCAGGTTTTCTTTCTCATCATTTTTGTTTTTAAATAATGTCCCTTTTTAAAAATATCATTTCCTTTAGACCATGACCACAGTATGTATAACTTCCTGGGCTAGGGATCAAACCTGCATCGCAGAATTAACCAGAGCCACAGAAGTGACAATGCTGGATCCTTAATGCACTGGGCCACCAGGCAACTCCTAAAAGTATAGTTTTTACCAAACAAACAAAACATCTGCAGAAGTTTTGTTTTTGTTTTTGTTTTTTTTCCTCCTAGCAAGTAATACTTACTTTGCTTGGAACAAATTTACGTTGAACAGATCTATTTCTCTGCTCTTCATACACTTTTTCTTACAATATTCTATGAAAGTGGAGATTCTTAGAACTCCATTTAGACCCTTAGAACTCCAAATTCAAGTTAATTTTTCAGCTCATGTGGTCATATCAATGCAAATAACTGATGTGACAATCAAATGAACAAGAAAGTTGCAGGTGTACCAAGTTGGCTTTTGTAGTTATATGAATATAATTCAACTGTTCAGAAATGCACTTTCTCTAAAACAATGTTACTGTTGTATCTAAATGCTTAACTTTACTGATGGCAAGGGTTTAATTTATTCAAAGCTGATTTCTTATTTAAATCCATTAATTTCTCAGAAAAACTGACTTACCAATATCAACATAGATTTTAGTTTTTCATCAATACCCCCCAACCCAATGTTTTCTCTATGTGTCTATCTGTCTTGATTAGGCTGCCAAACATTTTTCAGCAAAACATAGTGCTCTTTCAGTTAAGTTTTGTCAGGCCAAACAGCACATGATCTTCCTTCACTGAACTTTCTCCAGTTCTGCTGATCCAATAAAATTTGGCCCTTTGTAAATTAACTTGAAGTTTGCCACATTATTCTGGTAATATATATTTTTTGCATTTTTTCTGCCTATCAATAGACATTACAATTTTGATTTCTTCTAACTTTTCAATGTCAAAGTCCCCAGAAAAACCTTTCTTACATGGCCAGTTTGCCTCTTGAGAACTGAAGCTTAGTTATAAGTAAGTTTATTATACACCTACTCTTCTCATACATAGACACTGCAGTAAGGTGGAAAGAGAAAGGTTTCTATATCATTTTAACACTTTTTTTTTCAAAAACATTTATTTTCCTCTGCATTTTTTTTTTTTTTTTTAGGGCAGTACCTGCAGCATGTGGAGGTTGCCAAGCTAGGGGTTTAATCGGAACCACAGCTGCCGGCCTTCGCCACAGCCACAGCAATGCGGGATCCGAGCCACATCTGCAACCCACACCACAGCTCACGGCAATGCTGGATCCTTAACCCACTGAGCGAAACCAGGGATTGAACCCGCAGCCTCATGGTTCCTAGTGGGATTCGTCTCTGCTGAGCCATGATGGGAACTCCTTCCTCTGCATTTTGAAGCTCTTTTTTTTCTACCTTGAGGAACAAAGATACAGTAAAAACATAGTGCAGGATGTTGCTTTATTAACCACAATATTTTCCTATTTTGCCTAAAGTTTTATAAGTTGACAAAACCACAAAAGATTGAGTTTTATGTTATGTGTTATGATAGATTCCTACAGAAATGGAAAAAGGAATCTTGGAATAAAAATCCCCCTGTAGTTATAATCCCTAGTGGTACATTTACCTCTCTGTAAAACTACAAGAAGGATTTAGAGTCATGTTTTATACATATGACAATGTCTTTCCTAGTTCAAGAAGATAAGGGCTTGAGAATCAAAATGCAGATGTGTACCTTCAACTGTTCTTTCCATAGAATCACTTTTTAAAGTTTTTCTTCTCATTCTTAGAACTCTGAGGTCTGCTCTTCTGAAGGTTACTTCCAGGGCTAGAATGATTCCATAAGAAGAAAATTATCTTCAATTTTGAACTGTATTTTTTTCACTGAGCCTTTTAATAACAACAGGAAAATGTAGGAAAAAAAAGTGTCATGGTGACCAGTCAAGTGATTAACTGGCTCTATAGAAGTAAGAAGGTTGGCACTATACAATCAAAACAATGAGATACATGGCAGAGAATCTAAGGGTCTAGATGAAATTAAAGGTTTGATAGTCTATTTACTAGAACCCTCATTTTGTCTTAAAGGAAATTCAGACCTAGAGAATGGTAGAGGCTTGGTGAAGGAAAATATTTGAATTAATTTTAGGGTCAAGACCAGACGCTTGCCCTTGATTTAGCAATTGTCTTTAAAAAAGTAATGTCAGATAAATAAGTAAAGAGAGAAAGAAAGAGATGGTATTTTTGCAAAATCCAGTATGCCAAGGACCATTTACAGAAGGATTATTTTGTGTAATTTTCAAGAAAGTCAACGTGAACTATTAATAACTTTGCATTAAATAGCCATTTGCCCAATAATCTTAAAATTGAAGTTAAGAGTACATTTGCAATGTCATTTTGGAGTTATTTGACAGAAAAATTATGCTTGCTTTTCAATTGACATTCAGACATAAATATGGACCAGAAATGTATTTAGGCTAAGAAACATTCCAATTATGTGACTACAAGCCATGACCTACTTTATCTCAGTCTTAAGTCATTATAAGAATACTAGCATCTAGTCATCACAAGATGCCCATTCATTTATCCTGCTAAAGTTTCTTTTTCTTTTCTTTCCTTTTCTTTTTCTTTTCCTTTTTTTTAATGGCTGCACCCATGGCATATAGATGTTCCCAGGCCAGAGACTGAATTTGAGCCCCAGTTGTGACTTAATGTACAGCTGTGATAGGTTGGATACTTAACCCACTGTGCTACAACAGAACTCCTAAGTTATTTTTTTCCTAATGAAAGCAGAAATTTTTATCTTAATAGAACCCTAAGAAGGATCTATCTAGTGGCCAAACCCAACTATATCCAGCAAACAATAAAGTTTAAAAATCTCTAAAAGTGGGAAAGAAATAGAAAGTCATACTCTTGTTGGAAAGTTTTTCCTTTTTTCATCTCCAATAAAAATTTTTATAATACCTATTAAATATGAAACTTGATGGAAAACTATATATATATATATATATATATATATATATATATATATATATATATATCGTGCTTTGAAAGATAGAAAAGTAGGTACTCATAAGAAGATTAAAAAAAAATGTTATCCAGTAAAACAGTCTTTCATCAATCCTTAAGGAGCCAAGTAGCACTTCAATCCCTGAATCACCATTGGGGTCCTTTCCTTGAAAAATACTACACACTCATAGCCATGATCCAATATCTTCATGATCTAATTGTATAGAATCCAAAAAGTCTAACAGACTTTCTTTATTCTGCTTTCTCTGTCCCTTTTGTGTCTTTGCTGATAAAGTCCCATTTATATTCCTGGCTTCTGTTGAGCTAGGTGGTAAGTCCATGAGTCACACTTGTGATCTCTTTATTAAAGTGTTGCTCAGCTATATTCATAGTGCCCTCTTGAGAACAGACTTCCTCATTTTTTTGCAATATGGATAGGCTGAGAATTTTCTAAATCTTCAGGTTCTGGTTACTCTATGCTTAACTATTCCTTCATCAATGTGTATCTCTTTCCATAGTTCGCTCTACGCACTCAAAAGGAACCAAGCTGCTCCATTAAAACTTTGCTTATAAATATCCTTAGCTAATTCACAATTCCGTTGCTTACAAGTTTTACCTTCCACAGAACACTAGAATACATTTCACCTGAGGATTTTTTTTTTCTTGCCAATTTATAGCAATGTTTGTCTTCTCTCCAGTTCGTAAGAACATGTCCTCATTTCCATCTGAGATCTCACTAGAATTTCTCCTGTAGCATTATTTCTAACAGGCATCTCAAAACTCTTCCAGCCTCTATCCACTACCCAGTTCAAGTGGTACTTCGTGTTTAGTATTTGCTACCAGAGAACTCCATTCCCAATACCTAAATCCACGCTTTTCTGCATAGGCTGCCATAACAAACATCATAGCTTGTTTGTATTTCTCTTAGTTTTGGAAGATTTTGGAAAGTTCAAGATCAAGGGGTTGATAAATTTGTTTTTTGATGAGAGCTGTCTTCCTGAGCTGTCACATTGGAAGTTATGAATATTGAGGGTACACAATTCAGTCAATAGTAGTGTTTTGTTTCATTTTATTATTTTTTTCTTTTTTTGGCCACCCTTTGGCATATGGAATTCTCAGGCCAGGGGTAATGTGAGCCACAGTTGCAACCTATGTCCCAGCTGTAAGAAAGCCACTGTGCCCAGCTGGGGATTGAATCTGCATTCTAGAGCTGCAAAAATGCTGCCAATATCCTTGTGCCACAGTGGGAACTCCAACAGCAGTATTTTAGACTGCACATTTTTATAAAGAATTTAAGGAGGTTGGAAGAACCTAGGATTTGGTCATGAAGGTGTGAAGTTTGAATGAAAGTGTTAAGAATTAGGAGGAAAATCTATTTCCAGCGGGTCCTCTAATTCGTGAACTTGATCAGCCCATCCTCTGAATTTTTTTTCTTAAAACACTTGTATAATGTTCATAGTTAATACTCTGAGGTCAAAGATTAAGGGAAAGAAGGAACCCAGAGAGGTTAGCATAGACAGCGGGTTATCTGCTGCAGATTGCCATCTGTTCCCACATATGTGTCCACCATATAATTGTAAGATAGGTTAGATAACAGCTATGAAAATTACCATCCAAAAAAAGGATAATTTTGAGGTCTAAAGTAGCCACTGATCTAGAGTAATTCTGCAATTCAGTTTCACATACGCATACATTGGCAATTCCTGGGTTAGATTTAAACCCTAGGAATAATTCTCATTCACTTTTTAGCTCTGCCTTCTGGACTCTGGTTTCTGTTTTCTGAGTCACTCTTTCTAGTTCATGAAATGCATAATGTGTTTGAAGCTGAGTAGTTTTATTAGCCAGATCTTTAACAATAGAATTTAAGCCCCCCCCCAAAAAAAACCTTTTTATTTTGCAGTCTTTGTCTCTTAAGATCATGTTGGTTGGGTTTTCGCTGAAATAATTTCTCAATATTTGGATCTCTCTTGAATTTGAAGACTTCAGGAATCAAGTCATGTTTCCATTTTGTTTAATGGTAAATTCCTCAAAGTATCTGCCTTCTACCATATTTTACTATAAGAAACATGAAAAAACAAACAGTAGCTTTAACATTCTGCCTGAAAATTTCCTTAGCCAACCAACCAAATGTATCATTTACGTTCTGCTTCCTACCTAACTATAAGCAAAACTTTTACTGTTCTCTGCCATGACATATTGAAAACATTAGTTTTTAATATGTTCTTTACTTCTTTTTGCATCCTCACTGACAGTATCCTCAACCTACAGATTTCTAATAATAAAAGTCTGTTCAAGATAAATTGGGCTTTGGATCTCATGTCATCAAAATTATTTCAGCCTCAGTACATTGCCCAGTTCCAAAGCTATTTTCACAGAGTTAGATATTTGTTACCACAGAAATCTAGTTTCAAGTGTCAACAATATGTATTTCATATCTTCTTTCATAAGAATAGTATCATAAACTTAGCAGCAAAACAAAGAAACAAGTAAAAAGCACATTTATTATCTCACCCAGTTTCTGTGGGCCAGAAGTCTGGGTATGACTGAGCTTAGTCCTCTGCAAGGTTGGAATGATGGTGCTGGTCAGGTCCGTGCACTCATCTGAAAGCATAATTGTGGAAGGAGCCATTTCCAAGTTCCTTTCAAGGGGATTGTTGGTAGCAGTCAGTTCTATGCATGCTTACATGTGGGTCTTGGCATCCGACTGCTAGTTAGTCAAAGGCTGCCTTAATTTCCTTGTCAAAAGCAGGTTACAGCATGGCAGCTTGCTTCTTCTAAGCCAGCAAGAGAGAGAGCTAGCAAAACTGACATTATAATCTTAAGTAACATTATTGTGGTTGTGGTAACTTTAAAAATAATTCTGTTGTCTAAAAGCAAGTCATATATCCTACCCATACTCGAGTAATAAATTACATAAGGGGAACATAAGGAGTGCAAGGAGGTGGGAATAACTGAAGTCTATCTTTGAGATTTTCCACCATGGCTTCTGAGAATAATGCAAGTTAGAAGACAATGTACACCTCTCTTTGATATGGTGAAATATTCCTTCAGTAGAATTTGTGAAAAGGGCAAAAACAGTTTTTTAAACAAACAGAAGCTGTGTTTACTACACTAACTCTCATTAATAGAAAATATAAAGATGATTTAAAAAAAAATTCATGTCTGAAAGGCTGGATTTTAATAAGGATTAAAAAGCATGTAAAATAATAAATATGTTAAATATAAATGATTATTGAATGTAAAAAATTACTAATAATTACTTTTGAGGAGTTCTCTTTTGGCAGAGAAGGTAAAGGATTCATCATTTTCACTGAAGCTGCTTGGTTTACTGCTGTGTTGTGGGTTCAATTCCTGCCCCAGGAATTTCCATATGCCATTGATGCTGTCAAAAAAAATTACAATTTGAGTTTTCAAACTCAAACACTAAATAGATATACACACTGGAAGGAAGTGACGAGAATCAAATTGGTAAAATCTTTTATATTATTTGGAATGAGAGTATAGACACTAAGTTCAAATATTGAAAACAATAACAAGTATTTTAAGTTAAATTTAAAAAAATAGAATTATAGTGTAGTTCCTTGGTTGCTCAGTACATTAAGCCACTGCTGTGGCTTGGTTTAATTTTCAGATGGCTTGTAAAAAAGCGAGTGCAAAAAAAAAAATCAGTGCAATAAAAAAAGCAAGAAAGGCAGGAAAATAAATATGAAAAACAAGGGCATGTCAGTGTTATCATTCTATTAATGCAAAAAACAAAAAAAAATGGTCACCTTAATAGATGTAGAGAATGCATTTGACAAATGTCAATACTCATATGTAACCAAAAAATATCAGCGAACTATGAAAAGGAAGAGTTTTTTTCTTATTCAGGTAATATATCAATGAATGTCTATGGTAATCCTAATAAAAATCTTGAGGTACTTTTTTTTTTCCTGATTTGGAAAAGAAGAAAGCAAAATATCACTACTGTTTAACACTACCACCGATGCCCTAGCTAGTACAGTATTAATAAAGAACAATAAAATATTTAAGAATCATAGAAATAAATACAATTTTCATTCAAAAATAATTGTACTGCATTTTGTTGAATTAAAGGTAATTAAATAAAAATATACTACATCCTGGGCTGTTGGATCTACTATCATAAACATATCAATTATCCTAATATTTATCAATGGATTCTATGAAAATTCAAGGAAAAATAGTACAAGTTTATGTGAAAATTTAAAAGTAGATCACAATGTATACGGAAGAACAATAGCTTATAATAACAAAGATGCTTTAAAAGACCATGAACAGGATGCAGTAAGAAACTTGGCTTCTCAGATACCAAACATTATCATAAAGCTACATTTACTAAAACAATATTTTACGGGTGTAGAAATAAATGATTTGATAAATGTATCAAAAACAGACCCATATAATTAAGTTCATGACATGACAATGCAGCAAGCCAGAATGAAAAATATCTGTGGTAAGTTTTACTATATTGAAATTAAGTATATCTGGTTGTAAAAATTAGAAAAATAATTTTTGAACATATAGATAAAAAATGATAAATAACTCCTAATCCAATGAAGAAAAAAGGCAAACCTGCTAAGATGAAAATGGGCAAATATTTTGAAAAAGGATATACTAGAAGAAAACTATATTCTATAAGCCTGAAACACATTAGCTATTAAGGAAATGCAAAGTCAACCTCATTGATACACATCAGCTTGGCAAAGATCTTAGAAGGTTAACAGTTTTAAAAGTTGGTGACTATGTAGAGTAAGAATAAATAGTATCCAGGGAAGAAGGTGGTGAATTTTCACAAATCCACTTTGAAAATAAGTCTAATATTGTCTAGTGATTTTGAAAATTAAATAATTTACTATTTGGTAATTTCACAACTGTTGATTACAGACAATGACAGAGTTCCCAAGTATGTACCAGGCAAAATACACAAAAATGTCCATAGCAATAATTTTTAACACAAAAAGTAGTAACTTACATATCAATCAGTCACAGAGAAAGAGATTGAAATACAGCCATGCCTAGGATACCATGTAGAATGAATTACTGCTGTATGAGACAATCTTAATGAAACTCAGGAGCATAATATTAATTAAAAACAAAGTTTCAGGGTGCATACATAACTCTAATTTCTAAAACATGTAAAAGTCTAGTGTTCTATTGTTCAGGATATAAGCACACATGATGAAATCAGGAAAGAAAGAATACAAAGGTATATTCAGGGGACGTTTCGCCCTTGAGGAGACAGAGATGGAAATGAAGTATACGGGCTCTCTCTAAATGTTTAAAATGTATTTTTCTTTAAATTGGGTTATTAATACACTTCTATTTTACATCTTTCATCATAGCATCTGATTTAATATTAACATATAGGTATATGAGCATACAATACTAAATATTGGATATATATATATCTATATTCAATGTTAAATAAAATACTAATATTAAAAGCAATTAGCAGTTTGTTTGTTTTTTTTAATTAGAAACCATGACAGTGATAATCTAGGTTAACAAAAAACTGGCATGAGTAAATGTAATGGCAAGACTCAATATTTCAATTTGGTCGGATTGCTTAAGGTGGGGATCCCTGTCAGGAAATGAAGAAGGAAAGATATAATTTACCTCTGTTATTCAAAATATCAAAGAGTTACGTAACGCTTAATTTTTTTTTTTTTTGCTTCTTAGGGCCACACCTGTGGCATATGGAGGTTCCCAGGCTAGGGGTTTACTCAGACCTGTAGCTGCCGACCTACACCACAGCCACAGCAACCTGGGATCCAAGCTGCATCTGCTGCCTACACCACACCTCACGGCAATGCCAGATCCTTAATCCACTGAGCGAGACCAGGGATCAAACCTGCAACCTCATGTTTCCTAGTTGGATTCGTTTCCAGTGCGCCACAATGGGAACTCTAAGCTTAATCTTTTTATAGCTCTCAATTGGGGAGATATGGCCTTTGTGGTATAAATTGGAGACCGCAGACTTTGGGGATGAATTCTCAGCAATTCTTTTAAATCTTGCAGAATTAAACCCCTGTCATCCCATATAAGTTTCAGAACTGAATAATCTTCTTTTAGCAAGACTGGGTGAGAAAATACACTGATGCCATTTAGTTACAATGCAGAGTTCTCTTGGCTTACAGGTTCTGCTTATTCTCTCTTATCAAATCAAAAACAGAGAACAAGAGTTATCTTGTGGCTTAGCATGTTAAAGATCCAGCATTGTGAGTGCAGAGGCTCAGGCCACTGGCAAGTTTGATCACTGGCCTGGGGATATCCACACGCTTGTGGCTATGGAAAAAAAAAAAAGGTTCCTTCAAACTGTTTCTTATATGTAACTCACACAGCATTGACCACAGCACCTTGCACTTAGCAAGTGGCTAATTCACTCTTCTTAAGTTGTATAAGTTATATCCTCTTTTGAACATGCCTTAGAGCTGGGACTTTAATAATCATCACTGACTACATGTGAAAGGGAAAACATGTTTAAATTATACATCTCCTCTCCCAGGAATTTATAATCTAAGAAATACAACATTTCAAAGAGAACATTGGGAAGTACACAATACAGAGGAAATATATCATATAAGGGACACATATAAATGTTTGCCCACTTTTGGAGTTCCCTTCGTGGCTCAGTGGTTAACGAATCCGACTAAGAACCATGAGGTTGAAGGGTTCAATCCCTGGCCTTGCTCAGTGGGTTAAGGATCTGGCGTTGCCATGAGCTGTGGTGAAGGTTGCAGACGTGGCTCGGATCCTGCATTGCTGGGGCTGTGGTGAAGGCCGGCAGCTACAGCTCCTGTTAGACCCCTAGCCTGGGAACCTCCATATACTGTGGGTGCAGCTCTACATAAAGGCAAAAAGACAAAATGTTTGCCCACTTTTGGTTCTTGATTTCAGGTTCTTCACCCAAACTGTGAGAATTATATGCCCCCACTTAAAGGAGGAATAACAGGGAAGTAAATCAAATCTCTTGTGATAGAACATAATGGAAGATAATATGAGAAAACAAATATATATATATATGTATATACATGTATACATATATATATATATATGATTGGGTTATTTTGCAGCACAGCATGAATTGATACAACATTTGTAAATAACTATACTTTAATATTTTTTTTAAGTAAAGGCAAGATAGCAAACTGTTGACTCCACTATCCTTGAAAAATGAAAATGCCACTAAAATGCTTCAGATTTAAACAATAACCAGATAAAATGAAATCTCACACTGTTTAACTGGTGAGTGTAATAACAGAATTCCTTAAAGAACCCTTCAGAAACAATGAGGTGCAAAAAGATCTATCTTTCAGGCTGTTAGTATTTTGGTTTGATCAAGGGCAAATAACGACCAGAGCATATTACCAACTGCTTTGTTAAAGCTGAGTACGTCCCTCTCTTTTTTCCTGCCACAGTACAACAATTTCCTGAATGGTAAACATGTGATCTGAATATATTTTAAGAGAAATAAAAAATCAAAGTGTATTTGAAAAAAACTCCAGTAATCATCATATTGCTGAAAAGTATTATTTGTAATACTGTCTTAGACTGTGCAGATATTAGAAATTCCTTTTTGTTTTATTTTTTTAGCATTTGTTCTCATTCAATAAGAAAAAAATCCTATTTAATAATTAAACAAACTGTTTAAACATTAAAAACCAAGTCTCTTTTTTCAAATATGTGATACAAGGGGTTTGTGGGAATTAGCTCTCAATTCTTCCATTCAGTGTCCTCTTTGCTCATGCAGTGAAAAGTAAAATAATTTGTTAGTGTATACCACCAACAGTTAGTGCAAGTAGAATCCATCATCAATAACTTGTATATTTTGAAACTGTTCTTTTCTCTAAACAAATAAAATTCATTCATACAACTAGGCACACAAAACAATAAAAATAGCAGCAACCTAATTGGTGGCAGTAACTTTCCTATAGGGAATGCACTGCCAAATCTTCCAGTTACCTTCCGATCTAAAATCTGACAGTTCATTCATACTTTTGTAATTTCATTAATCAGAAATATAATCTTCTGATTTTAGAAGCCATATAGCTATGATTCAGGCCACATTCAGCAGCAGACTAGAATATGAGATTATGTAAACTCTGCTTTCTCCAGAGATCTTACATAGAAATGACATCTTTTTCTGAAATTTTAATTTCCCCTTTTCCAATGATGGGAAATTTTACGTTTTTTGTATTTCCAAAATAAGACTAAATTTAAAATTTTCATAGGGCTACCCTTTACTTGAATTAATACAGTTTTGTGTAGAAATATAGAGAACTTTTAAAAAATCTCTTATTAATCTCATTAATTGATAGTAGTAAAAAGAACGTAGGCAAGTAGTAGAAAAAATTGTTAAAATGAGGTTTTTATAATCTATATATGTTGTGTCTCTGATATGCCTACTAATACTCTTTTGGATAATTCAATACTGTTGTATATTTTTAAGAGCAAGCACATATTTCAGGAATGGAAAATTTTGTCACATTCTTAACAATTAGACAATTAGACAGCAACACCCAATGCTACCGCTTACATGTGGCAACTAAAGTGACACAATGAACTTCTTTGAAGAACAACAATGACTCACAGATTTTGGAAAACCTGGTTTTTCAAATAAGACAATCTGGGCGCTGTGGGTTTGGGACACAAAATGTATCACATTGACTTGTGATGATCTTTGTACACCTATAATTGAAATAAAACTCATTGTCCTGTTGAAAAAAAAATAAATATACAAGGAAAATAAAAAAATAAAATAAAATAAGAGAATTGAAATTGAGAGACAGGTTATTTAAAAAGTTACTAAAAATGTGTATTTAAAGGAGCTATGATCCTGAAAGCTCTCAGAAATATAAAGGAGCTCATTTTATTAAAATTTTACACCAAGAAATTTATAGACCCACAAGTTTCCATTGGTGAATTGAGTCAATCATGAGGAATAAATAATATAAATCCTAAAACAGGATCTTTCAAAAAATACGGAGTTCCCCTCACGGCTCAGTGGTTAACGAACCCGACTAGTATCCATGAGGATGCACGTTTGATCCCTGACCCCATACATTGGGTTAAGGATCTGACATTGCCATGATCTATGGTGTAAGTTGCAGACATGCCTCCGATCCTTTGTTGCTATGGCCGTGGTATAGGCCGGTGGCTACAGCTCTTCTTAGACCCCTAACCTGGGAACCTCCATATGCCACAGATGCGACCCTATAAAAACAAAAGACAAAAAAAAAAAAAAAACCTTTCAAAAAATAGAGAAAGTAGTAATAGTTATCAACACAAGATCAGAATTACACGGATACAAAAAAGAAAGACATTAAGAAAACAGAATCACTTAAGAAAATATCTGCAAACCTACCAATATACAAAAAAAAAAATGAACCAATGAGGTTTATACCAGGAATCAAGGCTGGTTTAACATTCAAAAAACTGTGTGTTAATTATCATTAATTAACAGTCTTTTAATTTTTCATATTTAGATGTAATTAATGATCATCTAGACACTATTTTTGTTTGACTATTTGTTTTACTTGTAATTCTCCTTTAATCTACCACTTGTTAAATTATATCTATTAATTTGAAATAGTGTCTCTGTCACATATTTCTACACACATGGAAATATATTTCCACTCTTATGTAATTCTCCAGGCTTTCAGAAGAGGTAGTGGTGGTGGGAGGTGGTGGTAGAATAATGTTATTTGACAGGATATCTATATTAAAGCACTATACTTTTAGAAGATTAAGCAATCACATTTTAACAGGCAGGGATAACTCATTTCTGTTTTTTTGTTTTTGCTTATCTCAGGGTACAAAGAGATACAATAATTAAAATTATATGGCAATATTTAATATGATTTATATTGTCATTGTCAGAGAGCAAGATAAGAAATAGATAAGAAGAAGCAGATACAAAAATCTCTTTGAGAATGCAAACACTAAAAATTATTTTTAAACTAAAGCATGTGTTTCTTTCATGGCAAAGTTCTTATCTAAAAGACCACGCGTTGCCATCTTATCCTAGATAGTTTCAGTGCTGCCAAGCCACACATTATTATTTACATCAAGCTTAAGATTTTTTTTTATTATAATGGAATGGCCATAAAAATGGTACTAATATTTTTGGGAAAATTAGTTGTGGGTTATGTGCACTACTACTTTGATAAAGATATTGAGCATTTTTCAAGAAAGTAATCTCTGAATTGTCTCATTTCCTTTTTGTTGCTGAAATAAGTCTCCGTTGAGTTCCATATTTTTTTTTTGTCTTAATTGTCCTTCTCTCACAAGTTCTAGTAGACCTACACAGTTTTTCTTTAAATCTAGTTAGCGCTTTTAACTTCTTCTAGACATTCCATCTTTTGTTAAAATATATACTCACTTTGATCAACTCTCCTTAATTAAAAGATATACTAATTAGTTAAATAAAGATAATGATTAACTTAAGTTCTAGAATATAAATTCTGTTCTATAGTATATATTTTTGTGTGCCAATGCCATTGTATTTTGAACATTCATAAATATTCTGATACCACCTACAGAAGAGGTTAGCAATCTTGTTTTATAAAATGTTATGCCCTAAATATTTTAAGCTTTTGGCACCCATATCATTTCTTGTCACCATTCAATTAAATGGAAAGCAACCATAGGTATTTTCAATAGTAATAATTCCAACGAAGCAATGGACAATTAATCATAGTATATACAACAGACAAATTATACAAGCAGGTAAAGTAATATAAAAACATATGCAATATATAAATTAATAAAACATAGTAGAGCAAATAAATCAATCAGAGAGTGGATGAAATATATTTGAACAGGAGGTCTACAACAGGAGAAACAGAAATAGTGAATAATCATACAAACAAACATACAATTTGCCAATAAGCCGGAAAATACACATTAAAGTAATACTGAATTAGCTCTTTTTACTAAATTAAGTATTGATCCATCTCACCCAGACTTTATAGTATTGGAAGTAAAAGAATATTATCATACAGTTATTATTTGATATTATATTGGGACAGCATATTTAGTGGCATTGCTAGAACAATGTAATTGCACTTAGGAATTCCATCATATAAAAATCGTTCTTCATGTACAGGAACACACACAGAAGTACAATAGCAAAATGAAACAAACAGATAATCAAGCCCCAAACCTATAGTATTCACTGTTTTAGTTTCCTAGGGCTGCCATTAAAAAAATCCCACAAACTGCGTGGCATAAACCAACAGAATTTCATTATCTCACAGTTCAGAAGACTGGGAGTCCAAACTCAAGTCCACTAGCAGAATGCATTCCCTCTGAAACCTGTTAAAGAATATCCTCCCTTTTGTTCCTCCAGTTTCTCACCAGGACTGATATTTCTTGGCACTCTTGACTTGCAGCTAGAACACTTCACAGTCTCTGCCTCTGTTGTCACATGGCGTTTCCCTGTGTGTTTCTCTTCACACCATCTTTCCTCTTCTTGAAAGGACACCAATCATGTTGAAATAAGAGCCTATCCTACTCCACTATGACCTCATCTTAACTAGTTACATCTACAGTGGCCCTATTTCCAAATAAGTTCACGTTCTTAAGTATTAGTATTTAGGGCTTTACCTTTCAGGAGAACAAAACTAAACCCATAACACCAACATTGACATCTATTTGCTCTATCCACAAATGGCTTGCTACATAGCTGATAAAGGATGAAGAAAGCCAATAAATGCTAAACTTATCAATGTTACTCATATATTATTAATTAGGAAAGAAACAAGTCACAGATCATTATATATTGCATAAAATTTTTGCTATAAAGGTAAGCATATGCATACATTTTTATTTATGGATTTCACTTGATTATGTATTATATAATGCTCTAAAGTATACATATCTAAATAATCCTATAAATATATATATATAAAAGTTAAAATTTTTAAAAGCTAGAATAATATGCAACAAGCCGTATACATTATAAGGTGGAGGGTGAGAGCTCCAGTAAAAGCGAACTTTGATTTTCAAGTCTATGCATCTGTGTTGTTCAGTTAAAATAAGCAACAAGTAGGATGGATTACTTAGTGACTCAAAACCAAATGTAATGTAAAAAAATAAATGTAACACCTATTGTCAAAACAAGGCAGTGTGTAGGACCGGTTAATTTCCTCCTCCTCTCAAAAAAAAGAAGAAAGAGAACAGATGGCAGTAATATGAGCATGGAATGGTGAACTCCACCAGTAATCAAAGGTAGATTCCATTTATGTCTATCTAATTAAAAATGTTTATGTATTTGCTTATACAAGGTAGGAAGCAGAATTTAATGGAGCATAAATTGTGAAAAAAATTAAATTTTAACTTAAAATTTAAATTTTAAACTAAATTAAAAAAATTAAGATTCACAGTAGTTTTCAAAAGCCAACCAACTATTGATATTCTTTTATATACAATCTCATCCTATATTAAGGAAAAAAATCAGTGATACATGTAAAGGTTGTATGCCTAACGACGTTCATAGCAACAAATAGTTATGTGGTATGTAACACAGCAACACAGTAAATGATGGTTGAGATTATCTAAATCTATTTTTCTAAATATATAAAAACATAAGAATATGTGTCTTATACACAACATTAAATGAAAAAGTGATTTAGAAAATTGTATATTTACCAACATATCTAATACAGATACGGTACACACTATCTGCATACAAAAAAAATTTAAAAACTGGTATGAAGTATTAGCAATAGTTAAATTATGTTAATTGAGAGCTAACTTGAAATATTTTCTCAAAGGCTACCTTATATAGAGTTTCACCAGCATTAACGTAATAGTGCGTTTTCATTATTATCATATTCCTAATTTAAAAATAAGAACTTTTACATAGTTTTAAAAATAAATACCTTTTTATTTCTAGATTCTATAATCTGGAAGCCAGTGTGGTTCTTGTTAAAATAGGCACTGCTCTAAGGGAAAGGCAGATTTAAGCAAAGCCAAGTCATGTTTTTATATTCATCAGGTTTCTCTCACCAATTCATCTTCTCAGGAGTGAGTAAACTCTTCTTTTCACATGTTCTGCCGGATAATCATTTAAGATTCATTAGCCATTTTATTGGTTTAATGAAATATCTCTATTTTCACAAAGTGCTCAGTTTATAGATACTTTCTGATACTGATTTCTAGTAAAATTTTAAACTTTTTTTTTCTTTTTACAGCCGCACCCACGGCTTATGGAGGTTCCCAAGCTAGGGGCCCAATCAGAGTTTTAGCCACTGGCCTAAGTAACAGTCACAGCAATGTCAGATCCCAGCTGTGTCTGCAACCTACACCACAGTTCACAGCAACACTGGATCCTTAATCCACTGAGCGAGGCCAGCGACTGAACACTCAACCTCGTGGTTCCTAGTCGGGTTCATTTCCACTGCACCACAATGGGAACTCCCAATATTTTAAACTTTAATAAAACTTAGGTATTATTAAAACTCTTATTACTATCCTCTGTGTCTCTGTTGAGAACTGACTTTGCTCCCACCTTTCTGGCTTTATTTAATTTCTCTGGGATTATGTATCACCTATTCTAAAATTTATTTAGGTGTAGAGTACATTCTACTCTCTCTTTTGTACTGTGATATTTGTTGCAAGTAATTGAACAGAATTTCAGTCTGTCTGGAGACTCATTTTTATAAGTATATCAATTGGATATATCGACAGCAGATATAAACACCATTCTTAATTGTGAAAATATTCATATAAGAGAGTTTTATACCACTAAATTTTTATTTTGACTAAGTAAAATGTTTTCCTAATAGGAAAACTAATTAATAAGTTTTCCTGTTGCATGGTTGGTACAAGCATTTCCCCATGAAAATTATTTCATGAACTCCTAGTTCTCACTAACCAGGAGGCACAGAGAAAATAGTGACTCTGATATTAATCTGTGGAAGAATTTATTTTGTTAGAATGAGGAAAGTTTTCTGGCTCATGTCCTATGAATTCTGGCTAGAAAAAAATTTTAATCTCTCATGTGGGTTCATCTGAAAGTTCCCAAGAAAAAAGACACAAGTCTTCGGAGTCTTTCCTGTCATTGACCTCTGTGATTTTTAGCAAGGAAATTATGGCTTATACCAGTTTAGTTTACTTTTTACCTGTTTCATCTTCTCAATACATCTTTTGACTTTTCTATAACCCCTTTCTTTCTTTGAATATCTTAACTAATTTTGCTAGGGCAATTTTACATATGAACAGCATTGATAACAATTTCTTCAAAAAGTTAAAAATTTTCAGTCATTTCCATAAGAAACCTTATGGGCCATCATGTCTATCAAAAATTTGCTTTATTTTTCTGTCCTCACTTCAAATTTGTCTTGCTCTCTCTTTGTGATGGGTGGAAATGGATTTTCCTGTGTGTGGCACTTGAATATTTCAGTAGGCCAATTGTTTGAGCCTGAAAGTGTGAAGTAACAGCCATGCCTGGAGAAGCTGTTTTTAGGGCATTAGGAGACACATTGTCAAGAGCATCAGCAGAAGCAGACTGTGTTGCAGCTGTTCTCCTACATTATATAATAGGATACCCATATTTTAACTCTTGGCTGTCAAGCAATTAACAAGGAATGAAGAAAATAATTTCAAATATTCATAAATAACTAGGAACTTTCACACACTTTGAAATAGACAATTATATACTTCAAGTTTTCCTATCAAAATATTCAAAACTTTGCACCATTTCAAGAAATGGTTTTTAGACAATTTCTTTTTGTTTATTTTTCTCTGGGTACATTTCTACACCTATAAAATGTTCTAGGTGATTATGTTATTAGGGAATATGTATTTGTCTCATTATAATCCTTGATGCACTGAGATATTTTGTCTATATAACTCCTCTGTTGATAAGCAACTGAAATAAGAGAGTGGATGTTTTAAAAAGGTATTCAGCCTTGTAATATATGCTGTTACCTAACTTCTATTTTAGTCATCAAATACAATCATTAGTGTTAGAGTGATGTTCTTACAAGAGTCAAGGGTTGATCTTTGTGAGAAACTGTGAAAGCTGTAAAACCAGCCAATGCTTTAAAAATCAAGCTTGCCTCTGTTTTGCCAATCAAGCCACAGTTTTTCCCAGAATACAGAGAATGGGGTGGTGCACAAATGTACTCAAAGAGAAAAAATGTCAACAATATACTTTATGCAGAATATGCATCTAAAACTTTTGAAAATTTTTCTAAAATTACAGAAGAAATAACTAAATGTTTTGTAATAATGCACGGATTTTGAATTTTATCATTCAGTTTTATTTTGGTTTAGTGGCTTACAGTAACTACAGCTGAGGATTGATTATACAGCAAAAATAATTTACTCTTTAATTTTCATTATGACTCTGTATGTAACTTTATAGACATGATGAAATTTTTAAAACATGTAATTTCTCTTCTCCAAGTCTTGCTAGAGATCATAAACACAGGTGAAAAATTGCATAATTTCTACATATTGTAAATTCAAGAACTTTTTAAAAAAGGAAAATTGATTCCCTAAAGTTTTATTCAATATTATCATATTCAAACTGCTTTGGACCTCTGTGGTAATAGAAATTTACATAAATTTTACAATTGAAAAAGGATTGTGAGAAAGTATGAAAAACTACATTTTAATATTAAAATAAATATAAATATATTTAGAAGAGCCTCCAGGTATATACATGAATGAGTAAAACTGTTAATGAGGAAATATAGATGTGTCAGTTTTGATATGAGATAAAGGAGGACATAAGGTTGACTGGAGCCACACTGTGAAGAAGTTTTCAGTGAAAACAGGACATATGGATTTTACATAAGATAGTGATTTAATAGTTTAAAATGGTTAATCTGATGGTAAATGTGTATGAGAGGAAGGGAGTTTTTTAGACATGTGCTTTTATTATCTACAAATTAATTGATGAGAATTAAGACGGTTGTGGATAATATTTTAAAATGTATGAACTTATGTAAATTCGGAATTTTTATTGCATCTCAGTTATCCTTAATAACCAAGAAAAAAGCAAAAGAAAAAATGGCATTTCACTCTGAAATACAAATAAAAGTTGAATTTTAAGCAAACTACTTTGTTTGTTTTGATTTTATTTTTGTTTTTCTGTTTGTTTTGATTTTATTTTTATTTATTTATTTATTTAATTACTCAATGAATTTTATTATAATTATAGGTGTACAACCAAATTTTATAGCAATTCCATCCCAAACCCTCAGTGCATCCCCCCACCCCCCAACTTGTCTCATTTGGAACAAATAAGTTTTCCAAAGTCTGTGAGTCAGTACCTGTTCTGCAAAGAAGTTCACTGTGTCCTTCTTTAGATTCCACATGTAAATGGTAGGTAGCATTTGATGTTGGCGTCTTATTGTCTGACTGACTTCACTTCACATAATAATTTCTAAGTCCATCCATGTTGCTATAAATGCTGGTATTTTGTTTCTTTTAATGGCTGAGCAATATTCCACTGTGTATATGTACTACTTCTTCTTTATCCACTACTCTGTAGATGGGCTCTTAGGTTGTTTCCATGACTTGGCTATTGTATAGAGTGCTGCAATGAATATTGGAATACATTTGTCTTTTTGAGTCATAGATTTCTCTGGATAGATGCCCAGGAGTAGGATTGCTGGATCAAAGGGTAATTCTATTTTTAGTTTTCTAAGGAATCTCCATACAGTTTTCCACAGTGGTTGCACCAATTTGCATTCCCACCAACACTGTAATAGGGTTCCTTTTTCTCCACACCCTCTCCAGCACTTATTGTTTGTAGACTTTTTGCTGATGGCCATTCTGGCTGGTGTAAACTGGTACCTCATAGTGGTTTTGCTTTGCATTTCTCTAAAAACGAGTGATGTTGAACATCTTTTCATGTGTTTTTGGGATATTTCTATGTCTTCCTTGGAGAATTGTCTGTTTAGATCTTCTACCCATTTTTTGATGGGGTTGTTTGTTTTTTCGGTATCAAACTGTAGGAGGTGTCTGTAAATTTTTGAGATTAATCCTTAGTCAGTTGATTCATTTGTAAATATTTTCTCCCATTCCATGGGTTTTCTTTTCATTTTGTTCAGGGTTTCCTTTGCTGTGCAGAAACTTTTGTTTATTTAAGTCCCATTTGTTTATTTTTCATTTTATTGTCATTACTCTAACAGGTGGATGTGAGAAGATGTTGCTATCATTTATGTCAGAGAGTGTTTGGCCTATGTTTTCCTCTAAGAGTTTTATAGTATCTGGTCTTATATCTAGGTCTTTAATCCATTTTGAGTTTACTTTTGTGCATGCTGTCAGGAAGTGTTCTAGTTTCATTCTTTAAATGTGGCTGTCCAGGTTTCCCAGGACCACTTATTGAATAGGCTGTCTTTTCTCCATTGTATATTCTTACCTTCTTTGTCATAGTTTAGTTGACTGTAGGTGCATGGGTTAAATTCTGGGCTTTCTATCCTTTTCCACTGATCTATATTTCTGTCTTTGTGCCAGTGCCGTACAGTTTTGATGGCTTTAGCTTTGTAGTATAGTCTGAAGTTAGGGAGCCTGATTCCTCCAGCTCCATTTTTCTTTTTCAGGATGTCTTTGGCTATTCTGGGTCTTTTTTGGTTCCAAACAAACTTTAAAATGTTTTGTGCTAGTTCTGTGAAAAAGGTCCTTGGTAATTTGATAGGGATTGCATTGAATCCATAGATTGCTTTGGATAGTATAGTCTTTTTGATAATATTGACTCTTCCATTCCAAGAGCATAGTATGCCTTTCCATCTGTTTGTGTCATCCTTGATTTCTTTCATCAGCGTCTTATAGTTTTTACAGTATAGTTTTTTGTCTCTTTAGGTAGGTTATTCCTAAGTATTTGAATTTCTTAATGCAATTGTAAATGGGACTGATTCCCTAATTTCTCTTTTTGATCCTTCATTGTTAGTATATAGAAATGCACTTGATTTCTGTGTATTAATTTTGTATGCTGCAACTTTGCCAAATTCATTGATGAGCTCCAACTGTTTTCTGGTAGAGTCTTTAGGATTCTCTAGGTATAGCATCATGTCATCTGCTAATAGTAATAGTTTTACTTCTTCCTTTCCAATTTGGATTCCTTTTATTTCTTTTACTTTGATTGCTGTGGTTAGGACTTCCAAAGCTATGTTGAATAGCAGTGGTGAGAGTGGACATCTTTGTCTTGTTCCTGATTTGAGTGGGAATTCTTTCAGCTTTTCACCATTGAGAATGATGTGAGCTATGGGTTTGTCATAGATGGCCATTGTTAGTTTTGTGGTAGTTTCCCCCATACCCACTTTCTGAAGTGTTTTTATGAGAAATGGGTGTTGGGTTTTGTCAAAGGCTTTCTCTGCATTCATTGAGAGGATCATATGGTTTTTCTTCTTCAGTTTGTTAGCATGGTGTAGCACACTGATTGATTTGTAGATATTGAAGGATCCTTGTATCCCTGGAGTAAATCCCTCTTGATCGTGATATACAATCCTTTAAATGTATTGTTGGTTTCTGTTGGCTAGTAGTGTATTGAGGATTTTTGCATCTATGTTCATCAGTGAAATTGCACTGTAATTTTCTTTTTTTTTGGTATGTTCATCTGGTTTTGGTATCAGGGTGATGGTTGTCTCATAGGATGAGTTTGGGAGTGTCCCTTCCTCTGCAATTATTTGGAAGAGTTTCAGAAGGATAGGTGTTAGCTCTTCTCTAAATGTTTGAAATAATTCATCTGTGAAGCCATCTGGTACTGGACCTTTGTATGTTGAAAGTTTTTAAATAACAGTTTCAATTTCAGAACTTGTGATTGGTCTGCTCATATTTTCTATTTCAACTTGGTTTAGTCTGGAAGACTGTACTTTTCTAAGAATTTGTGCACTTCTTCTAGGTTTTCCATTTTATTGGCATATAGTTGCATATAGTAGTCTCTTATGATCATCTGTATTTCTTTGATGTCCGTTGTAACTTCTCCTTTTTTATTTCTAATTTTATTGATTTGTGTCCTCTCTCCTTTTTTCTTGATAATTTTGGCTAGGGGTTTATCAAGATTGTTGATCTTTTCAAAGAACCAACTTTTAGTTTCATTAATCTTTTATGGTTTTCTTCATTTCTATTTCATTGATTTCTGCTCTGATTTTTATGCTTTCTTTTCTTCTACTAACTTTAGGTCTTGTCTGTTCTCCCCTCTCTAGCTGCTTTAGATGTAAAGTTAGGTTGTTTATTTGAGCTTTTTCTTGTTTCTTGATGTAGGCTTGTGTTGCTATAAACTTTCCTCTTAGAACTGCTTTTGCTGCATCCCAGAGGTTTTGGAGTATTATATCTGTTGTCATTTTCTTCTATGTACTTTTTTAATTTCCTGTTTGATTTCTTCAGTGGCCCATTAGTTGTTTAGTAGTATGTTGTTCAGTCTCCACGTGTTTGTATTTTTTGCCATTTTTTTTCTTGTTGTTGAATTCCAGAAGTAGAGCATTGTGGTCAGAAAAGATGTTTGATATGATTTCCATTTTCTTAAAGTTATGGAGCCTTGATTTGTAGCCCAGGATGTGATCAATCTTAGAGAATGTTCTGTATGCACTTGAGAAGAGTGTGTATTCTGTTTCTTTTGCATGGAATGTCCTATAAATACCTATTAAGTCCATCTGATCTAATGCTTCATTCAGGGCCTATGTTTCCTTATTGATTTTCTGTCTGGATGACCTGTCCATTGCTGTAAGTGGGGTGTTAAAGTCCCCCACTATGATGGTGTTGATTTCTCCTTTTAAGGTTGTTAGCAGTTGCCTTATATATTGTGGTGATCCTATGTTGGGTGCATATATATTTAAAATTATTACATCTTCTTCTTGGATTGATCCTTTGATCATTATGTAGTGTCTTTCCTTGTCTCTTAAAGTGTTCTTCATCTTAAAGTCTATTTTGTCTGATGGGAGTATTGCTACTCTGGCTTTCTTTTGATGCCCGTTTGCATGGAATATTTTCTTCCATCCTCTCACTTCCAATTTGTATGTGTCCCTAGAAGTGAAGTGGGTCTCTTGAAGACAGAATGTATATGGGTCTTGTTTTTGTATCCATGCAGCTAGTCTCTGTCTTTTGGTTGGGGCATTCAGTCCATTAACATTTAAGGTAATTATTGATAAGTATGTTCTTATTACCACTTTATTAAGTGTTTTGGGGTTTTGTTGCTCTTTTTTCTTCCCTTATTCTCTTGTTGTCTCTTCCTGTGATTTAATGACTATCTTTAATTTTGTATTTGAATTGATTTTTCTTATTTGTTTGTGTATCAGTTTTAGATTTTTGGTTTGCAGTTACCCTGAAGTTTTGATATAGGTTTTGATATATATGAAAGAGATTGTTTTAAGTTGGTTTCTTAATTGCAAGTGCGTCTATGGTGTCCCCCATTTGTGCTCTCTTTTTGCGATTTCCGATTTTGCTGGCATAATTGTGCATGGATGATTTAGTACCTTACTCTATATATGCCTTTTGTGATGAGCGTTGTCATTTCTGGTGCTTTTCTTCCTGGTTTTGGTCTTTTTTTTTTTTTTCTGCCTAGAGAAGTTCCTTTAGTATTTGTTGTGAAGCTGGTTTAATGTTGCAGAAATCTCTTAGCTTTTGCTTATCTGTAATGGTTTTGATCTCTCCTTCAAATGTACATGAGAGCCTTGCTGGGTAAAGGAATCTTTGTTGAAAGCCTTTTTTTCCTTTTATCATGTTAAGTATATCATGCCACTCCCTTCTGGCCTGCAGAGTTTCAGCTGAAAAATCTGCTGATAACCTTATTGGGATTCCCTGGTATGTTATTTATTTCTTTTCCCAAGCTGCTTTCAATATTTTCAGTTTTTCTTTAATTTTGGTCATTTTGATTAATATTTTCTTGGGATTTTCTTCCTTGTGTTTATTTTATATGATACTCATTGTGCTTCCTGGATTTGAGTGAGTGATTCCTTTCCCACGTTGGGGAAGTTTTCAGCTACTACCTCTTCAAATATTTTTTCTGTCCCCTTCTCTCTCTCTTCTCCCTCTGGCACTTCTATAATACAGACGTTGGTGTGTTTAACGTTATCCCAGAGTTCTCTGAGACCCTCCTCATTTCCTTTGAATCTTTTATCTCTTTTCTCTTCTGTATTAGTGATTTTCACCAACCTGTCCTCCACCCGGCTGATTCATTCTTCTGCCTCCTGTATTCTACTGTTGGCTGTTTCTAATAAATTTTTTAATTCAGGTATTGTATTTTGCATCTCTTCTTGCTTAATTTTTACATCTTGTATTTCTTTGCTCAGTGTTTCCTGTAAGTTATCAGTCTTTGCCTCCAGTTTATTTCCAATATCTTGCATCATCTTCAGCATCAACAATTTAAAGTCACTTTCTTGGAGGCTGATAATCTCCTCATCACTGAGCTGTTTTTCTGGGGTTTTTTCTCTCTCCCTTATGTGAATTATAGTTTTCTGTCTTTTCATTTTTATAGGTTTTTGGTGTGGTGTCCTTTTTGCAGATAATAGAGTTGTAATCTCTCTTACTTCTGGTGTTTGACTCCCCTGTGGCTGAAATTGGTATGGAGGGGGCTTGCTGTAGACTTTCTAATGGGACGGACTGGTGTCTTCCCACTGGTAGGTGGGGCTGATTCCTATCTCCCTGGTGGATGGGGCTTTGTCTCTGGGTGAGACTAGAGGCTGGCTGTGTGCCCGAGTGGTCCTTAGGCAGCCTGTTTTGGCCTGGGGCCTCTCAGTTCTGTTGGGAGGGGCCAGATTTTCCCAAAAAAAGGGCTACCTCCAGAGAAATGCAGGCTGATCAATGGTCCCAAGAGCTTTGCCTCCAATGCCCTTCCCCCACAACAAGCCACAGTCACCCCTGTTTTCCCAGGAGATCCTCCAAGAATTGCAGTCAGTTTTTACCTGTATTCCTGTGGAGCCTTGTTTTACCCTGGGATCCAGTACATGTGAAAGTCTGTGTATCTTTCAAGAATGGGGTCTGTGTTTCCCCCAGTCCTGTGGAGCTCCTGCTCACAAGCCCCACTGGCCTTCAATGCCAGATGCTCCGGGGCTCTTTCTCCCTGTGCCAGATCCCCAGGCATAGACATTTGAAATGGGGCTCAGAACTCTCAGTCCTGTAGGTAAGTCTCCATGATACAGTTACTTTCCAGTCTGTGGGTCTTCCGACCCGGAAGGTATGGGGTTGCTTATATTATGTAATTGTCCCTTCTACTCCTGATGTGGTCTCCTCTTTGTCTTCTGGAATAGAACATCTTTTTGAAAGTTTCCAGTCCATTTGGTTGATGGTTTCTTGGCATTTGATTGTAATTTTGTTGTTTTTCTGAGAGAAGTTGAGCTCCAGTCCTTCTATTCTGTCATCTTAATCCAATCTCTGCAGCAACCTATTTTGAAATTTAAATTTTCTAAGCTTTTAGAATTATGGTCAGTCTATTTTTATTTTTTATTTTTTTATTATTTTGCTTTCAGGAGCCACACCTGTGGCATATGGAGGTTCCCAGGCTAGGTTTTGAATCGGAACTACAGCTTGCGGTCCCTATGCCACAGCCACCGCCACAGCAACACAGTATCCAAGCCATGTCTATGACCTACACCACAGCTCATGGCCATGCCAGATCCTTAACCCACTGAGTGAGGCCAGGTATCAAATCCCCAACCTCATGGTTCCTAATCAGATTCATTTCCCCTGCGCCATGATGGGAACCCCCGATCTATCTATTTATTTAAGAAAATGAAGTTAATTATATTCCCAATTCTAAAGACAGAAAGTATGGCATGCCAGTTCGAACCACATGGAAAAACACCAGTGTGGTCAGGAGGCAGAAGGCACGAGTGGGGGTGGGGATGCTTAGGGAAGTTTTGTGGACTTTTCTTTGGGTAATTGTTGACAGCTTAGTATTGGCTGGTTGAATAATTTCTTCAGTGAACTTTGGGCTCACTGATTCCTGTCTTTGAGCTACCTGGTGCTGGGCCCTGAAATGATTGTATCAGGGGGAAATGCTGTCCCCTGAAGTTCTTGGTCCAGATAGCTGAGATAATGTTCTGCTTTGTCTAGTTCCACATCATGCTCTGAGATGCAACTTTTGCTATATCTAATAATTGTTCTGGAGTTCCTGTCATTTTGCAGTGGAAACGAATCTGACTAGGAACCATGAGGTTGCAGGTTTGGTCCCTGGCCTCACTCAGTGGGTTAAGAATCTGGCTGTGGTTTTGGCCTAGGCTGGCAGCTGTTGCTCCAATTTGACACCTAGCCTGGGAACATCCGAATGCTGCAGGTGTGGACCTAAAAAAAAAAAAAAGGAAACTAAAAAAAAGGAGATGTCTATCCTATGAGGGGTAGTCTCTCCCCAGCCAGAAAGATTTTTTTAAGATGGGAAATATTACAAGGTACACACACACACACCCCACAAACAATCCTCTGATATGTTGTATCATACTGAGGAATGTTTGGGGTGATGGTAAGGGATATTTTTAGAAAGTCAGCATAAGTTGGCCTAAACAGCATAGAAAATGTTTTATTTTGAAAATAGAAATGAAGAACAAACACACAAAACAAAAAGTTCAAATAGTGTCTTCAGTTCAGCCAATAATTAAGATTCCCATTTATATGATATTAGCCAAGAAAAATAAATTTGAAAATTTGGAAGTTTCTAAAAATATCTTGGTGGAATTTTAAAATATGTTAGACTTCTATTTTTATTTTTATTATTTTTTTTTTATAAATGAATTATGTGGCAGAATGCGAGCTCCTCCTCGGGGCCCAGGAACTTTATTTTTTTTTTTTTTGCATTATAGCTGGTTTACAGATTTCTGTCAGATTTTCCAACTGCACCATGTGGTGACCCGATTACATGTACATATATGGATTTGTCACATGTAATTAGATATAGTTCCCTAGACTTCTATTTTTAAATTAATCCAATGAAAGTGGCACTCCAGTCAAAACTGATTTTTTTTTTCCCCTAGATTCATGTTATATGCGTTTGGCTATGTCTTGTTTGTGTGCTTTGTTTTTTCCATATACATTTCTGATGTTTCCCTTTTATTTCCTAAAATAATCTAATAATTATATTTAAAATTGAGTTATTTTTGGAGAGTTTCTTACATAAGATATATTTACCATTTCTTCCCTTTTATGAAAGCCTTTATCCTTTGGTATGGACTAGGTAGATATCTTCTACACTAATGCTAAAGTTGAGTATTATTGTGAACCAGTAACCAATAAACATTGGAACCCATAACCAATAAACACTGGAACCCACTAAATTTTATTTTAAACTATAGGAGGTGTTTCTTTGTCAACATATTTGACTATTGCAGAATCACTATGAAATCTTTGTAAATCAACTAATTTTTTTAAACATAAAACAAAAAAGTTATTTTTGATTTGCAAAAAGGGTGCTAGAGGATTTGTTTTGTTTTAAATAGTCTTCAATGGAACATTTACATTATTTCTTATGATAAGTGTTATTTGTGTCAGAATCTTTGATGTAGAAACTGTTTTATGTAACATGATTTCCTGTTTCAGGAAGTACGCCCATGGACTCTAAAGATAATAGAAATCCAGTCACCAGTTATTATATGGTGATATGTAAACATCTCCCTTGATGGAGACAGTCAGAAAAGAACACAAACTTAAACCTTCATCATCCCAACACAGAAATCCTAAAATTTATTTATTTGAATAGAAAGATTAAGTTAATGTCATGTTTAAAACTATGATGTTTTGTATGGTTGAGAACAAAGTTTTCACTCATATATTTTTTAAAAAAGGAACATTTACGGGATCAGGAGAAGATTCAGAAATTGATTTTTCCTCTATAGAACTTTTGTCCCCTCTCTTTTTCATAATATTTCAACCACACCTTGGGCATGTGCTCAAAGTGCTGCCTCTATATTCTATATTTCATGTAAATTTTTTCCAAGCCATATCTTCCTTTTATTCAGAATTTCTATGTCTTATAACTTAGAGTTTTAGGGAAAACTCATGATTACAAAACTCTATACCAAACTCCTCTGATTCACATTCCTTTCATGTGTCTTCTTGCACCCTACCCACTTCTCTTCAAATAGTAACAATACCTTAGCTAAGTAGTTCCTCTTTAATAACTCTTAAGAAAAATGGGGTCATTAAGCCAGTTCATTTTTTCTTTTTGCTCAAAATGTTCTTCAACATATAGCATTCTCCATGGTTTATGTAGCCCATGTTCATCAGTTACTTTTGTAATAGAGGAAGGCATGGCATAATATAAAATATAGCAACCTGTTGTATGGAAGAAACAATTTTACCTTAAAGGGGCTAGTCATAACACTTAGTACTATAATTAACATGTTTTTAAATCCACACTTAATTTTAAATCAAATACCAAAATAGAAAGAGCCACAAATCAAAACCACATCAACTCTGAAAAAGCATTTATGAGGTAGTCTATAGATTGTGTATAGAGGCAATACATAGTATGTTATTTTTTATCAGTGTATCTAAATGATTAAGAGACTTAGGAAAATGTCTGTAGAAGAAACAAGTAGTGAATCAAATACGAACACAATTGCCAGAACCCTCTGAGTACAATTTGCCTTCTGTTACCTAGTAAATATTCCTGGATGAGAAATAGATCCTTTTTCCAGGTACTCTGTTGACTCTTCAGACCTCAGCTTCTATTTGTCCTCATTTAGAAAGTTTTCCTGAAACTTTCAGCACTATGTTAGCCGAATGTCATGTAGGATGCTATTTCAGAAAACTGAAGCCTGGAAAGAAGTTGCTTAAATCTAGAAACTTGAGAATCCTTCATATCAAAGACAAAATCCATACCAAAGAAAGGGAATTTGCAATTGTTTATGTCTTTTTTTTCAAAAGATATCAAGATTATCTATGTATCTGCTGTGATGTTCTGGGGAAAAATTACCAAGAACAGGAAAGACAAATGTATTCTCACTTTTCTTAACACGTTTATTATGTGGCATATGTATGAGAGAAGAAACTGCTCTTATTCTCAAAAAAGTACATCATGTCAATCGTTTAAACAGAAAAGATGCAAATATTCACACTTAAATGTATATTCACATATTTTTAAGATGCTAATTTGATCATGTAAAAATGAATTATTTTTGAAGAGAGTTTTAAATATTTAATTCACTAACATAATTTCCAACAATGAAAATAATCAAAACCCTTATGTAATGCATTACACAAACTTTAAAAAAAAATCATGACATTTTCAAAGATCATAAAAAATACTAAAATTTGAGAAGTTCTGTATTATTCTGTCTTTATGCTCAATGAGTTTAACTGGATCTTTTTGAAAATATAGTAACTAGAATAAAGTAATACTCTTAAATTATCCTAGAGAACAACTAGGCAGAAAAGAAAAACAACAAGCTGATGACAATTTCATATTACCCTCAGTTATACAGCTAAAAAAGAAAGAATTATATAAGGGGGATGAATATGCCTCCTAAAAGAGAACATCTCCCTTTCAATAACACCAGAAATGTTTCATTTAAGTTTGAGGCAAGAAGTATGTTTAACATCAGGATTTATGAGCTATGTACCCTGTACAGTGAATAGGGATTGGGCAGGAAGAGCAAAACTGAGGGACAATATGTTACCGTTTTGTAGTAATATGGGAAATGCTTTACAATTGTATTAATGAAAAGTAGATGGGGGTGAGAAATGAAACATTCCTAGGAACATAAATATAATATAAAGATTGACATTTTAGAAAACAATGGGATTTCCAGGTATCTTGTGTAACTGTAATGGAGATTTCCAGAATGAAGAATTATAAATGCTAGAAATGCATTGGCGTTACTCCAGAACTGTTGTGGCTTTAAGGACAAAAATCTTAGAGATAAAATAAATACCTTAAGGTCAACTTTACTTATTTCTCTTCCCCACCCCCATGAAGACTATTATTCATTCACAGTTTGGGGCATATAGCAGCCTAAAAAGTATAGCTACCTCACTAGACAGGGATGGGAAAATACTTACATCAAGGCTACTGAGTCAGCCCAGAGTTAAAGGATTAAATCTTTCAGAAAAGAGATCTCGGAAAAATGCCTCAGACATCATGGATATAGTTACTTTTCAAAGTTTTTGCTGAGACTTAAGCTGTTTTAGACAGAAACACAATATAGGAAATAACTGCTGAGGTGCTAAAAAAAAGTTACTAAATATTTGTCAGACCCACAGTCAGGGAAATCAAGACACAGAGATAAGCCCCAAGGGATAGGGCTTTAGTTAAAAACACAAACCTTCTAATATTGTCTCTCAAGTTCTGTGTTCAAGGAAACCAGATTATTTCTGGTTTCTGGCAAGCCAGAAATAATTTTTCCTGTGTCAAATCAAATCTTGTTTGGATCAAACTGATCTGCCTGTACTCTTGTTGTCTGGCAGAGGAAAGTTAAAGAACAGTTATATCTCCACAAAGTATAAGTTTTCATATGATAACATAAACATTGAATTAGTCCAGTAATTCTAGGAGATAAGATCATATGACTAAAATTAAACAAGAGAAAAATGTGAGGGAAACAGACCTAGAGACATTTATACATTGTAGTTTTTTAAAGACAGATTTTTAAATAACTATTATTAAAATATCAAAGAAAATCAATGAAAAGAAGAACTGGCCAGAAAAGCAGAATCAAGTGGAAATTATAAAACCAAAACCATGCACTAAATAAAATTCATAAATTAGAACTTAAATTTGAAACAATATTAGAAAGGGAGGAAGAGAGGATAAATGAACTGGATGATATCCAATAGAAAATATCCACTTTGAAACACTAGAAAAAATGAAGGAGAACACAGAAGAAAGGCTTATGATAAAGCCACTTGCTTTCTGGGTTAGATGACACATAATTACCCTCTATAGTATGAAGTCTCAATTACTGATAATATTACTTCTACTTTATTACAATTACAATACCACTGTTAATGGGCCACACAGTACAATGGCCTCTCCTATTAAGAGTCTTGCCTACAGAGCTCAGGCACCAAGAACTTCCTGGTAATTCCAGTGCTCCTTCAGGACTGAAACCTTGTTACTTTGGTAAGTGATAAGTGTATCACCTGAGTCCTGCTGTAGAACCAAGCCATCTGGTGTGTGTTTTTTGGCCTTAGTGCATTCACTCAATTTTCCCATTTCTCTGAATCTTTTAATCCCTTCTTTCACTACCTAACACAGTCATCTTATTATTTTACCTCAGTTTGTGCCACAGTTTATTCCATGTTTTTATAATTTATCCTATCAGTGTTTACACAATTTTCCTGTTAAAGCATATATAGAGTGGCTGTATATATGATACAATTTTATTATCTAAATTTATTTTCTAACTCCCTAGGTCCTGTAGTCCTGTTGTAGAACTAACTCTGTATCCCAATGAAGGACTCAGCTGTATCCATGGGGAGATCTGGGGTTACGACAAGCCTTTACAAATGTCCCCATGTGTCCATTTGGCTGAGTTTTTATCTTTGTATTGATCATTCATTGTACTGAGCTGTTCCTGGAAAGGATGGTGACCTTGGATGAAGTAATACTTCACTTCTGAGACAACTGGAAATGATGATTGATAGCCAAGTTGCATCTTCCTGAAGTAATCGCAGCAGATAGGGAAATAAATAGCTGGGTGGTACTTAATAGAATCCACCAAAACTAATAAAATTACTAAAGTTTCTAGTAATATTTTCAAGTGAAAAAAACTGACAAGGCAGAAATATCCAAATCAAATGAAAGGGGGGCATTGCTATAGATGTTTAGTATTATTTTAAAAGACCAGGAATATAGTATTTAAATTTTTATATAAATTTTAAATAATAAAATTATTATTAATTTTAATGTGATTATTTTAATGAAAGATTCATTTCAGCACAAGGATCATGATTAGCACTAAGCAAACAGTAGTTTTCCTTCATATTGTTTTCTTATTCAAATACATGTGACAATTTTGAGGTAAATTAAAAATAAACATTTTTGATGAAAGATACTCTATCAGATGTAACTATTTTTACTATAAGGTAATACCGAGTTTACAATCTTTGCATGATCAGGTAAAATTGGAAAATTCAACACAGGTATTAGGTCTTAAAAGGACATTCTCCTAGTTTGTTAAATGATGGTTAAATGAAGAATAAATATTTTATATTAGATAGATAGCTTTAATTATATAGCATATAAAGACTTCAAAAACAGCACAGAGATATAGAACACGTTTTCTTTTTCTCTAAATTCAGCAATAATACACACATGCTGACATGTAGCATTGATTTTTTTCCCTCTATATATAGCTGTATTAGCTTTCGAAGTTCACACAGACAAATGGGCACATTTCAGAAACAGAAGCACCACAATGACTAAGATGCTGTGTAGAAAGGCCCATTATGTTCCTTTCATTTAAATTTATGCATTTTTAAAAAGTATCAATTTTTGCATTTTCTAAGATGTTTCTTCCTTAAGTAGTTTTGGGAATTCATTGTAATATTTAATGATAGTTTGTGTATGTCCTGTAACTCAAAGTTAATTCACGATATAGAAAAAAATTTTATTTATTTAAGTCATATTTTATGAATACCTGTAAGCAATTGTGCTTTTTTATGTCACTTTTTTCCTTAAAAATATAAAACATAAACAGCCAGTGGCATCAGGCTTGATTGTGTATCTCTTTAGGTAGTGTTTACTCTCAATATTATCAAAAGCAATATAATATAAATTATTAAGCTGATTTAAAACTCTTCACCTTAGACTTTCAAACTCCTTTCAACAAATTCTCTCAAGATTCAACATGTATAACTTCTCCAGTGTTTTCTGGTGCATTTCTTGGAAATTTTCACTTGGCTTCCTGTCAAGGGGCTAAACTGACTACTAGCTGAATACCCATAGATAAAATTGATATTTTGGTACCAGTGTGCTTTGTTTCAGCCAACTGTAGAGTACAAATTTTGACCTTGACAATCCTGTTCCCTTTACTTAAGTGATTTTTCCTCTCTAACCTATTTTTTATTTTCTTTTCATGGCCACACCTACTGTATATGGAAGTTCCAAAGCTAGGGGTTGAACTGGAGCTGCAGTTGCAGGCCTACTCCACAGCTACAGCAGCACTAGGTCTAAGTCACATCTGTGACCTATGCAGCAGCTTGCAGTAATGCCAGATCCTTAACCCACCCACTGAGCCACGACAAGAACTCCATCTCTAACCTAGTTTTTTTAATTAGAAAAATAAACTACCTTCAAAATTCAGCACAGAAACCAATCACAGCATTTAATTATTATTTGTTCTCCGTCCTTCCAACCCCCTCTATGTGCCTTTTCTCTACATTTTCCAAATTCCAACATTGTTGGATATCATAATAATTAATGGAAATAGATACTATTTTCCTTCGTGAATTTTAGAAGATTTTACTGAATTCTTAATGATATGTCTTAAATATCAGGAATACAAGCCAGGAAATACTTCAGGCTTTGTTTCTGAAAAGATATTTTAATTAAGCCTCTCCACATTTCAATTTCTTTTGCCAGTGTTGTAGAAAGGGAAATACTCTGCCCGGATCCCATTTCAAGGAAGGATTTGATGCCCAGCTGTGGGGAATGTGATCAACACGCTAACCCCATTTTTAGCTCCTTCAAGGTCTAACTCAGTTTCAGAAATTAACTACCTTATTTGGGGTCATTTCCCTAGAAATTTCAGGCTATAAAAGACCATATGTCTCACCTTAACATGGAAAACTATTTGCTTCAGGGAATCTTACTAGATTTGGCCAAGGTTTTGCAGAGCTATATGATTGATAAACCATTAAGCCTCATTTTCTTCCTTGAATGTTTTTGGCTACAATAATAAATAATTGGTATCCCAAGCTCCATTCCAACTTCTGCTTCTAGAGAACTGCAAGAGTTCATGCTAGAAGCAGCCTGAGAAAATAAATTATAAAATAATACATTTGAAATGATAACTTACATCACTGGCTGGAAATGGAAAAGAGAGAGCCCTTGGCTATTCAACTTTTAAAACCCCTATTGATGGTGAATTTTCAGGGTGTACTTTTAGAAGGGAATAAAATTGATGGTGCTATATATCAAAAGTATGAGATATAGAGAAAAATAGAATTATAAGTAAAATAGGATCATATGACAATTGCTAAGTGTCAGTAAACTCTAAAACAAGGTAATAAAGAGTTGAAGTACTGGTTGGTTCAAAGAAAGGTGTGAAATTTAGAATGAATCCTTAATTTAATATGAAGTTCCCATTTTTAGATCTTAATTGTAGAGCTTAGGAAAAAGTTCAATACCAAGTCCCGGTTGTAAGAATAAGTGGTTGTATATTGTTTATGGTTAAATATCCACAAACTAGAATTTTTTCAGGGTTAGGATGGATGCCCTGAAGATTTTAATTTTGAAGATTTCTTTGAACATTCTGATTCTGTTCATAGAATCCACTCCTACCTGTTAAAAGCTAGCATTCTTCTCTGTTTTGCACTTAAAGACACTGTAGAAGTCTTTACCCTACAGTGAAAAAAATGCACCTCACTCACAATTTTCTTCCATCTTCTCTCTTAGCCATTGGACTTAAAATTAAGGTTAAATTATTGCAGTACTCAGTTTGGGATATGCCAGTCCACATAAGGAAGACAGAAGACTTTTTCCTAAAGGAGCTACAATATCTAGCTATTTTATAATGGACACTGTATCCTCATACAGTGTATAGGGGAATGTAGTTTGAGGACCTTGTCAAAGAGAGCAGTCTATAAAATTAGATAAGAAAAAATTATTTCATTTGAGACTACACTCTCAATATACAATGTGTAACACCCTAACAACTTTCTAGGAGATAGTGAGAGTTGCTACTGGAATATCCTACACTGAGCAAAGTTGAAATGCCAGAATTGCCGTGACATAAGTTTCAGAGAAGAAAACCTGCTTCAATGGTTACTATACGCATGACTAGATGACCTATTACATTATGTTCCATGAGAAATCCCAGGAGAGCTACCATTTACCAGGGCTAGGGGTAATTCCCTTGAAGAGATACTGGCCTCAATAAAAAGTTCATTAATGATGCTGTTCTAACCAGTCAAAATAAGTTAGTGGCTGTTTAGAAAAGCCCACTTGTTGTTTAGAAATGCACATTCATTCTCAAAGGTGAAAGATAAACTGTGAAGATTTGGCAGCCTGCTAAATCTATAACAGGTTTAGGTCTACAGTGGTCAGTAGCATGTCAGCACATCTACCTGAGAGTAAAAAGCAAAAATTTTTTATACATTTTTATGATATAAAGGAGGTGCCTCTTTAGGTTCTAGAGGTAGCAGATTTCTATTTATTTTATTTTATTTTATTTTATTTTATTTTATTTTATTTTATTTTATTTTTTTCTTTTTGGCCAAGCCTATGGAATGTGGAAGTTCCTAGGCCAGTGATCAAAACTTCACCACAGCAGTGAACCAAACCACAGCTGTGACATGCAAGATCCTTAACCTTATGTACCACCAGGGAACTCTATATTTCTCTTTTTGAAGATACTGCTCATACCATATACTAGGTAACAGAGAAAAGGTTGACAGATTTGAATAAGACCCATTTCAGGAAGTGGCTCTATAGAGTCTTCATGTGGCAGTACACTCAATCCAGCCTGTTTAGCTCTGAAATTTGGTAGATCTATTCTGAAGCTGAATGATGGGAAAAGTAACTTGTAGAGTTTATGAAAATGTCTTTAAAAAACAACTCTTGGCATGATTTGGGGCCTTTTAGGAAGGAGCTACATGAATAGTAAACATAAACCAACCACATAATTAAGACGGCCCATTAAGAGCTGGATCCTATCAAACACAACATGGTGATAGGTCAAGATGGCTCAATCACACTTTGAATACCTCCAGATCTAATAATCAAATCCTTAAAAACTTTAAGGGCAAACAAAGCATACCTCTGGACCATAAAAAGGGTTATAGATGGTGTAACAGATGCATAATTGGAATACAAGTAGCAGAACAAAAATTTCAAGGAAAAGAAGAAATGTTTGAAACACCATGGACTGATAATTTTTACAAATGAATATTAAATACAAAATCATAGATCCAGCAAGCCCAGAAAACACCAAACAATAAATGTCAAGAAACCCCTCCGAAGTCAAGCAGTTCCTTTTCAAACAACTGAAAGTCAAAAATGAAAAACCTGAAAAATCCAAAGGCAAAAAAGTAATGCTTCACCTAGTGGAACACAGATGAGAATTATATCCAATTTCTCCTCAGAAACCAAGTGAGCAAAAAGAAAGTGCAATTAAATGTTTAAAATATTAAGAGGAAAAAAAACACCAGTCTAGAATTTTGTATCATGAGAAATTATCCTTCAAATGTGAAGGATAAAGATGATCTTAAACAAAATTGAGGGAATTTGCTGTCAGTAGAACTGTTTTTCAAGAAAAGTTAGAAGTTGTTTGGGGATTTCCCACTGTGGCTCAGCTGGTTACGAACCTGACTAGTATCCATGAGGGTACATGTTTGATTTCTGGCCTCAGTCAGTGTGTTGAGGTTCTGGTATTGCCATGAGCTGTGGTGTAGGTTACAGACACAGCTCAGATCCCACATAGTTAAGGCCGTAGCTTAAGCCTGCAGTTGCAGCTTTAGTTTGACCCCTAGCCTGGGAACTTCCAGATGCGGCCCTAAAAAGTGAGAAAAAAAGAAAAGTTTGATGATATTTGGTCTTTGACCTTGGTTCCTGAAACAGACTTCCTATAAATCTCTTGAAAATTTCTGGATGAGGTCAATTTATTTTGTTCTAATGAGGTGAATATTGGTGGGCTCCTGGATAGGAGCTGTTTACCAGAAAGACCATCTAGAATGAGAGGAAGCAATAAATCTTTCTGTATTTGCAGATCCATATCTTGTATATAGAAAATCCTCAAGGAATCCATTAACAGCAACAAACAACAAAAAATATTTTAGTTACTAAACAAGTTCAGTAAGGATGTGGAATACAAGACCAATACACAAAAATCAGTTCTATTTATATAAATAATGTAAAATACAAAAACTAAATTGAAGAAATAATTCTATGTATACTAGTATCACAAAGAACAAAATGCTATAACATTAAAAATTACTAACTAAATAAAATACTTTGAATTAAATTAACTATAGAATTCCAATAGCTGTATTCAGAAAGCTACAAATTACTGCAGAAAAATTAAGACCTGAATAAATTGAACAACATCCCATATTAATGATTGGAGACATTATTAAGAAATCAATAAACTTAAATCGATCTATAGAGTTAACCCCTATAAAAACCTCAACTTCTTTCATTTATTTTTTATACGTAAATGAAATGCTGATCCTAAAATTCATATGGACATTCTAGGGACCCAAAAGGAATTTAAAAAGTAGAAAGTTAGAGTACTCACATTTCCCAGTTTCAAAACTTAATTACTACAATACCACAGTAGTCAAGACTATATAATATTGTTGTACAGCTCAATGGAATAGAAAAAAATCCACAAATAATCTTATATGCCTATCATCAAAATATTTTGGACAAGGATGCACAGAAAATTCAATGGGAAAAATAATCTTTTTAACAAATGGTGTTTGGGCAGCTGGCTACTTATATGCAAAGGAATGAAGTTAGACACCTACAGCATACCATGAAAAAAGTAACTCAAAAATGTGTCAGAGATTTAATATGAGCTCCAACTATAAAACTTTCAATGTGAACATAGCTACTGTTACTTACTAATCTGTGTGACTCTGAATTAACATATTTTAGATAAGACAAATAAAGCATAAGCAACAAAGAAAATAGAAAAATTATGCTTCATTAAAATTTGAAAAAATTGGGCTTCAAAAGACACCATCAATAAAGTGATAAGATATCCAAAGAATGGGAACTACATTTACGAATCATATATTTTACATGGATATACTGTGTAGATTTTATAAAGAAGTCTTATAACTTGATGGTGAATAGAAAAACAACACATTTTTTAAAAGTTGGACAGTTTTGAATAGACATTACTTCAAAGTAAATATTCAGAGTCACTAAGTACATGAAAAGATACTCAACATTATTAGTCATTGGCAATTTGTATAGCAAAACCGCAATGAGATATTACTTCAAAATATGGTACAGATTGATGTGCAAGTGGTATTACTAAGCTGAAAAAGGAATAATGTATGGTACATGGACAATATGGATGAATTTTGGAAATATCCTTAGTGAAATAAAAGAAACACAGAAGTCCAAGTTGTGTGATTTCATTAATTTAAATGAAATGTCCAGAGAATGCAAATATATGGACTATGGAAAATTTATTAGTAGTTGCTTAATACTAAGAAGATACAGATATATATGGATGATGATAGCTATAGGACGTGGGCTTTATTTTTGTGGTGATAAATTATTACAGATTTAAATAATGGTGATGGTGGCATAGCCTTCTGGATATACTATCAACAATTAAATTGTGGACTTGAAGTGAATTTGGGGATATTTGAAATATATTTTAATTTAGAGAAATAACAAGAAAACAAGCCACCTAATAATTAACTGCCACGATATCTGAATACACACTTCACCACAGAAAACTGCTGGATGGTTAATGGGCTTATTAGAAAATCATTGATAGTATTAGTAATTAAAGAAATGCAATTTAAGACCATAATTAGTTCCCACAACCCAGACATTAGAAATGCAAAAAAAAAAAAAAACTTTAAAGATAAAAACTTTTGAAAATTCCAAATGCTGAGGAAGATGACGGTGAAGTTTAATTCTTTTATATTCCCGGAGAGAATGGTATAGCAACTCTGGAAAAGAGCTTGCTATTTTCTCATAAGGATGTGTCTACACTTATCTGACCAGCCTGCAAATTCTATTTATCCCAGAGAAGTAAAAACCTGTATGTAGATTTTTACAGCATTTTTTTTAAATTTTCAGAAAACTGTGAATTACTCACATGTCCATCAATGAATGACTAGATAAAGAAATGGTATAAATTGAAATACACCTCAGCAATATTAATGGGTAACAACTTGGGTGAATTTAGAATTTATTGTGCTAATTGAACCAAGTCTCAAAAGGCTAAATATGTTTGATTCAATTTAAATAACTCTCAGGAAAACGCAAAATCATTAAGACAGAAAACAGTTCTGCAATTGCCAGATGTTAGGTGTGTGAGGATTTGTTGAAAAGGGAAAGAATGAAGCATTTATTTTTGTGGTTCTGTAACAGTTTCATAATTTGTTTGTGGTGGTGTTTACTTCACTCTATGCGTGTGTTGCTTCTTGGGCTGTACCCATGGCATATGGAGATTCCCAGGGTAGGGGTCTAATTGGAGCTGTAGCCGCCAGCCACAGCCACAGCCACAGCCACAGCAATGCTAGATCCTAGCTGCATCTCAGACTTACACCACAGCTCACAGCAATGCCAGATCCTTAATCCACCGGGCAAAGCCAGGGATTGAACCTGTGTCCTCATGAATACTAGTCAGATTCATTTCTGCTGACTCACCATGGGAACTCCTATATATGTATATCTTTAAAAAATACCCCAAATGCAGGTTTTAACAAAAGGTTATTGACCAAGGTTAACAAGTAGTTTTTTAACTCCTTTCAAAGTAAGTTTAATATGTAAACGTCTTTGATTTTTATATTGCTCATTTTTTCCTTTTGCTTCTGTTTCATAGTAATCTGTAATACATCACTGTTCACCCAACGAACATCTCAGATTTATAAAAGCAAACTATGACTTTATTAGCAGAAATACAATCAATACAGGTCTTAACTGGCATTCAGTGTCAAATAATTACTTTATATTTTAAGCAATTAGCTTTACAGATCCCTTAGCTATGTACACTATTGGTCAGTTAAGGGTCTCAGTTCAATATTTTGGTTACTTACAAAATTTTATTATATTCAACTATGATTTAAAACTTTAAATTTAATCATAGCAACATATTCATGCCAATGCATGTTACTGCCAGAGAATATCCTATGGAGAAATTATTTACAGATATTACAGATATATCTAATGCACTTTTACAATCAAATTGATGTATATATCTTAATGGTTGATCTATTTTTCTGTTTTGGATTTAATTGTGGATCCAGGACATTTGAACATATACTGTTTTTTCTAGCTAAACTGCAATGTTATAAAATAGCACTGTGATCATCAACATGGATATTAAATAATTTTATACCTTCTAAAAAATAAGCCATACGTAAAAGTCCTATCCAGCTTTTTAAATGAATACGTTATTTACTTTGGTAATATCGCATTACTACTCTACCTATAGTTTCTAGGACTAATAGTGAAGAATAAAGAAATAACACCATTTCTCTGTGGCATAATGGAATAACTAGCATTGTTTTTATTGCATGTGAAAAGAAACTTTTTGCATTATAATATACAAAATTGTCACAAGCTAATTTTAAACTAAACTGACCTCTGTTCTAATGTATTTATTATACATGATAGTGACTGTTTAAAAACACATGGCTAAACCTATTATTTGAATATATTTGAATATATTTTATTCTTGATTCATATATAAGAATTTTAACTAATAATCCTTACATACAATACTAATTTCTCTCATGAAAAAAATTTTAAGCAAATAGAACAAAATTATCAGTCATATGACATATGGTTCAGTTTTGGTAAATTTGTACTTGAGGCTTATTTTAGATGGCTATAAACACATATTTATATATCATGGTATTTTTAAACTACTAGAAGTGTTTATAAAATTGGAAACTTGAAAATATAGAGTCAAATAAATCTATAGTCTTTCATCAAAATAAATGTGAAAATATATGTCAAATAATTCTTGAATTGCATATTTTCCATTCAAAATATTCAATAGTATTATCTTCCACTTTGCAAACCAGAATACATAATCACCTTATTGAAAAAAACAATGCACCTAAAATATAAATGTATCCAGGAAATAAATAGAAAAAAAAAAGACTTAAGAATGCAAATAAATAGAGAAAAATGCAACTAAAAATACTCACTAAGATACTCAGTAAATTATGAAAGATGCAAAGAAAAATTGAGTCTAAAAAGTTTCAAAAAATAAAAAGAACCAGTACCATACTGTCTGATTACCGTAGCTTTGTAATATCACCTGAAATCTGGGAGAGTTATGTGTTATGCTTGCTTTCCCACCCCCACCCCCAGGATTGCTTTGGCAATTCTGAGTCTTTTATGGTTCCATGTAAATTTCTGGATTGTTTATTGTAGTTCTGTGAAAAATGTTATGGGTAATTTGATAGGGATTGCATTGAATCTGTAGATTGCTTTTGGTAGTATGGCCATTTTTATAATATTAATTCTTCCAATCCAGGAGTATGGAATATCTTTCCATTTCTTTGAATCCCCTTTTATTTCCTTGATTAATGTTTTATAGTTCTGAGCATATATGTGTTTTACCTCCTTGGTCAGATTTATTCTTAGGTATTTAATTTTGGGGGGCACAATTTTAAAAGGTATTATATTTTTTGTTTTTTTGTTTGTTTTTTATCTTTTCAGGACTGCAACTGTGGCATATGGAGGTTCCCAGGCCAGGGGTCTAATTGGAGTTACAATTGCTGGCCTATGCCACAGCCACAGCAACGCAGAATCTAAGCCCCCTCTGTGACTTAAACCACAGTTCACGGCAATGCCAGATCCTTAACCCACTGGGCAAGGCCAGGGATAGAACCCGCAACCTCATGGTTCCTAGTCAGATTCATTTCTGCTGAACCAAAATGGGAACTCCAGGTATTATATTTTTGTATTCCTTTGCTAATATTTCATTGTTAGTATATGGAAACACAACCAATTTCTGATATTAATCTTTTATCCTGCTACTTTGCTGAATTCGTTGAGCAGTTTTTGTATGGAGTGCTTTGGGTTTTCTATATATAGTATAATGTCATCTGCATAAATTGAAAATTTTACCTCTTCTCTTCCAGTTTGGATACATCTTATTTCTTTTGTTTGTCTGATTGCTGTGGCTAAGACTTCCAATACAATTTTGAGTGAAAGTTGTGGGAGTGGGCAAACTTGTCTTGCTCCAGATTTTTTGGGAAGGCTTTCAGCTTTTCTCCATTATTATATTTGCTATGGGTTTGTCATAAATGGCTTTTATTATGTTATGTTCCCTCTATACCCACTTTGGTAAGAGTTTTGAACATGAATGGATGTTGGACTTTGTCAAATGCCTTTTCTGCATCTATTGAGATGATCGTGTCATTTTAGACTTTTGCTCATGTGATTTATGAAATTGATTGATTTGCATATTCTGAAACATCTTGTGAATTGGAGATAAATCCGACTTGGTTGTGGTGATCTTTTTTATATGTTGTTGGATTTAGTTGGCTAAAATCTTTTTAAGAATGTTTGCTTCTATATTCATCAGAGATATTGGTTTATAATATTCTTTTTTGATAGTATCTTTGTCTAGTTTTAGTATTAGGGTGATGCTGGCTTCATAGAATGTCTTTGGGAGTGTTTCTTCTTCAACATTTTGGAAAAGTTCAAGAAGGATGAGTGTAAATTCTTCTTTGCATGTTTGGTATAAATCACCTGTGAAGCGATCTGGTCTTGGACTTTTGTTTGTAAGGACTGTTTTTATGACATATTCAAATTCATTTCTAGTGATTGGTCTGTTCAGTTGATCTATGTGTGACTGGGTCACTTTGCTGTACAGTAGAGATTGACAGAACACTGTAAACCAACTATAATGGATAAAATAGAAATCACTTCAGAACTAAAGGGAGAGAATAAATGTTTTCAAATAAGTGAAAATGAATTAAAGAATGAGAACTCCAAACTGCCAATCCATCATGTCTATATTTATTTAGTCAGCAAATGCTTTATATAGCCATGCACAGTTCTAGGTGCTTGGAACAAATTTATGGAGCATATTTAAATAATGTAAATTAGATTCTGGCTTCTATAGATTATGTTCTAACAATTTAGTGTTGTAGACAGTTTATTAAATTATCTGGAAAACAATTTCACTTTATGAAATTCTTAAAGGAAGGAGGAAAAAAACAGTTGTGAGCGAAAATAATAGATATGGAAAACGGAATAAAAACAAATTTAAAAATGGCCTTTTTTAAGTACAGATTAAAAGAACTGCAGCAAAAGCAGTAATAAAGGATGCAAAATTTTAAATTTTCCTAACTTACAAAAAAAAACATATTCAAATACAGAGTAGTATCCATAGTACAAGAACAATTTAGAGCAAATGGTATGCTTTACTTTTCCTCCTTTCACATTTCCAATAAAATTAGTTAATATAGGAAAAGACATAAAATCACATTAACGATTATAATAGAAGTTGAAACTATTCAGGACATTTTGAGAAACTCAGTTAGATGGAAAAGAGGTAATCAGTAAAGGGGAGGACATGGTAAACAGGTATTGGACATAGTAAACAGGTCTCTGAAATGTTAGGTTGTGCAGCAGAAATTCAAAGTAAAAATGGGAATGTGTAAATGAGTAAATGTGTAGTTAAACTAAAGAGGATCAGGTGAAATTCTTAATGGTAAACACATTTATCGAAACAAGTATTCCTTCCTCAAAGTCTCAGGTTTTCTAACAGCAAGACTTTTACTCTAATTAGTGTGCAGTACATTTTGTTGTTGTTGTTGCCCAAATTATTTTTTAATTGGTGTTTCTTGATGCTACATTTTTGTTCCCTGAATCCATTTTTATCCATATATCTCAACACAATTTTATTACTTGACAGGCATGCAAATATAGGCAAATTTATTTATGAAGTTATGTATAAAAGATAAAAGCCAAACTGTTTACATGCATCTTTGGGAAAAAAAGACCCAATGTCAGAAAAATAATTAAAGCAAAACATGTTATTTTCACACATGGCTTCAGAACATATACGTCCATATCTATAAAGTGGAATGTAACAGACTATGTGTAAAAATAAATTTTTCTCTTTTAATCCCTTGTAAATTACCTGATCCTTCAGATGTCATATCATTATCCAAAGGTTTTAAGACATAAATATGTATTGAATGATTACATTTAGGGAAAAAAGTTTATCATGGTTAAAGAAAAAAAAAAAAACTAGGGAGAGTAGATCCACTTTTGTCCGCAAATTAACTTTCTTTTTCTCTTCATTAAAACCTTATGTTTAATTTATGATTTTTAAAAATTTTAGTTACCACTGGAAATTTATGTAACAGTTTTTGCTTACAAATTTAAATGTAACGGATGGCATAGTTATGATATTTGATACTCAGTGATACACCCAAATATTCTGATGGAAACCTATTCATCTGTCATTTGATTCTAGAGTTTAATTCTAAAATTAATGACCTCAAATATTTGTTGTCAAAATATGTTTTATTAGCATTCAGCACCTGTCATGCTTTGAAAAAAATGAAACATAAATTAGAATAAGATGATAATGAGAAGAGGAATGTGGTGTTTGCCTATTGGAGTACCTATTTCCATTTTGAAATAATTTTCTTCATTCTTAAGTAGTTAATACACATTTTAATTTCAAATTAGCTAAAACTTTGAGCTTATGTATATCATATAAAGCATTAAGATTATGTATATATTCGTACAGCTGTAGAGTGCTAATAGAAATATGCTAAGGAGGTGCCAAAGGAGTGCTAACAAGGAACTGGGTTAAAGAGAGGATTCAGATATTCAAGGAAAAAGTGGTAATGAGGATCTTCTTACTGAGGCTTCATTAAATAGGTGTTAGGATTTATAAAAAAAAAATGTTCCTTTCATTTTATTTGGTAGGAAAAGGATATAGATTTTTTTTCTCTTTTTTAGTGGTGAAGATATATATTTGTGGTAGACACAATAATGACTCCACCATGATGTCCACAATATAAACCATGGAGTTTGTGAATATATTTCCTCACATAGCAAAAAAGGACTTTGCAGATGTGATTAAGTTAAGGACCACGGGATAGGAAGATCATTTTGAATTATCTGAGTTGTCCCAATATTATTACAAGGGTCTTTAAAAGTGTTATAGGAAGAAACGTGAAGAGAGAAGCAGAGTCAGAGAGAAGATATTATCTTCCTGGCTTTGAAGATAGAAGAAGGGTGACAGAAGCCAAGAAATGCAAGCAGCCTCTAGAATCTGGAAATAGCAAGAAAATCGATTTTCTCCTAGAGCCTCCAAAAGCATTAGAGTCATGGAATCACCTTGACTTTAGTCCAGAGGAATTCAATTTGTACTTCTTACCTCAAAAATGCAATCACAAATTTTTTTTTGTTTAGAACACATGCAGCCCTAAAATGACCAAAGCCAAAAAAAAACAAAAAAAACAGAACAATATGTGTCAATATGTTGCAACAGTAACAAGAGTCAATGCAATGCTATCCTAGTTTGGAAAAATATGCCAATTTGCAACTCTAAAAGGAAAATGGATAGACATGAATGACATTTGCCTTTTTATTTACATATAGTAAATAATGATAGAGAGTCTCACCATTGATTCAAGTTGTTAGTTTTTTGTCTCCTTTAAGAAATAAGCAAGCAACCAAAATGCCATTGAGGGAGGAATGGATAAAGAAGATGTGGAACATATATAAAATGGAGTCTTACTCAGCCAAAAAAAAGGAAATTAAATAATGCCATTTGCAGCAACATGGATTGACCTAGAGTTTATCATACTAAGTACAGTTAAATCAGGCAGAGAAGATAAATATCAATCTAAGTAAAGGTGAAGTAGTATTCACTACCAACATTCACACAACTTCATATCAAAGAACTTATTAAAAATAAAACTTGTCCACAAAGTATCTTTAAAAAACCATCTACCACGTACCTCACAGAGAGGTAATATAAAATACTTAAATATCTAAGAGATATTTCAAACTCTATGTGCACATAAATACATACATATTCACTTTCTTAGAAATGTGTATATCAGCTTTGGTAATGTAATCCCAAATTCCAAATCATAGGAATATAGTCAATAAATATGTAATTAAAAATAAAAATTCTAAACAAAGTCTAGCTAAGTACTCAGTATTACAATAAAGGATCATTTCATTATTCTGATATTTTATCATTTTTCTATAAAATTCTGTTATTCCCAGAAGCAATATTTACTCTGAGCTATGGTAATTATAGTATAAATTATGTTAAAACAATACAAATGGTATTGCATTTACTTGTTTAATGTGCAATGCTAAATCCAACATTTAAATACATATTGTACAGGCAGAAAAAAAAGTAAGCGATCTCATATTAAGTCAATGTAAATGAAACCTGACTGGTCCTGATCCAATTTTTCAACTCACAAAATTTTCTTTTCCAGTACTTCCCATTTGTGACCTACCATCAGTTTAATGTTCAATCTTTCAAAACTATTTTATTTAAAATTAGAAAGTAAAGTTGACATTGTGGAAGAATGTGTTACCTATTGCGCTCTTTTGGATTTAAATTTCCTTTTAAACTGTTCTTTCATTCAGCCTTCCTAGAGTTGCTCTCTCTGAATCACTACCTTTCATTAACTCATACATCCACTCTAAAATAGCTTTTCACCACCATTTTTTCAAAAAGACTACCATAAATTTTTAATTGACTGCCATGTCTCTAAAGCCAATGGACGTTTTTACTCTACATTCATTTATTTATTGCCAGACTATCTACCAACTCAACAAATTTTTATGTGTAAAATAGTCTTGTTAACTGTATTGAATAGCATAGCACAATATTGTACATCAGGAGTTTAGAATTCATTTATCTTAACAGAAAATTTATAGTCATTATATAACTACTCCCCATTAACCTCCTTCTTCCCAGTCCTTGGCAAATAGCATTCTACTTTTTTACTTCTATGGGTCTGATTCTTTTTTTTTGGGGGGGGTGCACATCCATAACATGTAGAAGCTCCTGGGCCAGGGATCGAAAACATGCCACAGCAGCAACTCAAGCTGTAACTATGGCAAGGCCAGATCCTAAGCCCACTGTGCCACAAGGGGTCTTTGAGTTTGACTCTTTTTGTACCTCATTTAAGCATTCTCCTTACTGAATTTACCTCTCTGTGAAATGCACATTATTGACCCCTCTTCATCTTTTTTTTTTTTTTTTTTTTTTAAGGGCGGCACCCATGGCATAAGGAAGTTCCCTGGCTAGGGGCTGAATTGGAACTGTAGCTGCTGGCCTACACTACAGCCACAGCAACATAGGATCTAAACCACATCTGAGGCTTACACCGCAGCTCACAGCAACACCAGGACTCTGACTTGCTGAGCAAGGCCAGGGATCGAAGCCACATCCTCTTGGTTACTAGTTGGATTCATGTCCATTGCATGAATCCAACAGGAACTCTGCACCCTTTTATTTCTTAAAATGTGATTGTTATAAAAGCCAAATATCTTCCTTTGGCTTTTGTACCACAAAATTCTCCTGGAACTGCCTATGCCTTCTTGGCCTCTTGCTCCTTTTCAGGCTCAACCTCCTAGACTTCCCCCAAGTCTTGGTACTAATACCTTTTCTTCTCTCATTATTCATTTCTCAAGTCCTACATTTCAAATTTCCTTCCATAGAAATACCTTATAAATTTACCTTTCACTGCTGAATTCCAGACTCTTTTACCCATTTTCCAATTTTATGTTTCTTTTTAAATATCTTCAGAGGAAATTAAACTTTTTAGTGTAAAAAACAAAATTGCTGATCTTTATCCCCGTTTCCACACCAATTTTTCTCCTCTCCATTCCAAAAGCTAAGCCTTGGCTCACCCCCAATGTCAGCTATCCCAGCGAGTTTACGTAATTGTACAAGTCAGAGATTTAGGAGTCTTATTTGACCTTTCTTTTTACTTAAGACAAGCATATCCAATTTGTCACCAAGTTTTAAATAGATATCCTACATCTCTTCAACACTACCTCTTCCATTAGTTGTCAACTATCACCTCTCCATTCACGTCACGCTGGCCATCTTTGAGTGTCTCATGGCAGTGTCTGTGCCTATGCCATTGCATCTGAAAGTTTATTCTACAACTCTGTGAGAAAGATTGATCAAATATTAAACTTGCTCCTATGTTTCAAAAGTCAGTTCAATTGTACCTTCCTAAAGTAAGCATAAATGATCTCTCTAATATAAATTTCCTATGACACATTTAAATATAAACATGTACCACTCTGGGTCAAAGTATGTTATAGTTGAACTTTGTTGTTAATTTCTTGGAATATTTGATAAATGTCTGTCTTTTTCACTAGACTATAATAATTCTGATTACAGGATTCTGTCTGGCTTTTACCATCCAATCCATTCCAAACACCTAGCATTAATAGATGCTCAATAAATATTTAATAAATAAACCTCATGTTGGTTCTTAAGTACACACAATTTTTCTTTGTTAATTATACCCCCATAAAGCTGGAAAAAACAAAAATAAGTCTTTATATTTCCTGATACATCCCACTCTCCATCTATAAAAATGATTAAAAATAACATGAATTAATCATATGTTTGATATAAAGTTTTAATAATTTGGTATTCAAATGGAAAAATTTAGAGCATTATATTCTTTCTACTAATGTTGAATAGGTAATTAATGTAGGAAAAAAGTAGAATAGTAATAGTGGCAACTGAATCAAAATTTGACAAATGATTGATATCACATTTTCAGAGGTTAGGGGACAAAATAAAAAGTAATGATATAGTTTGATCAGTTACAATGCTTTGCAATCACTCTCACTGTATTCTGGATTTCTCCCATACCTCTTCCCAGGGAAAGAGCAAATACAGATTGCTGCACAAGGTATAGCAATACTTAGATTTAAAGGGAAAGTAATAAGAAGAATACCCTGGATTACTATTTTTTCTACTTCTTATCAGTACTTCAAATTGCATGTATGGTGACCTGACTACTGTTGTATTTTATAACCCCATTTAACATATTTTTAATTTTTTTTTCATTTTATTTTAATATAAGAAAGAAAAGGGATCTATCACCAATTAAACTGAGGTCTAATTCAAACTGCAAAGAAGTAAGGTTATGGGTTTCCTATCCTATGAAAAACAGCCAGAGCAAAATATTTTAATTACATAGTTGCATAAAATCAGCTTGTCATTTGCCTGTTTCACAATATTACCCAGATGTATCATTTATGAATATTTAAAAGAACATACTGTTTTAATTGGTACTATTGTAGATAAGAATAAATAAAAGAATTTCACTTGCAAATACCTCTAAATAATTTTAGAGAATTAACTTCTTTTTAAAAGCAAATCCATGAAAGCTCTTAAATATGCATAAACTTTAAGATTTATAATACATTAATTAGAATCTGAAATTTAAAGAATAACCTTCAAAGTATTTTCCTTTGATGACTGATTATATAATATGGCTTATGGATCTATATTCTATAATTGATTATCTAATTCATATTGTAAACCATCATTTTCAATTATACTAAAGAATGCACTGTGCATACTAGAATTCTCAGCTCCAGGGAAGCAACAGAGAAGACTTTAAATATACTTATATTTAACATATCAATATATGTAACATATGTTGAGGCTTTGTTTTGAAGTAAAGTACTACTGAAATTATGTAAACTAATTTTGATTTTATCCAGAAGTATGTTTAATTTGTATTAACCTTCCATTTCATGAGAAATATTTTATATTGTCCTATTTTCTTTGAGGAACAAAACAAAGAAATAAATTTTTTCGTGTGTTTCAAGATACCAAATTGAACATATATAATAAGAGTGAAATTGAAAATTGGAATTTGTTGTTTGGTATGCTGAGTCTCAGGTAAATTGAAAGTTTAACCATGAAACAACTTTGTCCTGGTAATGTCATAGGTATTTGCTGATCTGTAATAAAAAAGTAAAACAAGATGGAACAAATATTTTTCTCGCACTCTTGAAGTTTCCTTACCTTCTAAAAATGCTATCGTGTCATTATTTAATTTGTAATTCGCCTCAATTAAATTGAATATTTTAACTTGGCTACTATAGACTATGTGTTAAAGAATAGAATAATGCAACACATGCCACTGCATGCATGTATGTATGTATGCATGCATTTACTTATTTATTTATTTATTGGCTGCATCCATGGCATACATATGTACCCAGGCCAGGGATGAATCCAAGCCATGGCTGTGACTTATTCTGCAGCTGTGTTGCTACTGGATTCTTAAGCCCATCCACCAGGCTAGGGATCTAACTCATGCCTCCACAGCGACCTTAGCTGCTCCAGTTGATTCTTAACTCACTGTGCCACAGCGGGAACTGCTATCACTGCCTTTATAGGTTGCTTTACATCTGTAGTTTTCTAGTGCAGTTTGTGAACCTCTGTGGGAACCAGTAAAAATTTCAGTGTGTTCATGAGATCAAAGTTACTTTTATACTAAAGCTAAGTTGATGCTTGCTTTTTTTTTTTTTTCCTGTGTTGTATTTCCAGTGATGTTGCAAAACAGTGTTGGGTAAGACACTTGATGACTAATTACATATAAAAGTAAAGGCATTCAGCTGCACTGGTAGTCATTGAATTCGGCTCCACACCCTGAAAGAGATAAGGATGAAGACAGCTCACTACCAACCACTACCACCACCACTACCACCATTACAAGAACAATAAATACCCATTTTATTGAATAATATCCTTGATGAAGTTGTGGATATAATCCATTTTATTAAACTGCAGACTCTGTGTATATACAATTTACTCAGTGTGACCAAATGGGAAATACACATAAAATGCTTTTATTGCAATGTGATGGTTATGCCAAAAGTAATCATGACTTTTGGTTTAAAAATTTCACCAGATTCTGTTTTCATGAAAAAATAATTTTTACATGAAATAATAAGAGATAGTAAAACTACAGTTTTTCAGATTTGAGTATTTAGCAGAATTTTCTTTAAAATAAATTAATTAGGTTGGCCATTTCAAAGAAAACAGCACACAGTATTTTAAAAATTAATAATAAATTAAACTTTCAAGTATTATCAGAATTTTGGAAAGTTTTATCATGATCTTGATAGCTTCTTTACTTCAGGATGTCTCTGGTTCCATCCATGTTGCTGCAAATGGCATTATTTTGTTCTTTTAATGGCTGAGTAGTGTTCCATTCCAATCACATCTTCTTAACAGTGAAGTAAGTCAGAAAGAGAAAGACAAATACCATATGATATCACTGATATCTGGAATCTAATATATGGCACCAATGAACCTTTCCACAGAAAAGAAAATCATGGACATGGAGAGTGGACTTGTGGTGGTCCACAAGTTGCCATCGGGGTTGCCATGGGGGAGGGTGAGGGAGTGGGATGGATTGGGAATTTGGGGTTAATAAATGCAAACTATTGCCCTTGAAATGGATAAGCAATGAGATCCTGCTGTATAGCACTGGGAACTATGTCTAGTCACCCATGATGGAGCATATCAATGTGAGGGAAAAGAATGTGTACCTGTAGGGGTGACTGGGTCACCTTGCAGTACAGTAGATAACTGACAAAATACTGTAAACCAACTATAATGGAAAAAATAAAAATCATTATAAATGAAAAAGAAAGATGTCTCTGGTGTGCTGTGATATCAATTCATGTTATATTTTAACGTTTTACAGTGGAATGTGTCAAATCTCAGAAGGTGGAAAGTGAGTAAATAATTTGCAAATGAGCAACATGAAATGTTACACACTCATGAACAGGTAAAATGTTCATTCAAAGGAAAAAACAGATCAATGAATTAGAATGTAAAACAGTTCTACTACTTCAGATGATTAAAGATTCAATAATACAATTATATTTTAAGAAAACACTGCTAATTGAGTTTTGGTGTAGTATCAAAGAGATCCACAATTACCTGAAAAGACTGATGATTTTTCAACATCTTTCTGTGTAATGCTAGATTCTCTTTATATACTGCTATCAGAATGGCATATCTCAACAGTGTGGTGGCAGAATGAAAGTGTTTTCCTCCATTAAGCCGGATATTAAAGAAATTTGGGAATGTAAAACAATCATTTTTTTCTCAAAGATTTACATCTTTATTTTTGGAAAATATTCTCATAAATATGTTGCTTTGATGAATATACTATTGTTAATGTTTAAATATGGAAATAATTAAATTTCTCAATTTTCATTTCAATTTGGTAAATATAAATATATATAACACATAGGAGCAAAACAATTTGAGGTCTTCACCTTTCAAATGTGTAAAGGTATTGTGGAAGCCAAAATTTGAAAGCTAGTGATCTATGTAAATTTGGAGAGAACATATTTGGTGGCATAAAAATAAATTTTATATTCTTCTAAGAAAGAAGTTAATATTTGAATAAGGAATATGCATTCATAATTTCACTCTGGTTAATAATTATTTAACATAATTCACAATATTTGGGTTAATCCTTTTTCATTTTAAGAAATGATAGAAACAATTATTATTTTCCTCTTTTTTCTTTGTTATAAAGAGGTATGCATACAAGAATACAAATTAAATGAGTTAAGTTAACTAAGTTAAAATAAGTCTATATTTGGACTTCATTTTGGCTCTAAGGAAACTAGAGACTCTTGTCTATAATGTAACTTTTTGTCACAATACATATAGCATGGTGTGTTTTAGTCAGGCTATGCCTGTATCAAATCATTAAAACATATATATTTTGATTTATTAGCCATATCTGGAGGCAGGCAGACCAGCATTTTTTTCAATTACTCAATGATACAGGCTTGCTCCAATCTTCCGCAGGAAATCGGCTTTGGTTCTAAAGCATTGACTTCTTCTTCTTTATGGATACTTAAGCTCCATATGGCAAGCAATCACATACCCATCCCTTGATCATTACTGGTAAATATTGGCTCAGATGAATTATGATTTATTCTCAAACATATTCACATTACAGCTGAATCCAAACTGGGTTTCTGTTAAAAAAAATAAGGGAAATTACATAGAGTACTAATTAATATATAACTGTTATGTGATAATATTTGTATGTCTGCAAACTCATTTTTTTATTCTGTGAATTATTTTATTATGGTAAAAAAATTTGAGAGTTTCAGAATCAATAATCTATTGACCTTAAAAATGTAGGTAGAATTTGTTCTTGCTATTAGTCAAAGATTTTTCATGATTTGTGTAAATTAACTTTTAATTTCCACTCTAAAAGTTACAATGCAAACAGGAGCAGGCTTCTGAGAAAGTTCAAATAGACCTTGGGTATTCACATTCAAATGTTTAAGGACATTATCAAGGATCCTGGATTTCTTCAATCATCTCTCCCACCATCTACAGGATATAGACTTTGATTTTCAGGAATGATTTGTTTTTCAGTTTTATCCACTGATATATTCCAAGCATTCAGATAGCTAAAATACTTTTTCCATATCATGGGGACTCGCTAAATATTATAGAATAAGTTCATTGTTGTCCAAATTCTCCTACAATGTATTTCTTTTTCAGTTATAGTTAATAGAGCCCATCCATCTCCAGACAGTAACCATCTCAGTTATTTTACATATCTATGAGGTGATGTTTTCTGCTTAGTATTTATTGCTAAATATTTCAAACAAAATGTTTGTAATAAATTTTATTTGTCCAATATTTTTCATAAGAGTAGTTATCTTCTAAGATAAATTTGGTCTTCCTAAGTATAGTGATTTGAGTACATATATTCTTGTATAATCTACTAAATCTTGAAAATGCTTGAATAAAAAGTTATGAATACAGTTGGCTGATTTCTCCAAATTCAGTACTTTCAAAATTATCTGCAATTTTTGGCCTAATAACTCACTAGTAATTCAGTAATTCCTTCTGATGTCTTCATCATCGTTAGTTGATCTTCTATGTATATTTTACTACTTAATATGCGCCACATGGAAATACAAACTTTACTCTCCGTACATATTCTTTTTTATTCTAAGTAATGACGAACTTATCAAATCTAGATAAAAATAGCTTAATGATTCCTTTGACTATATTCTACTTCACTCTTTGCTGGTATTAATAAAAGAGCCATGTTTTCAGGCAAATGTAAAATTTCCCTTAAAATTTACAAAGTGCAGCTCGCAAGATGTTATTATTGTCTAATATCCGGTAGAGACAGATGCAAAAAATAGTAGATTAAGAAGGTAAAACATCAAACTTTTGATGTTTTGTTTTCCCAAAGAAAGTTTCAGAATGCATAAAACTACAAAAGAAGCAGAAATATCACAGGACATCTGCTTTCTTGGTTTTTGTTAAAACTGGTGCTCAGATGTAAAATATCAATATGTCAAATATTATTATAATTTCTAAATACACTACACAACAACATAGTGTGAAGACATGATTTTATTATCTTTCTTATTTTATGATCTTGTATAACACGGCTTAGAATTGCTTCTTTTATTATATATTATTATTTCCAGACGATTTTTTTAAAACCAGAAAACAGCTTTACTATTCTACGATTATTACTTAGAATAGATCAAAGTTTGGCAGTGTACTCCGGGGAATGAGATAGCAAAGGATGTATTTTACCGTATACTAAAGAGGAGCACATTGGTGAGGTAGCCACATGCAATGACAAGAGACAGGCTTTGGGATTATAGAATCCTCCATTCTAGCTGAATAAAACTGGCAAAAAAACCTAGGGTATTCTTGCATACTTATCTGAGAAAATAACGTAATAATATTTACTTACTATCATTTTTTGAAAATAGAGAATTCATTTGAAATTTTGGTGTGTCATTTAACTATTATTTAAAGATTATGAGTCTGAAGATTGAAAGTTGTATTTTATCCATTCCAAGCTGATCAGTGCCCACTCTTACTGCAAAGAACAGTGCAAACAAAATTTTACAAGGCTTTAAAGTTTGAAAAGTTGTGGTGATTCCAAAGAAGCTTTATCATGTTGATTAAATATTTATTTACTCGTATTTATTCAATTATTTATCCTTTCATTCATTCAGTTATTCAATCAAAATACTTCTATGGTAAAGCCTCTTTAGTTATTCACCAAAACTTTCTTTTGTCCTTGGGTACACAACTAGAGTTGATTTCAGAACCTTCCTTACAAATAGTTGTGGCATTATGACTTATTTATAGCCAATGAGATTTTAACAAATGCAAAGTACACTGCTTCAGGCTTGTCCGTACAAAACCATTGCACAATCTCCATGATATTCTTCCCCCTTCTGTTGGCTAGAGGTCAATGCTAAGACACATAGTGAAGATGGCATTTTCTTAATAATCCAGGTCCTAAAAGACTATGTGTTATAGCAAACTCCCACCAACTATTATATTTTACATAACTGAAAAATAACCTGATTTTAAAAAATCCGTCATATATTGAAGTTTTTACTAGCATTCCTTTAAAAAAAAGTCTACCTCTAAGTTGTACATAATTTTTGTTCTTGGCTCAGTAGTAGATAAAACACAGTCTTTGTGAATAGTTCAGACTTTATTGAGAAAGCCAAAAGTATAATAAGTCACAAGTAATGTATACCATCATAGGATAGAGATCAATTATATTCATAGGATACCATAGTCTGACAAAGGAGGGATGTTTAACCTCCTTAACTGAGACCGAGGAAAATGGAGGCAATTTATAAAGAATCACAACAGAGGCCATTATTGACATTGATTTTAAAGAACTAGTTGAAGCAAGGAGGGAAAGAAAAAGGTAGTCTCAGAGAAAACAGCATGGAAAATGGTAGAGGCATGTATCTATACCTCCCTCTATCTATCTATCTCTCTCTCTCTCTCTCTCTATCTATCTATCTATCATCCATCTATCTATCTACCTATCATCATCTATACATTTTATCTTGCACAGCATGGTATGAGTATTAAGGAGTAATTGTTTAGCTTTCTGACATTGGTTGTCCTCCTATATCCTGAAGAGAAGTGGGAGTGGCCTCTGCAAGTCTAGTTACTGTTTTGGGGATGAATGTGCTCCTCGCTTTATTACCCTTTCTTCATCTGCAGATAGTTTTAATTCACCCCCTGGCCCATGTCCACATGGAAGTAAAAATTTCCTAGTAACAGACATAACATATTGAATTCTAATAATTCGCAATCCCCAACCAGATATTGTCTAGCTTTCAAGGAGAAAATGAGCACATGTTCTTAAGTGAGAAAGTCCAAGCTCAAGCTATTTCCCTGCCACTTATGAGTTGTGTGATTTTTAATTTTTGTTAAAAAAATGTTTTGCCTGCACCCACAGCATATCAAAGTTCCTGGGCCAGGGACCGAATCCGAGCCACAGCTGGGACCTATGTCACAGGTATGGCAATGACAGATCCTTAATCCACTCTGCCACAGTGTCAACTCCTTAGCTGTGTGATTTTTCTTTTTCTTTTTGCTTTTTAGGGTCGCACCTGCAGCATATGGAAGTTCCCAGGCTAGGGTAAAATCAGAGCTGGCCTTCATTGTAGCCACAGGAATGTGGGATCGAAGATGTGTGTCTGCAACCTACACTATATCTTGTCGCAACACCAGATCCTTGACCCACTGAGCAAGGCCAGGGATCAAACCTGCATCCTCATGGACACTAGTTGGATTTGTTTCCACTGCACCACAATGGGAACTGCCAGCTGTGTGATTTTAAAGAAAATCTCAACCTCACTGGTCTCATTTTTTCATAACAAAATAGGCTCCATAACTTCTAATCTCTAACTTCTTCCACATTATAAATTCTTGGCAGTAGGTATTGCATTCTCCTTTGGAATCCTTTCATGAACCTTCCTATTATTCCTCTCTCTCAAGAAAACTATTATTCTGGCTGTCTGAGTGACCTTATCTATACTTTTCTGAGTCAACTACAAACCCCTACTGCTTCTAAAAGCACTTCTTGCAAAGTACTTTTTCTGGCTAGTCCAATATTCCACATATGAACCTTCTATTCCAAAAACAAACTGTCAGGCTGAGTTTTTACTGCCAAATTTGATGTGGGATAAGAAGAGCTCTCTCTTGTTTTTATTTCTCAAGTGATTCTATAGTTTTTAAGCTGTGTGTCTGTGTTGGGGTTGAGGTGGGACTGAAATGCAAATCTCTACCTATGAAATTTTTACAGACTCCACTGTCATTGTATAAATCCATTATGCTCAACAATTCCGTTTTAAAATATATATAGACTCCACATATTTGAAAAGCACTTTAAAGCACTTCAGTATTCTTAAATGATTTGTTTTTCTCACCACTAAACATTTTAAATTAAAAATATGTCATATAACCCTTTAATAATATAGAGTATTTGAATTCTGCTTATAGAGACTCCTGTTTTGAGCCAAGCCCCTATGTGGAAAAAACATACATAGTTATGGTTAATTCCTTATCATTCATCTTATTTTATGCAATTTCACATTCTAATATCAACACTCTAATTCTCTTGATGGCTCTCCTACGATGCATATTAAATCAATGAATGATTACATGCCTGGATTGTATAAATGATGTACTCTACCTAATTCAAAATCTAATAACCAAAAGTAGTTTCCATGTGAATTTTTTAGCAGATAGTTTTAGACATAACATGGCACTGTGTTCAGTATTCATTGGGGAATAAATGAGCTTCTGAAGCATTGTAAAGGCAACTGTCTTAGCTGAATCCTGGTAATGTCTTCGTTTTTATATTCTTAAAGTATTGAATGAGGGCAATTATTATTTGGGGTAAGAACTTACCTGATAGGATAAATTGGACAATTGAGAAACTTAAGTGCATAATTCAGTTGTAAAACTTTATTTGGTATAAATACTCTTGGCTACTTTTTAAATTTGTCAATTCACAGTATAATGTTTCAACTCTTTTGTCCCATACAAATATCAACTATATCAAAATGTGGTTATATATCATTTGATATATATATTTGGAGCTGTTAGTAATTTTTACTAAATATTTTCACACCACACCCATTCGTGAAGGTAATATTAATTATCGTTATGCACGTAATTACAGCAACAGTAAGAACATATAGTGCTTACTCTGTGTCAGTTACTACTTTAATAATTTTACATTGATTTATTTAATCCACCTAGAAGCCCTTTGAGTTATAAATAGTATTTGCAATATATTATGGAGAGATGGAGGTAAACAAGTGGTTAAACTATCTTGCCCAATTTCACACAGCCAGAAGAAGTGAAACATATTTCATTGTTCAGAACACAGATACAGTAGGGGACAAAGCAAGAGTCACAAAAGGAGAAAAGGCAAAAAATCATCTTTGGCATCTGCCTGTGAAACTAAATGTATTAAAGTATATATGAAATCTTCAGAGTATTTAAAGACAGAAAGTATGTATTGCAGGAAGAGGTGAAATGTCTTGAAGACAGAAGGTGAAGAACAGGGATTGGCCTTGAAATTAGGTCTCTTTAAGGGATAGAACAAAGGGAGATTTCTGTGTGTTCTGTATAAGAAGAGGATGAGACCGAGGTTTCAAGAAACACCTCAGGACCTAAGTAAACCCAAGAAAGGAAAGGCTGCAGAGTGTCGGTCTCTGTGAAGATAAATCCTACCTATTCTCATGTCTCACTAAGGATATGGGAGCAATGAAGAGGTCCACAACTGAAGTGCCATGGGCAGCAGGAAACTGAAAAATCACTGATAAATATTTGGTTATGGGAGACAAAAAACATACAAAGGTGTCACAAATATTCATTGGAAGTTGAAGGCCAACAATATCTAAGATTACATTTTTTGCCATGTCTAGGTAGGAATTCACAGAGGGTTTGGCACTGATAGGTATTTGTGTGTGTGTGTGTGTGTGTGTGTGTGTATGTGTATGTGTGTGTATAAATAATATTGAAAGGGTGGTAATGTTATTTTGGATTTAATATGTCTTATTAGGGTATTTGTTGCCATTTCAATGGATCATCAGGAAAATGAGATAAATTTAATTTAATAATTTGATTTAATATTTTAAATTATCAGCATAATTGTTTAGTCAGATAATTAAGGTAAATTTTTGAAATAATTCTGTTTTTTGTCTTTTGTCTGTTTAGGGCAGCACTGGCGGCACATGGAGGTTCCCAGGCCAGGGGTCCAATTGGAGCTACAGCTGCCAGTCTATACCACTGCCACAGCAACACCAGATCTGAGCCACATCTGTGAACTACACCACAGCTCACAGCAATGCCAGATCTTTAAGCTACTGAGTGAGGCCAGGGATCATACCTGCAACCTCATGGTTCCTAGTCAGATTCGTTTCCGCTGAACCACGACAGGAACTCTGAAATAAATTTCTTAAAGGAGGTGAGCATTATACCTGACACAAACTCAGTCTATGTTGTGTATTTTTATGAATATAACTACTCCAGGTATCAATGTCTCTCAGTCACAAACTTACTTTTCTATGACTTCTATTATGATACTGTGTTAGGACATTGAAGACATTTGTTCTATTTTATAATCAAGTTATGCATAATGTTCTGTAAATATTAATTACTAGAAGGAGATCAAATAGCTAAAGGAAGAAATATTATTCTTTGCTCTTAGTTTACTGAGTTTTTTTTTTTTCCAATTTGCTATTAGTTCCTTTCATAAATACTCATTTTTTTTCAACCTGGCAATGGCGGTTAGTTCCAGTATTGAGTTTAATCCATTTTGCCATTTTTTTCTAATGATAGCTAAACTAACACCACTATGTCTTTAAGGTTAACAGCACAAGAAAACTAGTACTCCATCCCAGAGTTTTGCATCTCATTTCTGTAGGGGTCTCCTTGAAGCATAAAGCCACCAGATTGCTAAGCAGTATTCCCCCTCAGAAATCTAAGTTTCTCCATTGGACCTCTTTTCCACTCTTTGCTGTTTCCAATTTCCAACCATTTTCTTTGCTTATTCTGTGAGTGGTAGTAACCTCCTGGAATGTCTATGTCTGTGAAACCTTGGCATTCACCAATTCTTCAGATCATAGTGAACGTTTATTTATATAACAATGTCTCCAGTTTTGTTCTCTTGGTTGGACCCTCAATAATCCAGAAAGTGGCCTACACTATGAAATTACCTCAAGGACTGGCTCTGAAGACTGGTCATTTTCTTGGGTTTCCTCTCACAGGCGATCTCCTTTAAAATGGAAAATTGAATATGGATAATCCATGGCCTGTAGTGATAATGTAGTCAGCTTTCAAGAATTCCCTCAATAATCCATACCTCATGTCTTTGTGTAATCACCTCCTGTATTGAATCAGGACTTGCGCTATGGCCAACAGAATGTTATGTAAACAACAGTTTATTTCTTATGAGTCTAGGTCATAGTAGGCATTTGAGCTTCTGTGAGTTGTAAAACACTTCCTCTAAGGTGAAGCTAGGCTGCATGCTTTGAGTATATACAAAGAGGTCCATGTGGAGAGAAACCAAAATATTTGCAAAATGTTAGCTCCAACTGATCATGTGCAGTCAAGCTGCTCCTAACCTCAGTCAAACCTTCAGATGAATGGAGATACATGATGGCCATGGAATTAACTTTGATGCCTTGTGTAGCCAAGTTCTTCTCAAAATACTGTCGACATAAACTATGTGAGATAATAAATGATTATTATTGTGTTGAATCCACTTTATTTCAGAGTTACTTGTCAGGCAGTGATAAGATAAACAGTACACATAGTTTTACCATTAATGAAAATATGATCTACAGTTAAATATGATGAAGTCTTCTTTGAAGAAACAGCCACAGGAGAATGTTTGAGGAAAAACAGACACCTGGACCACCCTATGAGAATGTTTCCCTTGAGGGCATTAGTTTACAAAAGAATCTGAGAAGCTCAAGTTGTTTAACTTTACCTAAGCTGTTATCACAAAAACAAGAGAACATTTAAATCAACCTTAAAATAAGCTCCCTCTTTATCTTATAGCATCCGGGTCAATATTCTTAAAATAGCAGCAACATTTTACTTGTTTTTATTGCAGGATTACAACATAAATTGAAAGGATACACTCTTCAAGTCTTTTATGTCAATGCCAGGGAGGGACTGGGAAGAAGTGGGGCCCATAGCTTTGTTTTGGGACATATGAGGAGTTCAAATGAAGCTTAGGATTTTGAATCTGATCCTACCAGTTGACATTCAACCCTGCCATGTAAGGAAACCAGGTTTCTCTTGATAACATCCAATAACCTTAACTGGAGTTGACTGGAAAGAAAGAGATGCCTATTCTCTTCTAGCTTCTCTCTCATTATTATCCAATACCACCAAAACCTATAATTATGATTAGATCAACAGAAGATCCAGTGAAAGAAGTACATATTGCTTATATACCTATAAAGGGTAGCATTTTGTTAATTTATGTCTGCATAAACTGGGATAACCTGTGTGTGAGTGAATTGTAATGCTTTTGAAAGAAGTAGAACAGAATACGACATGGATCAGCCAAAATTTGTGGATTTAGAATATAATGTTTTAGCTCAAGTAATGGCTGGCAGCTCTAACAGTTTACTTAGTTGATAGACAAAATCTTGTGTTCAACAGTGACATATGTTTAATAGGTTGAGATGCTAGAACTCCTGCCATAACAGAAACAGAAATCACAAAGCTCAGAGAGACAGAAATACTGAAGTGGTTTTTAACATTTTTGACCTACAATCCTCCCACTCCAAAACAATATGGTCTGAGAGACACTGAGAAAACAGTCTTTTCAATAATACATTGAGATACACATTAATGAATAATATAAGTTTTGAAGTCACTGTCCTCTGACAGTGGGAGATGGTTTTGCTGATTTCAGCAGAAGATGATGGGTTCCTAGAGTAAAAGACACAATACAAAAACAATGAATAGCCATACACAGCAGAGGCATATTTATTTAATAAGAAAGAGAAACAAAGTGGTATTAGAGTGTTTTGCCTTTAGACATCTCAGGTTATGGGTAAATGGGCACAGAATCATCAGTGAAGTAAATGGTCACCAAGGACATTTTTACCTAATTTATATAGCAGAAAATACCAAGACTGGTCTTTGGAAACATGTCTGGGGCATTCATAATGAACAGTCATAACCTTTTACCCGAACTAATTCATAGACCAAGAAGAGTTCATTGAGAAAAACAGAAACTGCAGACCCTTAAAGAATGACTCTTCAACTCTGCTAGAAACATATCTTCACTGCTCCTACGAAGGGATTAGCAACTATTTACTAGAGTGTTGTTGACTAGGCAAAAGAAAATGCCAAGATAGTTCAGGAAATTTAGACAGTCTCTGCATACAGACTAATTTTTTGAGACCCCCAAATATCAATGTCGCTGTGTTCTGCTATTCAAATTTGGATGTAGTGGTGGTCAGATGATACATAAACATTTTTTTTTAAAGGGCCACACCTGCAGCATATGGAAGTTCCTGAATTAGTGGTCAAACTCTAACTATGGCTGCTGGTCTATGCCACAGTCATAGCAACACCAAATACTTAAGCCACTGAGTGAGGCCAGGGATTGAATCTGCATCCTCATCGATATTAGGTTTGTAACCCACTGAGCCACAATGGGAACTTCTAAAATCAATTTTTTAATTACAAATAAATTCCTTTAAAAACTACCAATTATTTATTCAATGATGGGTTGCTAATATCTAATATCGCTCTGGACATTCCTGCTTTTAAGCAAACATCTCATAAATACATCATAAATAAATTAAAAACACACAAAATTTACCACAGCAAACGTTTTTTTTTAATTTTTAAATTTTATTTTACAAGTTTTTTAAAGTCATATTTTATTGAAGTAGAATTTATTTACAATGCAGTGTTAGTTTCAGATGTGTAGAAAAGTTATTTGTTATACATATTTTTGTCAGATTCTTGTTCCTTATAGGTTATTAAAAATATCGAGTATAGTTCCTTATGCCATGTAGAAGTCCTTGATGGTTATCTACTTTATATATAGTAGTTCAAATATGTTAATTCCAAACTCCTAATTTATTCACCACTCCTTTCCTCTTTTGTAACCATTCGCTTGTTTTCCAAGTCTGTGAGTTTTTTTTTTTTTGTAAATAAAAAATATACTGTATCTGTATCATTGTTTTAGGTTCCTCATATAAGTGTATATGTTAAGCATTACTTACAATAGCTTAAACATGGAAGTAACCTAAATATCCATTGACAGATAGATAAGTAAAGAAGACGTGGTACACATATACAATGGAATATTACTTAGCCATAAAGAAAATGAAATGATGCCATTTGCGTCAACGTGGACCTAGACATTTTCAAACTAAGTGAAGTAAGCCAGTGAAAGGAAAATATGATATCACCTATATTTGGAATCTAAAAAATTCGATATATATGAACTTATATACAAAAGAGAAACAGACCCACAGGCATAGAAAACAAATTTATTGTTACCAAAGCAGAAAGGGGGTGGGGGAGGAATGAATTAGGGGTTTGTGATTAATGGATACATACTACTGATTGTCATTTTTTTTTTTTTTGCTTTTGCTTTTTAGGACTGTACCCATTGCATATGGAAGTTCCCAGGCTAGGGATCAAATTAGAGATACCAGCTACCGGCCTATGCCACAGCCACAGCAATGTGGGATCCAGAGCACATCTGCAACCTACACTACAGCTCACGGCAGCTCTGGATCCCCAACACTCTGAGTCCAGGGATTAAACTTGAATCCTCATAGATATTAGTCTGATTCATATCTGATTCATATCTGCTGGGCCACGATGGAAAGTCCCAGGCTGTCATTTTTTAAGTGCATAATTTCTTTCTCTTTTAGCAAGAGATTAGGGAGAATTACATTTCATAGCTAAGAGTAAGATAGAAAATAGCTATTTAAAAATAATAAGAAATGTTATTTCTGTGAGTAAAAGAAGGAAACTACAAGGTACTTGGTGATATACTTTTGAGTCGGGGACAGATAATCATCCACATCTCTCAGATACCTGCCAATAGCACACCATTTTACTTACTATAGTAATTGCAAGCATTACTAAAATAATTTTAATGCAAATAATGCAACTGATTTTAGAAGTTTATATACTGATATAAAATGAGGGGGAGAATATTTTTCTAAAGTAGCAGAGTAACCACTTTATCAAGAGCACCTGTTATTATTGTTATAAACTCACATTCCATAGACTAAACCAATATTTACCACTTAAACTTCATCCAGGCAGTAGATTAATGGATTCTATGATTGAGCATATAAGCTAGTCATTTTTGAAATGCTTCAGCCCACTCGGAATCATAGTTTTAACTTGTTTAATATATGGAGACTAGCATTCTATTATGATGGGCTCAGTTTTAAACTTATGGGGTCTGAAATCTTGGAAGTGGTATAAAAAACATTCATAATCTGGATGAAGTGACTGGGAGTTTCCTACAATAGTCTATTAATTGCTTTGCAATATAATCCACTTTCTAAAATTAAATATTAGTGTGAAGAGATGACAATCAAATAATAAATACATTATTGAGAAGATGCTATTAAGATAATAAGATATAATTACATTCCCACAAACCAAACTTGCCTGTTTGTTTTTTAATTTTATGGTAAATATTTGCAACTCTATTAGATTCACACGAAATTCCATATAAATATATATTATTTTTATTATTAATATATATATATATATTAATAATATATATTATTTTATTAATTATATATATATATCATGCAGATGCACTGAAATAAAATTGAGTCATGCCTTTAAATACTTGAATATGCAAATACATAGGTACTACTATGTATTAAATGACAAATGACATAAAGGCTCCTATCAAAGCTATGGAAATTTAGAATAATGGGAGAGAAGAATGTTTACAGTTCAAGGGGTACTTATGTGTCACAAACTGTGCAAAGTGTTTATATACATATATATTATATATGAGTACATACATAAAATATTTTGAATTCTTAAAATATGAAGAGAAGTACCTTTGCTTTACGTATCAAAAATTCAAGTTCAGAAACATGAATTTAGATTAATGAGGATTAGAGACATTTTTTCCCCAAAATGTATGTTCTTAATCAGAAAGCAAGTAAATTACACCTTTCCTTTCTTAGAAATATTTTACAGTCTTTCTAACTTTGACCTATTAAATGTCTCTATGTTAAACATTAAGGAAAACTCTTCAAAGAGAATTAGTCTAGGGTAAAATCTTTACAGTATTTACTTTCTCTGGAGTGTATCACCCCACTTCAGGTTTGGTACAGTGCCAGCTTGAGCATGGGAAATAGTCACATTTATGAGATAATTTGTGGATCCTTAAATGCTGCTCTTCCTTACCCCTTTCACATATATCCTGTATTATTCGCTTCTATAATGTTTGGCAGTATATTCCACTTTCTTAGTATCAGAAAAGGAAAAAGAAAATCATTAATTTAAACTTGATTTGGGACACATTGTATGACAGACTCAAATGCCTAAGAACAGAAGCCATGTGAGATAGAGGTAGGCATGGAGATTGTTAGCCCTGCACTGAAACTTGGAATATATGGATTACACAAGTGTATACTGAATAGATAACAGCAGGGCTTGTGGAGGCTAAAATGCATGTAGAGAACTATAGGGTTTAATAGACTTTATTAGAGTTCAGAATCATGTCCCTACAGTTAAGCACAACTACACCAGTTGAGTGCCAGTTAATTGGGATTAGTTTGGGAAATGTGTTCATCTTATTTATTTTCAGCTATAAATCCTAAACATCTATTTTGTTAGTATAAGATACTAGTACTAGCAGAGTTTCAACTGTGGTGCAATGGGTTAAGAATCCAACTGCAGTGGCTCAGGTAATCTTGAAGTTTAGATGGTGGAATAGAAAGACTGGAACTCAGCTTCTCTCAGAAAAACAACAAAATTACAACCAAATGCCAAGCAACCTTTAACCAAATGGACTGGAAACTTTCCAAAAGATATTCTACTCCAGAAGACAAAGAGCAGACCACATCAAGAGGTAGGAGGGGCAATTATGTGATATAAGCAACCTGATACCTCCCAGCCCACAGACTGGAAAGTGACTGTATCACAGAGACTCACCTACAGGAGTGAGAGTTCTGAGCACCTCGTCAAATCCCCATGCCTGAGGATCTTGCACAGGGAGAAAGAGCCCCCGGAGCATCTGGCATTGAAGGCCAGTGGGACTTGTGTGCAAGAGCTCCACAGGACTGGGGGAAACACAGACCCCATTCTTGAAAGGTGCACATAGACTTTTTATGTGCACTGGGTCCCAGGTCAAAGCAAAGTCTCCATAGGAATACAGGTCACAGCTGACTGGATCTCCTGGAAAAACAGGGGTGACTGGCTTGCTATGGGGGAAGGGAATTGGAGAGAGAGCTCTTGGGAATATTCATCAGCCTCATTTCCTGGAGATAGCCATTTTTGGAAAAACCTGTCCTGTCCCATCAAAACTGAGAGGCCCCAGGCCAAACAATAATCCAGATGGGATCACAGCCACAACCACCAGTAAACAGGCTGCCCAAAGCCCTCTCAGGCACACAGCCTCCTCTAATCTCACCCAGAAACAAAGCCTTACCCACCAGTGGGCAGGCACCGGTCCCTCCCATCAGGAAGCCTACAGCAAGCCCCCACATACCAACTTCAGTCACAGGGGAGGGAAACACCAGAAGTAAGAGAGGCTACAACTCTATTAGCAAGAAAGTCACCACACCAAAAACCTATAACAATGAAAAGACAGAGAACTATAGCTCAGATAAGGGAGAAAGAAAAAAAAACCCAGAAAAACAGCTCAGTGATGAGGAGATTATCAGTCTCCCAGGAAAACATTTTAGATTGTGGATGCTGAAGATGGTGGAAGACATTGTAAATAAATGGGGGGCAAAGACTGATAATTTACAGGAAACACTGAGCAAAGAAATATAAAATATAAAAATTAAGCAAAAAGAGATGCAAAATACAATAACTGAAATAAAAAATTTATTAGAAGCAGCCAACAGTAGAATACAGGAGACAAAATAATGAATAAGTGAGGTGGAGGACAGATTAGTGGAAATCACTAATGCAGAACAGAAAAGAGATAAAAAATTGAAAGGAAATGAGGAGAGTCACAGAGTACTCTGGGATAACGTTAAACACACCAACATCCATATTATAGGGGTGACATAGGGAGAAAAGAGACAGAAGGGGACTGAAAAAATATTTCAAGAGATAATAGCCAAAAACTTCCCAAACATGGGAAAGGAACCACTCATTCAAATCCAGGAAGTGCAATGAGTACCATATAAAATAAGTACAAGAAGGAACACCCACAGACACATGTTAATCAAAATGACCAAAATAAAAGACAAAGATAAAATATTGAAAGCAGCTAGGGAAAAGAAACAAATAACATACAAGGGAACCCAAATAAGGTTATTAGCAGATTTTTCAGCTGAAACTCTGCAGGTCAGAAGGGGGTGGAATGATGTACTTAATGAGATGAAAGGAAAAGATTCATACCAAGATTACTTTACACAGCTAGGTTCTGATTCAGATTTGAAGAAGAAATCAAAAGCTGTACAGATAAGCAAAAGGTAAGGCATTTCTGCAACACTAAACCAGCTTCACAACAAATACTAAAGGAGCTTCTCTAGGCAGGAAAGAAAAGGCCACAACCAGAAACATAAATACCAAAAATGATAAGGCTCACAAATGAAGGCATATATACAGTAAAGATTCAAAATCATCCATGCACAATTGTTCTATCAAAATCACAAATTGCAAGAAGAGAGCACAAATGGAGGACACCGTAGACGCACTTGCAATTAAGAAACCAACAACTTAAAACAATCTCGTTTATATATAGACTCCTATATCAAAACTTCAGGGTGACTGCAAACCAAAAATCTACAATTAATACACAAAAAAATAAGAAAAATCAACTCAAATACAACATTAAAGTTAGTCATCAAACTACAAGAGGAGACAACGAGAGAACAAGGGAAGAAGAAAGAGCAAAAAATATCCAAAACAGTTAAAAAAATGGCAATAAGAACATACATATCAATACTCACCTTAAATGTTAATGGACTGAATGCCCCAACCAAAAGACATAGACTAGTCGAATGGATACAAAAACAAGATCCATATATATGCTGTCTTCAAGAGACTCACTTCACTTCTAGGGACACATTCAAATTGAAAGTGAGAGGATGGAAGAAAATATTTCATGCAAACTGGAATCAAAAGAAAGCTGGAGTAGCAATACTCATATCAGACAAAATAGACCTTTAAATAGAGAACATTTTAAGAGACAAGGAAGGCCACTACATAATGATGAAAAGATCAATCCAAGAAGAAGATATAATGATTTTAAATATCTATGCACCAAACATAGGATCACCACAATATATAAGTCAACTGCTAACAACCTTAAAAGGAAAAATCAACAAAGCACAATAATAGTGAGAGAGTTTAATATCCCACTTACAGCAATGGATAGATTATCCAGTCAGAAAATCAATAAGGAAACACAGGCTCTGAATGAAACATTAAATCAGATGGACTTAATAGATATTTATAGGACATCCATCCAAAAGCAACAAAATACACATTCTTCTCAAGTGTGCATGGAACATTCTCTAAGGTTGATCACACCCTGGGCTACAAATCAAGCCTCGGTGACTTTAAGAAAACTGAAATCATATCAAGCATCTTCTCTGACCACAATGCTATATGACTGGAAATCAACAAAATGAAAGAAAAAGGCAAAAAATACAAACACTTGGAGACTAAAGAACATTCTACTAAACAACCAATGGACCACTGTAGAAATCAAAGAGGAAATCAAAAAATACGTAGAAGCAAATGACAACAAAGATACGACACTCCAAAACCTCTGGGATGAAGCAAAAGCAGTTCTGAGAGGAAAGTCTATAGCAATACAAGCCTGCCTCAGGAAACAAGAAAAAGCTCAAATAAGCAATCTAACTTTACATCTAAAGCAGCTAGATAGGGAAGAACAGACAAGATCTAAATTTAGTAGAAGAAAATAAATCATTAAGATCAGAGCAGAAATCACTGAAATAGAAACCAAGACAACCATAGAAAAGAGCAATGAAACTAAAAGCTGGTTCTTTGAAAAGGTCAACAAAATTCATAGGCCCTTAGCCAGACTTATCAAGAAAAAAAGAGAGAGGACACAAATCAATAAAATTAGAAATCAAAAAGAAGAAGTAACAACAGAGATCACAGAAATACAAAGGATCATAAGAGACAACTATATGCAGCTATACAGCAATAAAATGGAAAACCTAGAAGAAATGGATAAATTCTTAGAAAAGTACAATCTTCCAAGACTAAACCAAGATGAAATAGAAAATATGACTAGACCAATCACAAGTTCTGAAATTGAAACTGTGATTAAAAAAACTTCCAACAAACAAAAGTCCAGGACCAAATGGCATCACAGGCGAATTCTATTAAACATTTAGAGAAGAGCTAGCACCTATCATTCCAAAACTCATCCAAAAAATTGCAGAGGAAGGGACACTTCCAAAATCATTTTATGAGGCAACCATCACCCTGATACCAAAACCAGACAAAGATATCACAAAAAAAGAAAATTACATGCCAATTTCACTGATGAACTTAGATGCACAAATCCTCAAGAAAATTCTAGCCAACCAAATCCAACAATACATTCAAAGGATTGTACATCATGATCAAGTGGGATTTATCCCAGGGTTGCAAGGATTCTTCAATATCCACAAATCAATCAGTGTTATACACCATGATAACAAACTGAAGAATAAAAAACATATTATCATCTCAATAGATGCACAAAAAGCCTTTGACAAAACACAGCACCCAGTTCTGATAAAAACTCTACAGAAATTTGCATGGGGGAAACTACGTCAACATAATAAAGGCCATTGATGACAAACCCAGAACTCACACCATTCTCAATGATGAAAAACTGAAAGAACTGCCACCGAGATCAGGAACAAGACAAGGATGTCCACTCTCACCACTGCTATCAACATAGTTCTGGAAGTCCTAGCCACAGCAATCAGTAAGTAAAAAAATAAAATAAAAGGAATCCAAATTGAAAGGAAGAAACAGAACTATCACTATGTGCAGATGACATGATTTTATACCTAGAGGATCCTAAAGACTCTGCCAGAAAACTGTTAGAGCTCATCAATGAATTTGGCAAAGTTGCAGGATACAAAATTAATGCACAGAAATCAACTGCATTTTTATATACTAACAATGAAAGATCAGAAAGAGAAATTAGGGAAGCAGTCCCATTTACCATCACATCAAATAGCATCAAACAGGAATAAACCTACCTAAAGAGACAAAAGAACTGTACTCTGAAAACTATAAGGAGCTGATGAAAGAAATCAAGGATGACACAAACAGATGGAAAGACATACCATGCTCTTGGATTGGAAGAGTCAATATTATCAAAATACCTATACTACACAAGGCAATCTACAGATTCAAAGCAATCCCTATCAAATTATCAAGGGCATTCTTCACAGAACTAGCACAAAATGTTTTAAAGTTTGTTTGGAATCACAAAAGACCCAGAGTAGCCAAAGACATCCTGAAAAAGAAAAATGGAGCTGGAGGAATCAGGCTATCTGACTCAGACTATACTACAAAGCTAAAGTCATCAAAACCATATGGTACCGGTACAAAGACAGAAATATAAATCAGTGGAACAGGATAGAAAGCCCAGAATTAAACTTAAAACCATGCACCTACAGTCAAGTAATCTATGACATAGGTGGCAAGAATATACATGGAGAAAAGACAGCCTGTTCAATAAGTGGTCCTGGGAAACCTGGACAGCCACATTTAAAGAATGAAACTAGAACACTTCCTAACAACATGCACAAAAGTAAATTCAAAATGGATTAAAGACCTAGATATAAGACCAGATACTATAAAACTCTAGAGGAAAACATAGGCCAAATACTCTCTGACATAAATGACAGCAACATATTCTCATATCTACTTGTTAGAGTAATGACAATAAAAATAAAAATAAACAAATGGAACTTAATTACACAAAAGTTTCTGCACAGCAAAGGAAACCCTAAACAAAACGAAAAGACAGCCCACAGAATGGGAGAAAATATTTGCAAATGAATGACTGACATGGGATTAATCTCCAAAATTTACAAAAACACCTTCTACAGCTCAATACCAAAAAAATAAACAACCCCATCAAAAAATGGGCAGAAGATCTAAACAGACAATGCTCCAAAGAAGACATACAGATTTCCAAAAAACACATGAAAAGATGTTCAACATCACTCGTTATTAGAGAAATGCAAAGCAAAACCACTATGAGGTACTGCTTTACACCAGCCTGAATGGCCATCAGCAAAAAGTCTACAAACAATAAGTGCTGGAGAGTGTGTGGAGAAAAAGGAACCCAATTAGAGTGTTGGTGGGAATGCAAATTGGTACAACCACTGTGGAAAACTGTATGGAGATTCCTTAGAAAACTAAAAATAGAATTACCCTTTGATCCAGCAATCCTACTGCCTGGGCATCTATCCAGAGAAATCTATGACTCAAAAAGACAAATGTATTCCAGTATTCATTGCAGCACTCTATACAATAGCCAAGTCATGGAAACAACCTAAGAGCCCATCTACAGAGTAGTGGATAAAGAAGAAGTAGTACATATACACAATGGAATATTGCTCAGCCATTAAAAGAAATGAAATAACAGCATTTATGGCAACATGAATAGACTTAGAAATTATTATGTGAAGTGAAGTCAGTCAGACAATGAGACTCCAACATCAAAAGCTACCTACCATTCACACGTGGAATCTAAAAAAGGACACAGTGAACTTCTTTGCAGAATAGATACTGACTCACAGACTTTGGAAAACTTGTTCTAAATGAAACAATTTGGGTGGTGGGGGGATGCACTGAGGGTTTGGGATGAATTACTATAAAATTTGGTTGTACACCTATAATTGTAATAAAATTCATTAAGTAATTAGAAAAATAAAAAATCAAATCTCCAACTATTATGGACTTAAAAAAATAAATAAATCCTAAACATCAATTTGCCTATCATAAGATAGACAGGGAGCAGAAAAATTATGTTCCAAATATCCCACCTGAGAATAATTTTTTTAATTCTATTTAATCATCAAAAATAAAGAAAAACATGCTTGAACTTTCTAATGCATTTCCTGCAGATAAAGGAAATATAACTTTCTAAATTCTCAGAAGATAATCATGTCAATATGTAGTTAGATAATTTATAAAATAAATGGCTATTACTATTGTTTTTAAAATTAATGATCCTTTTAATTGATTCAAATAAAATATTATATAAATTTTAATATTTGACATATAAATTTATTCTTTTTAAAAATATAGCTTTATAAGTTCTATATGTCATTTTTATTAGATTCCACATATAAGTGAAATCATATGATATTTGTCTTTCCCTGTCTGACTTACCTCACTTAGTATGGTAATCTCTAGGTTCATCCATGTTGCTGTAACTAGTATTATTTTGTTCTATTTTATGGCTGAGTTATATTTCATTGCATATGTCTATCACATCTTATTTACTTGTTTGTAAAACAGACACAAACTCACTGATTTTGAAGTCAAACTTAAGGTTACCAAAGAGGACACCATTGGGGGAGAAGGATAATTTGGGAGGATATATTAATAAATACACACTTCTGTACATAGAATAGATAACTAACAAGGACCTACTGTGTAGTGCAGAAAGGTCTACTCTATGTTCTATAAGAACCTAAAAAGAACAAATATGTGCATTTGCACTTTGCTGCAAACCTGAAGCTAATACAGTATTGTAAATATACCCAAACAATTTTTAAAAATATAAAAAATTTAAAAGCATTTGAAGATAACCTTTAGTAAAACAAATGTTTATATTAGATTTTATGTTGGTTTATTCATTTTAATGTTAATATTATTATTATTTTTTTTTTTTTTGCCTTTTGTCATTTTATGGCTGCACCTGCGGCATATGGAGGTTCCCAGGCTAGGGGTCTAATCGGAGCTGTGGCCACTGGCCTGCGCCATAGCCACAGCAACGCAGGATCGGAGCTGTGTCTGCAACCTACACCACAGCTCACGGCAACGCCGGATCCTTAACCTACTGAGCAAGGGTAGGGATCGAACCCGCAACCTCATGGTCCCTAGTCGGATTCGTTAACTACTGCAACACGACGGGAACTCCAATATTAATTGTTAATAATAACATTAAACATTTAATGCCTTAGTAAGAGGTTCTTACCATGATAGGCAGTATTGCAGATTTACTTAGAGTATGAACTCTGGAATAGATGCCTGGATCCAAATCTTATCTCCATCACTTAGTGTATGTGTGGGATTAAGAATACTGGTAACATTTTTGGGACATAGTTTCTACATGTACTAAATGAGGAAAATTTGGGTGACACAGTAAAAAACTAAGACCAAACTATTATTACCTAAATATTACTTGTACATGATAAGATCAACCTTAAATATAGTGAAATTTAAGTTCTCTTAAATATTCTACTTTATTTTGAAATCATTATTCTTTCTCACACTTTGCACTTAAAATGATAAACTAAAATCATTCAATTATGTATTTTAACAGTAGGCAAATTTGGTGATATTCTGGACAAATTTTCTTGAAAGAACTTGAATTAGTATCAGTTTCTAAACTATGCACACAATATGAGCATTATAGTTTTAATTTACCTTATTTTTTGGCATTACCATAGCTTAATGTACTTATTAAAGAAAAAATGAAGGGTTAGTTTTTTAAGCAAATTCAGGTTACTTAGCTGGATCAGGATTACCACAAACCATGTTTTTGGTCAGGATTGAGAGCTAAAGCTAAAGAATTATTACATGTTTTATGTCATGTCTAAGACATCCACGATAAGCCATTTTTAATTTTTATTCCAGTATGGTGCTATGGACTGAATTGTGTCCTCTCAAAATTCATATGTAGAAACCTTAAACATCAGTGACTAAATTTGGATAAAGTGCCTATAAGAAGACAATAAGTATTCAAGAGATCATAAAGATTGGGTCCCATAGGATAGAATTAATGTCATTTTAAGAGTAAGCATCAGAGACCTCCCTCTACCCCTCTCTGTCTTTCATGAACCAAAAACAAGGCCACACAAGTTGGTGAGTGCCCACAAGGCAGGGATAAGGGCTTCACCAGAAACAATCATGTTGGCACCCTGGTCTCAGACTTTCAGCCTACAAAACTGTAAGGAAATAAATATGTATAGTTTAAGCCAACCAATCTGTGGTATTTTGTCATGGGTGCCTAGGTAGATAAAACATATAAAATCCTTTTTTTCCTTAAAAAATTTTTAAAGCAATGACATTATCTAATTAGGGTCCATAAAATTATTTAACCAATTCAGGATCCTTACCAAATGAGTAGGTCAAATCAAACTATTTACTGCTTCATTCCATCCTGAAATATTTTTATATTTTTCCATCACATAAGCTCACAGTTCTTGTGGTTATTTAGGAAATATATGAATGCATTCGGCTAATCGCTTGATTTGACTGGCTCTGATAGTGTGATTCTTAATGCATTCTTAGAAATGTAATATATGTTGAGCATCCTAGTAAATTTACTCAATATGCATTTTTATAAATAGGATCAGAAATCCATATGGAGAGAAGATTAAATAAACAAAAAGATCAAAACATGTTAATGGCAATAAGAGCACTGTAAGGAAAGTAAAATAAAAAATGAAATTGAACAAATAAAATATTTTTTGGATGAAGTAAGGGTAAGAATTTTCACTTGTAGCTGAATTAACTTGGTGAGGGACAAACATAAAAAATCATTGCCGGAGACTCTGGATAAGAACATAGAGAAAAACATGATGCTACTTCGTAGATATGAGAAACAGTGAATTAAACTTGAGGATTTTAAATGGTCTAACTCTAACTAGGGCTTTAGCTTCTGTTTAAGATATAGATAGTTGCAAAGGACAATTACTTTCACATAAGCAACCAAAAGCTACAAAATTTTAGATTTAAAATCCACTTGAGAATTATGAATAGAAAGAAATCTAAATTAAGCAAGTTTAATAAAATAATGAGCCATTTACAGAGAGAAAAGACAGTTATCTTTCCTGCTGGAGTAAAAGTAGCAGGAAGTATCTGACATAAACAGGGTAAGAGAATCCAGGATGACTTGCAACATGCTGTTAACAATTATACATTGCTTAGCCTAAGGGTTTAAATCAAAACAAGTCCCACCCACAGCTCCACCTGCCAATGTTTTCCTATGTACCACCTGTTGTTTCTGGTGGTTACACGAATACATTCAATTGTCAAAACTCATTCAAGTGAATATTTATGATCTGGCAATTTCAATTTAAATTAAATTTTCATAAAAATTAAAACAATGTTTTGGAGGCTTAATTGGGAGAAAATATTTCATAACACATACAAATAAGAATAAGTGAAATGATAAAAAATATGAGAGAAAGATCTAAGAGGTATAATATACTAATAATATAATAGTAGATCTGGAAAGCAAAACCAGAATATGTGAAATGAGGATTATGTAGAGACGAATAAAGAAGTAAAAAGAGTAAACTTTTCATTATTCTGAAGAACGATGGACATCTTCAGATTTTAAATATTTATGCTTGTTGAATGTATGCCTATACATATACATAAGTTGAAGACATAAACCTGGACGTGATCTTGCTGATGACACAAATACAATTATCAGATAAATAACAATTATAATGCTCTATTAGAAAATATATATGTGTATATATAACAGTGATACAAGAGTAGATAACTTTTCATTTGTAGCTTTACTTTCTTTTTTCTTTTTCTTTTTCTTTTTACAGCCATATTTAACAGCATATGGAAACTCCTGGGCCAGGGGTTCAATCAGAGCTGCACCTGCTGGCCTACACCACAGCCATGACAATACCAGATGAGCTAAGCTGCAGCAGGGATCAAATCTGCATCCCCAGAGAGACAATGATGGGTCCTTAACACACTTAGCCACAATGAGAATCCATAGCTTTACTTTCTTCATGTCAGGGAAATGGTAATGAGAGACACTGGAACAAAATGACTGTAAAAATATATTTCCACCATGCCACACTTTATGATAGTATGATAAATGTATATAAAGTAAACCAAAGTTAATTTTTGAGTAAATCTGGACTGAATGTATCTTGCATAGTGAAAAGTAATTCAGAGCATAAATCTTAAGACGGGGAATGTAAAGGGTTTAAAGACATTTGAGTAATTGCATGTAAGTTTAACTTCACTAAAGTTTAATTTTTAAAATCATGACTAATTATACTTAGGATTTCTAAATAGTTATGTACTTATGCTTAAAGTTAAATATATATATGTTATTCTCAATTTAATACAATACTGTTGACGGATTGTGCTATGGTTTATATAAAATCAAATTTAAACATCCTTTGGTTGAACACTGATGAAATATTTAATATCATGTTAACAGAACGTAAGAATTTGGAAGTGGGTCATAAAGAAATAATAACATTCTAAAGATGTTATCTAGTGGAAGACTAGATATTATAAAATGCACAAGTAAAATACTAGGGCCATAAATAATTGGGTTATATAGAACTTTAAAGGAAATTGAAAAAAAATACTTGTCTATAAGGATAGCAATAGATAATGTCATGGATTTATGGATAATGTAGTGAGATATGACAATAGTATTAGTGTAATGAAAAGCAATATCTTTATATTTTAAAGTATTTTACAGTATTACTTGTGAATTAAGTGTCATGACTGTAATTTAGTTGAAAAGGGGTCACATGGTACTTGAGTTTATATGGTTAATTTGGGGGTGGGGAGAAATATAGAGAGTACGGTACATGTCATGAGTTCTTTTAGAGAAAAAAATAAAATCCATGTGCGTGTAAATTTTTATAAAGATAGAAAAAATGCCTTTTTCAAAAACTATTATTCAGGGTGTAGGCAGTGCATTTCCAAATACAATAGAGTGATCTTTATTTGAAAAATAAAACAATCCTGGCAACCAAAAGATCATTCCATACCAATACAGAAAAGAGAAAAAACACAATTATATTGAGTAGAACTTAACAGGTCACATGCATGTAAGGCAGTGAAGAAATGACTACAAATTAGGATAAAATCTCCCACAATTTATACATTAAAGTAGAAAACAGAATGATAATTTCTCTCATCTCCTGAGAAGACAAAGTCTGCATTTTCTGACAGTCCCCTATCCATCCCATGAGAGAAAACACTGAGTTAATATGGAGGTGCTTGTTTACATATCTAAAGATTAGTTAGCCAGTGACGTTGGAAATATCTCTAAATAGTAGAGAATTGAGACTGACCTGAATCCCCAGAGAGGTTTTTCTATTTGCCAATGTTAAAACAAGGACTCAGATTCACTGTGTCTCCAAGGAAACACTTTGAGAAAAGACAAAGGAAGTGGTGTATTTGCCCTTTATAAACAAAGAAAATCATTTTCATTTACCCTTACAATTGCTTTTTTTGTTACTTTTTATGGCATCAGGACCATTTTCTAAGGGTTTTCATTGCCATATTTACTGCTCCCTGGGCATTATGTAGCCAGAGAAGTATCTAGTAAGTCCATAGAAAAATACAGAGCAATAAAAAAACAAAGTAAAATGAATATAACACCAAAGCAATTTTAAAAATGGGCAGAAGATCTGAACAAATATTGTTTTCCAAACAAGACATACATGTGGGCGATAGGTACATGAAAAGATGATCAACATCACTAATAATCAGGAGAGTTCAAATTAAAACCACAATGAAATCTCACCCCATACATATTAGAATCGTTATTATCAAAAAGACAGGAAATAACACGTGTTGGGGATAATGTAGAAAAAAGGGAACCCTTGTGCCCAGGTGCCAGAAATGAAAATTAAAGAATCATCATGGACAATAGCATGGAATTTTCTTAAAAAAAAACAAATAGAAAATACCATATGATCCAAAGTTTCCACTTCTGTGTATTTATCTCAAGAAAATGACAATTCTAACTTAAAAAGATATAAACACCCAATGTTTATTGCAGCTTTATGTACAGTAACCAAGATATGGGAAACAATCTAAGTGTTCATTGATTGATGAATGGATAAAGAAATTGTGATACACACAGAGACACACACACATGTGTGTGCATACACACATATTTAACAAAAAAAAGAATAAAATGCTTCCATTTTCAACAACACCAATGGACCTTGAATCAAATAAATCAGAGAAAGATAAATACAGTATGTAGAATTATAACAAAAACAAACAGCAACAAAAATTCATAGATATGGAAAATTAATTAGTTGTTTCCAAAAGCAGAGGTTGAAGTATGAGTGTAATGGGTGAAGAAGGTAAAAGAAAAAAAGAAAGAAATTATGTAGTATGAATATAACAGCAATGCAACCTCAATTAGGTTACAGTAAACCCATTAGAATATCACTTTTTTTCAGTTTAGAGCATTTCAGTCTCTGGAAAGCTTTTAGCTTCAAGTGTTTGTTGCAGTCAGTCTGGTATTCTTGAGACGCTGGCTTCATATGGAATCACAAGTTCATTTGGATTATTCTTTCATTTCGAGAGCATGTGTGATCAGCAGTTCCTGAATATGTCCTTCCTAGTTGAGCAACTCTTCCTTATTCAGAAAAGTTTTATGTAGGTAGAGTCCCTTGGTTGATGTTAATGGTAAATTTCTTTCAATGTGTCCATCTTGGCCCTTATAATTTTCTCTGAGTTTTTAGCAAAGAGAGAATCCCTTTTAAATAGCATACATGATTGTAAAGACTTAAAAAGTTGAGCATGGCATATGTCTTAATGCCCAACTTCACAGCCTCCACAACATAACTAAAAAAGCAGGAAAATATTATAAGCTCACACAATGGCTAGTGCATTTGGGAACTGTGAACACAAAAAGAGACAAAGAGACAGGGAAATGAAGCTTATTTCTTCAGTTCTAAAATTTTAGCCATGATTCAAGTACAAACACAGAAATATAAAATTCACCAATGAGTTAGCTTTTTGTGAGTCCAGATATCCACTTTTTGGTGGGCATGATATTCTTAATTAGTTTGAGATCAAAACAGCCAAGTTGTCAGACAGAAACTCTAAAAAACTTCTATTTCTTACATGACAGAAAATACATTTTTATAAATCACCAATCAATTTGTAGAGATCACCAAATAAGAGAAGCTAGAGTCAAATTCTAAATGGGAATGGATTTATTAGATTTTAACAGACAAAAACTAAATTGGTGAAGTGGAAAATTAAAATTTGAAAAACAGAAAATCAGTAAAATTCTATTACTGCTTTGGATTCACCTCTAGAAATCAAGAAAAGACAAGCAGGTTTTTTTGTTTTGTTTTGTTTTTTGCTTTTTAGGACCGTACCCGCATTACAAGGAGGTTCCCAGGCTAGGGGTCAAATCAGAGCTACAGCTGCCTGCCTACACCGCAGCCACAGCAATGCCAGATCCAAGCCACGCCTGCGACCTACACCACAGCCCATGGCAATGTCAGATCCTTAACCCACTGAGTGAGGCCAGGGGTCAAACCCACAGCATTATAGTTCCTAGTTGAATTCGTTTCCACTGCGCCACGATGGGAACACCAAGACAAGTAGTTTTACACAACTCAGGAAATGCACCTGCCTGGTGACAAACTGTACCAGGCTCTGGTAGGTGGATCCATTAGGGACCCCAGAAGAAATCCTCTAAAACTGTTGAGATCATTTTCAGGAAAGGATAAAATCATGAAAATGACCAAGTGCTAAATTTGTATTTTATTTGTGTAATGGGGATAAAACAGAAGATGAATATAAGCTGTTCAGAGGATAAGTGAAAAAGCACAAGTTATGTGGATTAAAGGAACTATGGAAATTAATTACAAATATACTTGTTGCTCTAAGATTTTGCATCCTTTGTACTTTGAATTCTTTTTTAACTTGTTTGATTTCTTCTAGCTGAGGTCTTGACAGAGGCTATTGTTGGCAATAGGATAAACGTGGTTTATCCTTTTGATAAGCTACTTTATTGGTTCAGTATCTGTGATTAAACATGTACTGTGATTCCCCAGGGCTCAAAATGATTTTTCAGCTCAGAGTTATATCCCAGATTGGAGGAAGACTGTTAACTCTCCCCTAATCCCCCTTTTTTAAAATAAAGGTACCTAGTAACCAAATCAAGTCTCATTATCCAAAGTACTGAATATGGTAGCTTTTAATCTGCACAGTAGGACTTTTCTCAGTAGATTTACAGAATCATTTACAGGCATTTATCAGGGGATCTATCTACCATCTACTGGTACAAGGACCATGTTGGAAAAGGAACAAGCAGAAGGGTAACCAGAAATGCAAATTACCTCTACTGATCGGTCATCAGATGGAAAAGAAGAGAAATTTCAGTGGAAATGTCACAGTGCAAGTTATCTATCAGGAAAAAACAAAAAAGTTTAACCTGAGGAATAGTTACAGAAACATTTGGTTCAGCAGTTCCTAACTCCAAGACTTTCCCAAACTGTCAATTCTGAGCCATTTTTTCAAATATTTCCAACTGAATGGCTTTTTTCTGGGCTTTTCTGATTCCATTGTTCCTGAAACATCTGCATCTACTTCCTGTAATACCTTTTCCTAAATATGAGTTTCCTACAATGGTAAGAAACTACATCATTTTCCTCTTCCTTTTTTCCCTTCATAGGTTGAGCAGAATAGAAACTATTTCCATTAGCAATAAACTTTTTCTTGCCAATCTTTTTTTTTTAAATAACTTGAACTAGAATAGAAGACAAAACAGCTGAGAAGAACTGAAAAGAATGTTGACAAGACAAGAAGGACATTTTGATCTCTTCATGGATCCATTCCTGTAAAGTAGGAGGACATTTCCAGAAACTTCTGGTGAAAATTAGTGAGGAACTCACGTGATTACTGAATACAGAGGTGCACTTCTCTCAGCTTACATTTTGTAGAAAGTCTTGAGGTAGACTTTACAATTCTTCTTGATGGGACTCATGTTTTCAGTCGTGCTTTCATTTCCAGGGATGATGGATAATCAAATTTCTGGGGTGACTGCATCTCCTGATGTGGTGGATTATCCCCTTCCCCCATCAAGTAATGAGCAAAGTCTTTTGTCAGAGGGAGTCAACACAGTATGTGTGTGTGTGTGTGTGTGTGTAAGCAAGTGTAACCTTGTAGAGTGCATATGTAAGTGAAAACTCTCTGAAGAGGGTTTCTTCAGACTTATACATCACTTCCTAGAGCATGGAAAGAAAACCTCAAATTGGTGATATCAGTTGGGAATAAGGTATATATACCTTAAGATGTCAGGTCCTCCAGGTGCCCTGTTGTGTCTTCTTAATTCACTGGTTATCCAAAATTAAAATCTTGCTTTCATTGCATTTTGGCAAGAAAAATGTGAAGTTATATGGAGTTGCCTTCCCCCCATGGAGTATATATAGTCTTACTTCACTTTTGCTTAACTTTTTACAAGTGAGTAGCAAAACCACTCTCCTTCCTGAAATATTTATACAGGATTACTCTCTTTTGTGCAGATTCATATTTATCCTAAGTTTGGAAATTTCGTTATTTCTGCTTCTTTAGCTACTTGGTATGTGAAAGGACTCTCTTAGGTGGAATCTGAGCCAGGATCCAAGGTCCTCAGACAGAGGTAGTAATTCATTACTGTTAAAAAAGTTAAATCTTGGAGTTCCCTTCGTGGCTCAGTGGTTAACGAATCCGACTGAGAACCACGAGGTTGCGGGTTCGATCCCAGGCCTTGCTCAGTGGGTTAAGGATCCGGCGTAGCCGTGAACTGTGATGTAGATCGCAGACGCGGCTGGGATCATGCATTGCTGTGGCTGTGGCGAAGGCCAACAGCTACAGATCCTGTTAGACCCCTAGCCTGGGAACCTCCATATGCCGCGGGTGCGGCTCTACATAAAGGCAAAAAGACAAAAAAAAAAAAAAAAGTTAAATCTTCATCCTTCCCTGCAAGGAATCCTCCCAAATAAAGGAATTGTCCAGTTAAAAGATCTTTGCTTTCCCATCCCCAGGGTTAAGCCTCAGGCAGAGAGAGAGACATAGGGACCTGAAAGGCAGAAATATCAGAGAAAGGAATGGGGTTCCAGCCTTCAGAAAGGGAAGATTCTTTCACTCCGTGCACTTCCTTTTCCATAGTTATATATATATGTATATATATATATAAAACTACCTATAGTTTTATATATATAAGTATTCACAGTATAGCTAAACGTTTTATATATTTGCTATATATATATAACTATATTATATCTATATATATAAATATATGTGTGTATATATACATATATATGTACATATATATGTATATATATAGTCTTTTTAGGACTGTACCTGCAGCATAAGGAAGTTCCCAGTGTAAGGGTCAAATCGGAGCTATACTGCCAGCCTGCACCACAGCCACAGAAATGTAGGATCCAAGCCGCATCTATGATCTAAACCACAGCTCACGGCAACACCAGATCCTTAATCCACTGAGCGAGTCTAGAGATCAAACCCATGTCCTCATGGATGCTAGTCAGGTTTGTTATCGCTGAGCCTTATTTCTTTCTATAATTTATCATCTCATTGACTGTTGAGTGGCCCCAAACCCTTCAACTGGTCCACTATATCCAGGAACTGTCAGACTACCATTTATATAAAAATATTGTTGAACAAATTAAACAACTCTACCAATAAAAAGACTCCTTCATTCCAATGTGGAATAGGGGGAAGACACAATTTATTATTCAGGAATGTTGATGAAGAAATGCACAAATGAGAGCTGTGAGTTTTATAAGTTTTATTTGGAACAAAATTAGGACTATAGCCCAGAAGAAAACCTCTCAGATACCTCTGAGGAACTGCTCCAAAGAGGTAGAGGTGAAAGTCAGTATTATATGTGATTTTAGTGAAGGGATATATATATAGCCAAGTACACATTTTGGCAAAGGGTTGCTTTTAGTCACAAGAAAGTTAGTGATCATCACAAGGAGCAGATATTCCTATTAATGATATTATTATTTCTCTAGATATAAGAAGATATAAGACTTTGGGCTCATAAAATCATCCTCTGAAAATATAAAACTACCTGGAGGTCTTTTCTGCCAGTTTTATCCCAGAGCACAGAGTGCCTCATTCCTGATCTTCACCCTAAACTCTTTCAGGGTGTTCTGAAGGTCAGAGACTTCAGTGGCTAGTTAACCTAATTATTATAGTAAAAGATGGAAACTAAAAATTTTTATTTGACAGTAAACATTAACAGATTATATGCATGTTAGGTAGCATGAAAGTGAATACAAAATTAGGACAAAATCTTACACAATTTATACAGCAAAGTGTAAGGCAAAATATTAATTTCTCTTTTCTCCTCAGGAGACAAAGACTACACCATGCAACAGTCTCCTATCTCAGTAGAAAGAGTCCTGAGTTAACTCTATGTTTTCTTATATGTTGAATTTAGACCACGACTTTGGAGATTTCTCTACATTGTAAAGATCTGACACAAGGATTAATCCTTAGAAATGTACCTATATTCCAAAAGTTAGAGTAAGGATTCAGATTTACTGTGTATCTAATGCAGTATAATAAAAGAGAGAGAGGTGAAATGGTCTTCTCTCTCTCTCTCTCTCTCTCTCTCTCTCTACCTCTCTCTATCTCTTTTATTTTTAAGGCCACATCTGGGGCATATGGGAATTCTCTGGCTAGGACTCTAATTGGAGCTGCAGCTGCGGGCCTATACCACAGCCACAGCAATGCCATATATGTGGCAACATAGGATCCTTAACCCACCGAGCTAGGTCAGGGATCAAACATGCATCCTCAGGGACACTATGTCATGCTTTTAACCCACTGAGCGAGAATAGGAACTCCTGCTCTTTCTACATGGACAAAAATTTCCATTTACCCTTATAAATTATATGCAAAATAAATTTTACTAATATAAAATTGCATGCTAGGATTTATTGTTTCTGGTAAAATATAGTAGATATACTTTTTATTCATTCTCTACTAAATATAGTTGAGGATTCTTGGCATTAGGAAAATCTTTCTATGTTAGCTTTATATGGTTTTATATACATTTATAAAACAAATACAGAAAATCTCTCAAATGGGAAGGAAGAAGGAAGAATGGCTAGTTTGTTTCAGAGAATTACAGATTCTTATATGGACCTTGAACTAAATGAAAGACCAAGTACCCTACATTTTTAAGAACAAATCCTCACACAAACGATACTACACTCTCTATATAGGCAGATAATACCTAATATAAAATTATTTTAAGATAATTTTCTTCCCCAAATTATACTTATTTGATAAGTTTAACTAAGACAATAAAGCATTAGCATTAATCTCTTCCTCTCTTAATCAGGTAACTTTTTCTTTATTTTCCATTTTTATGAAGTTAAAAATACCACTGCTTTTTAACTTATGCGTTCAAATCCTAAACTTTACAGAAGATTCTTCTTGCTTTAAAAAATCATGTAAGTTTTGTGAGATGCTTTAGGGCTTTTGTTATTACTACAAAGCTCAAACAAAGAGCTTAAGAAGGCTATTGTGTAGAATGCTTGCCTGACGAAAGGTAACTTAATGCTTTTAAGAAGGTGATACTTATCCTGGAGCCAGAAGCTAAAAAAAAAGATCCTTGAATCTTTTATTTCAAATATGTTAGCAAATCTTGTGATCCTTGAAAAACATTGTATTTTGATGTGCTCTTGTTTTTCTTCTTCTGGTAAACTTTACAAAATTTAGATTAAATCTTCCAAAACTCTCTAATAATCAAGATTTTCATAGACACTGGTAGCCTGCAAAAATATCTGACCCATTATCTATGGTTTTAAACAGTTAAATTAAATCATCAAATAAAGCATCAAATAAAATATGCCGTTAAATTAACCCTATTCCTTAGAGTTCTGCAGAATACCTATCATCTATCTATCATCTATCTGTCTATTTGTCTATCTAATTATCTACTCATCCCACGTGTGAGATGAGAGAGAGAGAGGGAGAGAGAAAGAGGGATAGATTTGAAGGACTTGCCTCAAGGGATGTGGAGCGGGCAGGTCTGACATTCTCAGGTAGGCCCTCAAGCTGGAAACTTACACAAAAGTTGGTACTGTAATTTCAAATCCTAAGGCAGTCTAGTCACAGCATTTCTTCTTGTTTAGAAACCTTAGACTTGTCTCTTAATGTCTTCAACTGATTTCATAGGGCCCACCCACATTATGGAGGGTCATCTACTTTACTCAAAGCCTATTGATTTATGTGTTAATCACCTCTAAAAAGTACCTTCACAGAACATCCAGGAGTGTTTAACCAAACAATTGGCACCATAATTTAAGCATGTTGACACATAAACTTAATCATCACAGTCAACTCTTTAATTTGCCTCACATATACATATCATTACACATACTTCATCTCCATATCAATAACATGGTCATATTTCTGCCTAAAATGTTACAACTGTCTTGTTCACAATGAAAATGCCATAACGTTTTCCCAGTAAAATGCAAAGTGCATTGATAATGTTCATTCTTCTTTTTGGTTCCCTGTAACTAAAATACTATGATGTAAATTTAGCACATCTTAAGTTATATAATAAAATAATAAGATTGATATAAAGATATTTGCTATATACACATGTATACAAAGACATATTCAAAACAAAATAAGGAAGAAATACTCATAATTACTATAGCCCTTCTTGACAACTAGTCACATGGTTATAGCTATTATTTATAATTTTTTCTTCTGTTACCCATTCTGTATTCCCTTTTTCTTAGGTAAGCACTTTAGCTGATCACCATTCTTCACATGATGAAGTGACAAACCATCATTCCTGAAGAGCCTGGGCCACTAGTATGCCTATGTTAGTTATAGTCTTCCATTGACATTAGTCATAGCCATGGTCATTCTAAGAGATGATTAAATGTCTGGTTCCCCTCCTCCAAAATTCATATAAATTGAAGTCAAAACTCTCTATATGATGATATTTGGGTGTGGGTCTTTAGGAGATAATTAAGTGTGTTTTTTTGTTTGTTTTGCTTTGCTTTTTAGGGCTTCACCTACATATGTGGAAGTCCCCAGGAAAAGGGTTAAAGCAGATTTGCATCTGCCAGCCTATGCCACAGCTATAGCAACCTGCACCACAGCTCATGGCAATGCTGGATACTTAATTCATTGATCAAGTCTAAGGTTCGAACCTGCATCCTCATGGTTACTAGTTGGGTTTGTTACCACTGAGCCACACAGGAACTCCAGGAGATGATTAAGTTAGATGAACTCATGAGGATAGTGTCACCCATGACAGAATTTATCATCTTAAAAGAAGGAAAAACTAGAGCTCTCTCCCTATTTCACACCTGAAGACATAGCAAGAAGTTAGTTATCTGCGAGTTAGCCAAATCTGCCAGAACCTTGATATTGGACTTGCAGAACAGAGGAACTGTGAGAAACGGACATCTGTTCAACACACCTACTCCATGGAATTTTGCTACAGTTGCTATAAGAGATCTCCCATATTTCATACATGTTCTTCCTTATATCCTTGTTCAATAGGGTCCTATTTCCTTGCAGTGTTGAGGCTCAATCACTCCGGTTGGTAAAGTAACTCCTTTCTTTGCCTGTTGATTCAGAGTTATAAGGAGCCCAAAGGGGCCAGGTGGCAGTGTTAGCTTCCAGTTAATGGGGTCACTGTTGTGTTCTCCAGTGAAAATGTGCCTCATTTTGTGCCTAAGATTTCTAGACCAGCAGAGCATAAAGTTGTGAAAACAAAAATACAAAAAATTCCTGGAGGATTGCTAGGTGTAATATTAAATGCTGGTCATTTTTATTTATAACCCTTGATTCCTAGATCCATGAATTTTGGCTATGGAATAAATTTCTCTCAAGATTTTCTTGTTGTTGGACTTGTTCGTCCTCAACAAATTAATCATAATATGTCCAAGATCATGCAGATTTTGTAACAAAAATATGAAAAAATAACATATTTATGTTTCTGCAAATTTCGTATTATTAGAAACTAAGAATCCCTTAATCTCAGATGACTAGATGAGGTAAAATAAAATTCATGTTAGATGTCTTATCTCTGGTGAGCTATTATATCCTTCATTTATGATACTTATTTTCTAAAAACTGCTTTTTTATGAATATTGGGAGACCATTTTATGGACAGTTATTAAGTTTGTTTGCATTTTCCACAAAATTAGGCATTTCCTTCAAGCAGACCTTTTCCCTTTTGACTTATGTAAAAATAGAATGTCCCAAAACTAGATATAAGCCAGAAATAACATGGAATATCATTTTATGCAGTTCTCAATATTCAGGTACTATAACATATAAACTAGATGCTACATAATTATGCTATGTTATTCATCAATATGACATTCACTATAAGTTTTACATTCTAAAATTCTATGTACTTATATCATACTGGCGTTTGAGATGGAAGAAACACATGAACATTGACCATATTGTCTATCCAAATTCAGAACCACCAATGAGATAAATAGAAGATGAGTAGCAGATATAAAATTATGAATGTTATTGTTGATGAAGTCTAAGGTAGAGGACATTGCTAGATATTCAGGCATCCTGTATATTGAAAATGAGGATTCGTTTCTGAACAAAATAACAAGAAGTTGCCTTGTGGCATAGCAGTTAAGTATCTGGCATTGCTGTAGCTGTGGCACAGGCTGCAAATGCAGTGTGGGCTGGTTACCTGACCAGGGAGGGAATTTCCATAAGCCCTGGTTATGGCCAAAAAAATAACAGACTCTGTGAGACAACCGCAAGCTTCACCCCACAAGGGAAAATATTTGCTCTTGTAAACTCAACAGCATAATAAATTCATGTAGCTGTGCAGTAAGGAAAGAGTAAATATGGGTAAGGTGAATGGAGAGGGTCATGGTTATTATTTTGGTGGCGTTCCCCTGAAAACAGATAGAAGCAGAGAGTCAGTATTTACTCAGCATTCTGCACCATTCATTCTCTGCATCTTGCTTATGGTGTCTTCTTGGAATTCTAGAACAAAACTCAGATAAAGAAAAGACACCATAAGCAAGATGCAGTAAACAATAGTGTGACTGAGTGATTCTTTACTCATTTCAATGTTGAAATACAATACAGAACTGGATAATTCTTTTTTTTTTTTTTTGTCTTTTGTCTTTTTAGGGCCTCACCAGTGGCATATGGAGGTTCCCAAGCTAGGTGTCTAATCAGAGCTATAGCCGCTGGCCTATGCCACAGCCACAGCAAGGCCAGATTGAAGCCGCATGTGTGAACTACACTGCAGCTCACAGCAATGCCATATCTTTAATCCACTAAGTGAGGCCAGGAATCGAAATCACAACCTCATGGTTCTAGTCAGATTCATTTCTCCTGTGTCACAACAGCAACTCGAGAATTAGATAGTTTTATGTATCCTTCTTTCATCGAACCTTCCCAAATAAATTCTGAATAGATTAAAAAGAGAAATGGAACTATATTCCAAATTGTAGTGAAATATTAGTAACAGAAAAGAGCCCTTCTTTGATACTCTACGATACTGAATTCATGCTGTATAACAAATTACTAGATAGCTGAGTCTAAGTTGAATATCAAAAATGATTTAAAGTGTGTTTCCTTATGAAATGTTAGCTAGTATTACAAAACTGTTTGTTTTAAACCTTTTATATATATATCTGAAATTTTACTCTTATTTCAAATATTTTTTAAAAATATGTTTTGATTAATTTGTACCAATTATTTTCACACTTTCAAATTACCTCACTTGAAATAGAAACTAGAAACTTGATCCAAGCAAATTAATTCCTACCAATCTCAATTGGGCTTGAAAATAAATATTTCTGTAAGTCTTATAATTAATTTAAATATGGACATTCATAATGAATTTCTTGTGACTGAAATTGATTGGAAAAATTCAAGCAAATTGATATCACATTATGTATATATGTATATATAAATTAGTTGTCACATGAGGCAGACAATGTAATATTTCCTTCAAAATAATTTTAGGTTTAAAATAGTTAACATGAAAATCAAAATGATAAAAATATGTTAGCTTTATTACATGAAATATGATTCAAAAATATTATTAAATATTGCCAACATTTAAAGCTTTAATTAATAGATCAGAGTTATTACTTCCCATTATGTTTCAAGTCTAACTTAATCATTTCTGCATTCTATTGAGGCACTGCACACATGTCCATTTTCTGTTGTATTTCAGACTAAATACCTAGATTGACCCTCTTACTGAAGTCTATTAAAACTCTTGCATAAATAGTTACCAAATAGCTACTTAAATCAATTGTTGAACTGAAAAGCGGGTGAAGAATGCTGGGCCACAAACCGAGATAGTGTGAAGTCTCTATCATAAGAATCAAGGGTTAGGAAACAAAAATAAGAAATGCTAATAAAAGTGGGTATGCTACTAATTAACCTCCTTATGCTTTTCCTCAGCAAGACTGACCCTCCCCCGAGAGTGAACAAGGAATAACGTGTCCTAATAACTAAGCTCGTCTGTAGGACTGGAATAAAAATTCCTATCCTCAAAGATAGAAATGGGGGAAGTAAATGAAATCATTTCTCCTGAGAATTTATATCTACAGTCTAGTTCAAATGTGGGTTTGTAGCACAAATAAACATTACTATTGTGCTCCAAAATTCTCAAAATCAGAATTTATATTTGGGGGGGTTGGTCACCTAGGTAGTTGATAAAAAGAAATGTAAAACTTGTAAGGAAAATACCCTCACTCTAAGACCCAAAGAAAACTAATAGGAAAAATTTAAGATAAATAAGGAGTTCATCATCAAATACTACAAAGTATATAAGGAAAGACACCCAAATCATTAATCACAACAACAAAATCAAGAGTAAAAATCTTCAGAGTTCCTACTGTGGCTCAGCAGGTAACAAACTGACTAGTGTCCAAGATGTGGTACAATCCCTGGCCTTGCTCAGTGGATTAAGGATCTGGCATTGCCATGAGCTGTTTTGTAGGTTGAAGATGTGGCTCAGATCTGGTGTTGCTGTGGTTGTGGCATAGGCTGGCTGCTGCACTTCCAATTGGACCTGTAACCTGGGAACCACATGCCGCAGGTGCACACCTAAAAAGCAAAAAAAAAAAAAAAAAAAAAAAGCAAAACTTAAGATATTGTAATTATTATCAGTACCAGAATATAAGTTAAATGTTTAATATACTGAAGATTATCAAGAAGACTTGGGTGATGGTTGCCTCATAGAATGAGTTTGGGAGTGTCCCTTCCTCTGCAATTTTTTGTAAGAGTTTCAGAAGGATAGGTGTTAGCTCTTCTCTAAATGTTTGATAGAATTCACCTGTGAAACCATCTGGTCCTGGACTTTTGTTTGTTGGAAGTTTTTTAATCACAGTTTCAATTTCAGAGCTTGTGACTGGTCTATTCATATTTTCTATTTCATCTCGGTTTAGTCTTGGGAGATTGTACTTTCCTAAGAATTTGTCCATTTCTTCTAGGTTTTCCATTTTATTGCCATATAGTTGCATATAGTAGTCTCTTATGATCTTTTGTGTTTCTGTGATGTCTATTGTTACTTCTCCTTTTTCATTTCTAATTTTATTGATTTGTGTCCTCTCTTTTTTTCTTGATAGGTCTGGCTAAGGGTTTATCAATTTTGTTGATCTTTTCAAAAAACCAGCTTTTAGTTTCATTGATCTTTTCTATGGTTTTCTTTGTTTCTATTTTGTTGATTTCTGCTCTGACCTTTATGATTTCTTTTCTTCTACTAACTTTAGGCCTTGTCAGTTCTTCCCTCTCTAGCTGCTTTAGATGTAAAGTTAGATTGTTTATTTGAGCTTTTTCTTGTTTCCTGAGGTAGGCTTGTATTGCTATAAACTTTCCTCTTAGAACTGCTTTTGCTGCATCCCAGAGGTTTTGGGGTGTCGTGACTTTGTTTTCATTTGCTTCTAGGTATTTTTTAATTTCCTCTTTGATTTCATCTGTGATCCATTGGTTATTTAGTAGCATGTTGTTTAGTCTCCACGTATTTGTATTTTTGGCCATTTTTTCTTATTATTGATTTCCATTCGTACAGCATTGTGGTCAGAGAAGATGCTTGAAATGATTTCAATTTTCTTAAATTTACTGAGGCTTGATTTGTAACTCAGGATGTGATCAATCTTAGAGAATGTTCCATGCGCACTTGAGAAGAATGTGTATTCTGTTGCTTTTGGATGGAATGTCCTATAAATATCTATTAAGTCCATCTGATCTAATGCTTCATTCAGGGCCTGTGCTTTGTGTGAAAGTTTACTCTTACTTTGCATGTGCTATGTACAAATTCATTAAAATTTATTGTATATTATGTCTTGCTTTCTAGTTACCACCATTACTCAAATATATTATAGTATAGGCTCATATAGGGTTTTGAAGCCTATTATTTTAGTGTACAAATACATAGTGATTTCTGGTTATATAACCTTAAATTATTTTTCAGAGCTAGTATAATATTAATGCTTACATAAAACTTATGCATACGATTCCACTGTATATTATATTGTATTTATATCAACAAATATATTTTTACAACAAAATAATTTTAAAAGTACTTTCTAAACCTTTTAAAAAGGTGCTGATATTTTATTTTTGTTAGAATTCTCCATATATATATATATATATATATATTCATAACTTTTTATGCCTACATGACTTAAATGCTGAGAAACATAGCAGTTTCTGAGAACAGGAGGAAAAAACTCTCCTTGGAGAATGCTAATAAACCGAAAGTTTTTTAAAGTGCTTCATCATGTACTGATTCCAAACACAGTGATTTCTCAGAGAACTGGAGATAGTCAGCAAATGTGAGAATCTCCAAAGTAAAGTGTTTACAGCTTGTTCAAAGCAGCTCTTCCAGGATGGCCACCTCCACAGTCCAGTAATTAGTGAGAATCACAAAAATATAATTCACCAGAGCGGCTCAAAAAGAAACAGAGAAAAGTTTGCTAACAATTTTCATGGACTGAGGTGGCAGCTAAAGAGAGTTTTAGGACAGAAACTGGGGAACATTTTATAACATTTATTACTCGTGCCAAAAAATCACAATTAGTTCACATTTGCAAGATAAACTACAATATTGTGAGTAATTTAACATAAGGTAGCATTTGTGATTACTAGTCATTAGTTATATCACCATTAATGTACTGTTAATTTCCAAACTCTGAGTCAACTGTCATTCTCCACCTCTTTTTCTCCCTACTGAATTAGCCAACAGTGTCTGCAGTCTAAAATTTGGTCTGCTTATGCTTTTATTTTTCCAAATACCTGTCAAGTCCAAGACCCCTTTTATGCTAACATTTTCATTTACAATGCTACTTCAATCCTTTTATTTCTTTATTTATTTAGACTATTGCAGTTCCCTCCTATATCCTTTATCTACATAAATTCTTTTATCTTTTAAATATGCTCTTCAAAATTAGCCTTCACTTATTTGCTTTTTGGACTTGGAAAATATTTAAAAATAGACAGTTATGTGGAGTTCACTTTATTGCTTGGTTGGTTAAGAATTCAACTAGTATCCACATAAATTCAGATTTGATCCCTGGCCTCACTAAGTGAGTTAAGGATCTGGCATTGCCACAAGCTGTGGTATAAGTTGCAGATGCAGCTGGAATCCATCATTGCTGTGGCTGTGGTGAAGGCCAGCAGTTGTGGCTCTGATTTGACCCCTAGCCTGAGAATTGCATATGCCACAGTTGAGTACCTAAAAAAAAAATAATGGCAGTTGTAGAGATCCCTTTGGGTGATGATGGAGTGCCTTTTGTTTATTTGCACCATTAGCATCCACATAAATAAAGTAATTTATGGAGCTGGGGAGATAGATAGACCTTAATGTTGTCCCACTCCTCTAACATAGCCCTCACACACAACTACACTTCATCAGAACAAAATAAAGTAGAACAACAACACACAAATTTAATGTTTCAGAGGAAAATATTTATTCATTATGTAAGGAATTATTATAATACTATTCCTGCTTATATTCCCAAGTTTCTCTTCTACTACGACATTCCCCTAGAACAAAGCATAACGATAAGATCAGACAGAGAAACACAAAATGTTACTTGAATTTCTAGGTTATTGTTTTTTGGTCCAGCCTGTCTGACTAATGACTGAAAAATGTCTAATGTGAGAACACATGTTTTATAGACATAATTAATATATTGATGTCATGCTTAAGCTCAGCCACTCAATACATAGACAGCAAAGACTGCAAATATCCCAGTGCCTCAAAATGAAAAATATCTAATCTTTGTGAATATTCAGAAATCATTTTTCCATAATAACAGTTGCTATCATAAAGATGGGTGAACAGATCGATTTACTTTTTAGGTATCTCCAGCTAGACATGAGATGACCTATAAAATAATTTATTTCATAAAATTATGGAAAACATAAATTAAACAAGGTCCGGCATACTCTGTCTTATCTTTCTTTTACTCCCAGATATTCTCACAAATAATACATGAGAAGTTCTAACTTGCAAAGGTGTTTATGGGTAGCAATTAATGTGGAGACACAGGTTTCTGTGCCATATTTATGTTAATATTCAGTGCAGCATGCTAAGACCTCTGCTTTCAAAATAAAAGTGCATATGATGGGGGTCAAATTTGTGATTATTCTGTGATTATCCACATAGACCCCTGTCTTCTCTTCCTTAAAAAGAGGCTTGTGCAAAAGATTCTAACAAAACCTCTTAGGAATTGCACAACAAATCCTGGAGTCAAAGATTAGATTGCAAACTTCTCTGAGAAAAAAAGAAAAAGAAAAGGTGAGCCGGTAATTCTCTTTAACTAGAACTTTTACCAAGTCCAAGCTCTTACTTGCTTGCATGACAGGCCAGTAAATCAAGAGACAAGCTGTTGGGGCAAGGAATAACAACTTTATCTGGAAATTCAGCAGACTGAGAAGATAGTGGACTAGTGTCCTGAAGAGCCATCTTACCTGCATTAGAATTCAGGATTCTTTTATACTAAAGGGGGAAGGGAGTGTGGCTGTTTGTTGCAAATTTCTTGGTGCTTGAATCCTTTGTTCTTGTAGCTGCCCACATAGGAGTGGCCATAATATCTCTGTAAGCCTCCGTCAGACACATATTATTCTATGTCATGCAACTTTTTACATCTATACAAAGTGAAAAGTGCTATCCATCATGTATATTTCAGGCTATAGGCAACATTCTTTTGCAAACATGCAGAGTCAGCATGACTTAGCACAAGTGACAGGGAACAAGGTAGCACTAACGGGATAGAACCAATATGGAATCAGGTTAGTTGTTCTCTCTTACACACTAAACAAAAACAAACAACAGAAATGGTACCCAACAATTACTACCTAAGAATGTAAACCTCTAGGAGCCTGTAAGCTGCGTAGTGTGAATAACTTTCAGTTAATATACTGCAAAGAGGTAGCTAGTGGTTCTGTGTGGAATGACTAAGTCAATCCCCTAAAATGGGATTCCAATCCTGACTAAAGATTGCTGTGGAAGGAACAGAGTCAGAGAATTGAAGTCACTCTGTAGACTAGAATAATGGTTATTTTGGCAATAAGCCAGTATAGACAAATGAAAACATAAAGATCATATACAGGGTCTTGGTAATACATACATTCTAGGCCTCAGGTTTGTGTAAGGAACGACTAAAAATTTATTCTCAAACCAAACAGATAAGATTAGAGCATCAAAATATAACTAATTTGAGAATAATAATAATAGTTGATATCATCTATGTACCTAAGGAAAAGATTGAGTTTAAATGAATATGTGATTATTAGTCTAATTTCTTGTTTCTTCTCTAGAGCTCTAGGCATTATTCAAGGTTATTTATTGAACAGTATCCAACTTTCAATAAATAAAATTTTTCCTATGAATGACATATGAGTTTTATTGTCCTGGAAATTATCTAAATTATACCCAATAAAATATGAAATTGAGTAAAAAACTTCACATCATTTTAAGATCATGTACTATTTAAAATTTGTCAAAATGTAATCACAATTTGAGGATTGAGTTTCAAAATAATCATATTGCCAGAAATTTTTTTGTCAACATGATAGTTTGACTCCTGATAAAAATATGAAAATTAACTTTGATATTTTGAAATATAATTGCTTTTATAATTTGTCCCATATTGGCATAATATCTTCTAATCCTTATGAGAAATAATGATCTGGAATGTGTCACCAATCTGGCTAAGTCCCTTTAAGCTATTTGATTTCTATGATATTATCTTTATCAATGGATATTTTTTATATAATACAAATAAAGTGAAAACATAAATTTCCAAAGTATATACAGCCTTATAATAATCCTCTTAGTCCATATTAAACACACAGAATGATAGGTCTTTCATTCTGAGGTTATAATATCTAAATGGATTTTAAGTAAATCTTTCAAATGTTTCTTTTTCCCTTCTCACACTAATAATATTTACTTCATGAATTATATTTTACAACATACAATGGTTTACATTATATACTTTTAATATTCCAAATAGCAGATAATTATTAATAAACTTCAACTTTGAAAATATAATCAAACTATAATCAATAGCTTGATTCTCTGTATCAAACACACATTAGTAATCCATGTCCTTGTTCTGTCCCACATATTATTATTCACTCATTTGTCACTGAACAAGAGTCTACATCAGAAAACCTATAGAAAGCTGCTTGGTTTCCCCTTTAATATATATTCTTTCTGGAGTTCCCATCAGTGGGAACGAAGCTGACCAGTTTCAATGAAGATGCAGGTTCTATCCTTGGCCTCTCTCAGTGGGTTAAGGATTGGGCATTGCTGTGAGCTGTGGTGTAGTTTGAAGACATGGCTAGAGCTAGCATTGCTGTGGCTATGGTATAGGCTAGCAGCTACAGCTCCAATTTGACCCCTAGCTTGGAACCCTCCGTATGCTGTGGGTATGGCCCTAAAAGTCCTACAATATGTACTTTTTTTTAACTTCACAATGGCATAGGGCAATGAAATTTTAACATGTTCAAGCAATTGTTTTAAATATAAATAGTAGTCATAATTCTAGACTTGCGTAGAAATTCCTAATTACAATAGAGAATACTCAATCTAAATTTATTTTATTTGTATATAGTAAGTAGCATGCTCTCAGAATATTAACATGTTTAATTGTATCTCTTATTCTTATAGAACAATTTCATTTATCTAGTAAGAAAGTCAGTTTATTGTATCTGTGTTTTATGATTGCTGTATTAAAATACCATTTATCTTGGAAGTTACCATTGTGGCTAAAAAGAAAGGAACCCTGCTAGTAACCATGAGGCTGTAGTTTCAATTCCTGGCCTTGCTCAGTGGTTTAAAGGATTCAGTGTTGCCATGAGCTGCAGTATATGTCACAACACGACTCAGATCCAGTGTTGCTGTGGCTGTGGTGTAGGCCAGCAGCTGTAGCTCTGATCTGACCCCTAGCCTGGGAACTTCCATATGCCACAGGTGCAGCCCTAAAAAGCAAAATAAAATAAAATATAATAAAATATAATTTACCTTATCTGAATATAAGAAATCTTACATTCTCATGTCCATTCTGTTCAAAATAATGAGTAATAGGAGTTCCTGTCATAGCTCAGCAGAAATGAATCTAGCATTCACGAGGACACAGGTTTGATCCCTGGGCTTGCTCAGTGGGTTAAAGATCCATCATTGTTTTGAGCTGTGGTCTAGGTCACAGATGTGGCTCAGATCCTGCATTGCAGTGGTTTGGTGTGGCATAGGCCAGCAGCTACAGCTCTGATTTGACCCCTCGCCTGGGAATCCACATATCCTGCAGGTGTGACCCTAAAAAGAAAAAAAAAAGAATAAAGTGTAATTGTGGCCAGGCTGATAATATGATGTAAATTAACAAATAGGAGTCAAGAAAATACTTGTTGTTCATTTTGTTTTCTACCTTATTGATAGCAATAAGCAATGGACAAGACTAAAGAATAAGAAGATAAAAGAACAGTGTTGATAAAGCAATATAAGAACAAAGATAAAACAGTAATGAAAGTATCAAAGACAAAGAAAGTACTTTTTAAAAATGAAAGTATATCGATAAAAAATAATAAATTGCTGGAATTCCCAGTGTGCCTCAGTGGGTTAAGAATCCGACTAGAATCCATGTGGATGCAGGTTCGATCCCTGGCCTTACTCAGTGTTGTTGTGTTTGTGGCCCTACATCCTGTGTTGTTGTGGTTGTGGCATAGGTCAGCAGCCGCAGCTCCCATTGGCCCCCCTAACCTGGGAATTTCCATATTGCATGGGTGAGGCCCTAAAAAAATAATCACAACAAAAATAATAATATACTGCAGAATCAGAAAAGAGGACAAGGAAGTTACAGAAAAAGAAAAAAGTAAGTAAAAATGAATTTGGAGGGCATAAAAGAGAAACATGAATAACGACGAGTTAAAAAGAAATTTTAAAAATGTATATTTTAATAAATGGAGGAAAAAACAGTCATGAAGGGGAAACCAAGATGGATATATGAAAACAAAAAAAAATAGAGAGGAGGCAAAAAGTACCATAAAGTAAGTTACAGTAAAATGAAAAGAGAACCTGAACAAAGAAATGCATGATGCTAACAAGAGACTAGTCAGTTTGAAGAAAGAAAAGATGCAATTGTGCCCAGGGGATGCTTGTTCAGGCATTAGTTTCAGTTAGCCCATTAGAGCAGGTTTAAAAGGAAAAGAGAACAAGTCATATAACAAATATTTCTACCTTATATCTTTCATAATAGACCCTAGCCTTTTCAGAATACCCTGAGAGGAAATTAAATTAGATGACTTCACTGAAAAGTGATGCAGAGGCAAAAAAGCATAGTTTAGAACCTTTAAGAGTCAAGACCTACTGCAAATTGGAAAAACAAATGTGATTATAGAAAAAAGAATGCTTCAACAATAGAATGCATTCTGACTGTTTTATTTTTCCTTTTATTTTCTTTTCTGTGTAACAATATATGTGAGTCTAGTCAACCAGCTCACATGTGCTTGGCAATGACCTTAAGGCACTCACCTCTACTGAGTTTCTGAAGTTAGACACTGCTATAAAATGCTTTCTGAGATTGTACTTCCTTCTGTTTACATCCTTAAGTGTCTGATTACACATATGTTCAATATTATCCTCTTTGCCCCCACCTATTACCGTCATTTCACAATAAATCATAAGCAAAAATGTGTTTATTTTGTGGAGTGTTAGATTCTAGTACTAGTTTTTGTTTTAATATTAGGAGAAACTATCTATTTTAAAAAATATTCATTTTTTTTCCGGTATGGCAACCATGCTACTAAGAATATGTAGATTTTTAAAATAACAAAATATGTTTCTCTGGCAGTCAGATTTATATTTTAGAAAACAATATGATTAATCTTTTCTAGTAAAATAGTTGCTAAAATTCAAATAGTTAACTAACTCTTCTAGGCTTTATTCCTTAGTTTTCAAGCCATCTTGAAAGATTTCCATATCCTCACACGCAGAATCAATGATTTCTTAGAGCCTGGATAGAATCTGTACATGATTTATCACATCTCAGACCAATTATTTTTGTCCATGTGTTAGATTTATGTGCTAAATCTGCATTATCTGGCAGGGTACATGTTATACTCTTTGAGAGTAGGGACTATATGTTGCTAAGCTCTGGATCTTTGTGTCATCAGAGACCTAACACACTTTTTGGTAATCAGTAAATATTCATGTGACTTGTATACTGAAAACTCTAAGGCACTGATGAAATAAATTGAAGACACAAACAAATGGAAGAATTAATATTAAAATGTCCACTACTCCAAACAACCTTTGTAATTCTTATAAAAATTCTAATAGCATATTTCGTAGAAATAGAACACAAGATGCTAAAATTCATACAGAATCACCAAGATCTGGAATAGCCCAAACAATCTTGAGAAAGAAGAACCAAGCTGGAAAGTTCACATTCCTGATGTGAAACTATGAAACAAAGTGATAGCAATCAAAATAATAAGGTAGTCATAAAAAAGTCTCATGGATAAATGGAACAGAATATAGACCAGAAATAAAATTGCATATATATAGTAAGCTAATAATCAACAAAGGATCCAAGAACATGTAACTGGGAGAGGATAGTCTCTTCAGTATATGGTATTGGGTAAACTGGACAACCACATGCAAAAGAATAAAACTAGACACTTATCTTACAAGATAAACAAAAATCAACTCCAAATAGATCAAAGACTTGAATGTGATACCTGAAACCGTAAAAATCCTAAAAAGAAATGTGGAGGATAAACTCTATGACCCTGGTATTGACAATGATTTTTGAATTTGACAAAAGCAAAGGCAACAGAAGCAAAATAAACACGTGGAACTATACCAAACTGTAAAGCTCTGCACAGAAAAGAAAACCATCAGCAATATTAAAAAGCAAACTACTAAATGGTATGTGGAAATAAAATATCTAAAAATGAGTTAATATCCAAAATATGAATAAATCATATAACCCAATAAAAAATGAAATCTGATTTTGAAAATTGCAGAAGACATGAAAAGGTATTTTTCTGAAAATATATACAGATGGACAACAGTTACATGAAAACGTGTTCAACATCAATAATGTTCAGGAAAATGCAAGTCAAATCCACCATGAGATATCATCCCATATGTGTTAGAATACTATTATAAAAAAGAAATAATGATTGTTGGCAAGGCTGTGAAGAAAAGAGAAACAATTTACATGCTTGGTGAAAATGTAAATTGGCACAATCACTGTGGAAAATATAGGATGGAGTTTCCTTAAAAATTAAAAACAAAATTACACCAAAGTCCAATCATTCTACATCTGAGTATATGAAAAATTACTTTTTTATTTTTTTAATTATTTTTTTTATTAGGGCTGCACCTGCAGCATATGGAGGTTCCCAGGCTAGGGGTCTAATCGGAGCTACAGCTGCTGGCCTATGCAAAAGCCACAGCAACATAGGATCTGAGCTGCATCTGTGACCTGTATCAAAGCTCATGGCAACGCTGCAGTCTTAACCTGCTCTACGAGGCCAGGCATCGAACCCCCAGCATCATGGTTCCTAGTCGGATTCCTTTCTGCTGAACCATCATGGGAACTCCAAAAATTACTATCGTGAAAAGATAGCTTTACTTTACCCCCATGCTTATTACCATATTACTTACAATAGCTAAGACACGGAAAAAAATCTAAGCATCCATGAAGGATGAATGTTTAAAGAGAATTGGTATATTTGGAATGAACTACTACTATTAAGACAGAAAAAAAGTAAGGAATTTCTTTCATTTGAAACAACATTTATGTACCTTGCGGGCATTATATTCAGTGAAATAAGTCAAAGAGAGGAAAACAAATGCTGTATTATCTCAATTATAGGTGGAATTAAAAAAAAAAGAACTCATAGTTACAGAGGACAGATTGATGGTTACCAGAAGCAGAGGTTAGCAGGTGGGTGAAATGCATGAAAGCAGTCATCAAAATGTACAAACTTAAAGTTATAAAATAAATGTCATGGGGATATAATTTACAGCATCGTTAACAATAGTGTATTGTATATTTTAAAGTTGTTAAGGAAGCGTATCTTAAAAATTCTTAATACAAGAAAAAATGTGTAGCAATGTGGTGATTGGTGTTAAAATCACTGTGGTTATTATTTCACAAAACATACATACATCAAATTGTTGTGTTGGACACCTAAAACTAATACAATTTTCTATAAAGATTATATCTCAAAAATTTTTTTAAAAATACACACTTGTGGAATTGTTATGAAGTCAAAGAGGAGACCTCAAAGTTCATTTCTATCCCTAATAGGATGTGTAGAATTAAGCCATCAGATCTTTGAATATACTTTAAAACTTAAACACATAAAAATAGTATATCTACTGATTTATTTTAGTTGTTATTGTTGCAAAAGAATCTCACTTATACACACATGTACAGTTCAACATGTATACCTATATACATGTAAATATGCAAACATAAAAACCCACATGTATAGAACAATGGATGTTTACAGCATAAGATTTTACCTACATACCCTTTAAAGGAAAATATCCAATTCTAGGGGTAGGGTAGAATATACATGCAATTTTAGAGAGTATATCAATTCATTTTTATATTACATGGCAATATAGCTAATTCAGCTAAAGACAAAAATTAAAGAGACATAGTTTATATCTTGTGAATACTGATGGTTATACATTGTAATATAAGCATTTAATTGTATCCCTGGTCCAGATCATCAAAAGGAGTTTCTATATATTTCCTACATCTTCAAAACTTAAAAGATATTAATTTAATATTTTGGAAAATAAAATTATTATTTAACTAATTATTGATTGTTTACTCTAATATATTATAGATTCAGCTATTTAAAAGTTGATTTCAAAACTACTTAATAGACCATCAATTTTATTGAGGTATGAAAATACCTTGAAGGAAGACCATATGCCAACTATATTGTGCTAGTTGCCCACATTAATAGCAATGATTTATTTACCACAACCTTTATTCTTGACAGTGAATTAAATATATTACCCCACTGAGTCCTCCCACATACCTTATGATCATGGACAACATCCACATACTCCTTCTTAAAAGATTACAAAATCAAGAGTCCTAGAAGCTCTGAAATAGGATAGTGACCTATAAATTTATGAAAAGCAGAGCCAACATTTGAATCCATCGCTTTTCTCAACTTTGGCACTATTGATATATTACACCTGAAAACTGTTTGGAGAGACTTTCATGTGAAATGTAGATATTTAGAAGCATCCTTGACCTCTATCCATCCAAGGCCAGAGGCAACAAAATGCCTCTTTCCTCCAGCTCTAACAGTGGGGAAAGTTTTTAGACATTGTCTAAAATCTCCTGAGGCATATATTTGCTTAATTTGAGAACCGCTTGTCTACTCCTTTTTTTTGTCTTTGTCTTTTGTCTTTTTAGGGCCACACCCACGGCATATGGAGATTCCCAAGTTAAGGGTCAAATCAGAGCTGTAGCTGCCAGGCTATGGCACAGCAATGTAGGATCCAAGTGCGGCTGCAGTATACACCACAGTTCCTTAGCAACTCTGGATCCTTAACCCACTGATGTAGGCCAGGGATCAAAACCACATCCTCATGGATGCTAGCTGGGTTCTCACCAGTCTACTCTTACATGACTCAAGAAATAGTTCTTTTAAATGTTGTCTCTTGACCGAAATTTTCTCACAGTCAGGGACAATTAACCCCTGGGTGCTGGGTAGAAGACAGCTTTGATAAACCATCCATAAGGAATAAGGAATCTCATGTATTAATTATGTATATGCTGTGTGTCACAGAAAAAATGAATTTGTGTATTTTATAGGCTTTATTCTGCAGTCAATATTTTTAATATTTTATATTACTTTATTTTCATTTATAGTGATTTTTATTTTTTCCATTATAGCTGGTTTACAGTGTTCTGTCAATTTCCTACTTTATAGCAAAGTGACCCAGTCACACATGCATGTGTACATTATTTTTCCTCACACCATCTTGCTCCATCATAAGTGACTAGACATAGTTCCCAGTGCTATACAGCAGGATCTCATTGCTTATCCATTCCAGATGTAATAGTTCACATCTATTAAACCAAATTCCCAGTCCACCCCAATCCCTCCTCCTCCTCCTTGGCAACCACAAGACTGTTCTCCATGTCCATGATTTTCATTTCCATGGAAAGTTTCATTTGTGGCACATATTGGATTCCAGATATAAGTTAAATCATATGGTTATTTGTCTTTCTTTTTCTGACTTACTTCACTTAGTATGAGAGTCTCTAGTTCCATCCATGTTGTGGCAAATGATGTTATTTTATTTTTTTTATGGCTGAGTAATATTCCATTGTGTATTAGTACCACTTCTTCTTAATCCAATCATCTGTCAGTGGACATTTAGGTTATTTCCATGTCTTGGCTATTATGAAGAGTGCTGCATTGAACATGCAGGTGCACCTGTCTTTTCCAATGAAAGTTTGGTCCAGGTGTATGCCCAAGGGTGGAATTGCTGGATCATATGGTAGTTATATGTACAGTTTTCTAAGGTACCTCCATATTGCTTTACATAGTGCTTGTACCAATTTACATTCCCACCAAAAGTTCAGGGGGGTCCCCTTTTCTCCATACCCTTTCCAGCATTTGTTATTTGTGGACTTATTAATGATGACCATTCTGACTGGTGTGAGGTGGTACCTCAGAGTAGTTTTGATTTGCATTCTCTAATAATCAGCGATGGTGAGCATTTTTTCATGTGCTTGTAGGCCATCTGTATATCTTCTTTGGATAAAGGTCTATTCATGTCTTTTGCCCATTTTTCAAAAGAGTTATTGGCTTTTTGTTGTTGAGTTGTATAAATTGTTTGTATATTTTACAGATTAAACCCTTGATTTGCATAATTTGAAACTATTTTCTCTCATTCTGTAAGTCGTCTTTTTCTTTTCTTTTTTTATGGTTTCCTTTGCTGTGCAAAACCTTGTCCATTTGATTAGGTCCCATTGGTTTATTTTTGCTTTTACTTCTGTTGCTTTGGGAGACTGACCTGAGAAAACATTTGTAAGGTTGATATCGGAGAATGTTTTGTCCATGTTCTTTTCTAGGAGTTTAATGGTGTCTTGTCTTACCTCTAAGTCTTTAAGCCATTTTGTGTTTATTTTTGTGCATAACGTGAGGGTGTGTTCCAGGTTCATCAGTTTACATTCAGCTATCCCGCTTTCCCAGCAATACTTGGTAAAAAGACTGTCTTTTTCCCCATTTCCAATATTTTAAATTGTGTAGAAACCCAGACTAAACCAGAAAGCAGCAGAATCAAAGGGATGAGAATATAGTTTTTTGAACCAAATAGTCAAGGATTTGATTCCTGATACTCTCCTAGAAATTGCGATTTTAGGAAAGCTAATTTGTTTCACTTTCCTCATCTGTAATGTGAAGATATTATTAAGTTCATTAGATTGATATGAGAAATATGAGGCACACTATATTTAATATTTATGGGATGTAATTAGTGTTCAAAAGTTAAAAGCATTTATTATCATGATTGTGTATGATTAAAAAAGTTCTGGAGGTTAAGCACAGAGGAAACATAATGTTCTGTTATAGTGTTTCATAGTTCTAAAATAATTTTTAAATTCTTCAATATTCAAAGCATAAATGTTAACTGAATTATGTGAGCCCTTAGGTGATGATTCCCAATCATATTTTCTAAAGGAATTTGTTTTAAAAATCCTCCATAAAAACAGTAAGTATGGCACTATGGACAGATGTACCTATATAACAAATCCTCAAAAATAAGTGTAAAATATAATGAAGAATTTCTGTATTGAAATGACATAATGTCTTAGTACTCTGAGAAGAAACATTACCATAATAGAATAAACCCGATTAGCTCTAATATTTATATTAGTAAAATTATACATTACCCTTTAATCCACTTTCTCTCTCTTTCTTTCTTCCTTCTTCCTTCCTTCCTTTATTTCTTTCTGTACTGATTTTAATAACTATGCACTTTCTAGAAAGCCAAATTGCCAGCCACTTCATAGAGCCATAAATGTCAATCAAAAATTTTGATACCAAGCAATTTTCAAACTTAACATCACTTTGTAAATGAGAATTATTTTGGGAATGATGGAGCAGTATCAAGTATTATCTAACATAGAGTCATAATTTATACTATCTACCTAATCAGATATAGGAAATAAATATCAGGGCTATGTATATACGTATGTATGTACATATCAGTCTGTCTATCTATATCCGTCTACCTATTTATCTTCCAGGTAGTCAGCTAGCTAGCTTTCTCCCTTCCAGCACTCTCTCTTATAACTATAGATATGGATGACTGTGCCTTAATCTACAAGTTCTCAATAGCTTTTGATTAGCCATAGATTCTGCAGCTTTCCGTTTCTGAGCCATTTAAAACAAATGCTCAAAATCGGCAAACACGTGATATTGAAATGGCTTCTGAGACAACATCAACCTCAGAAACACCCTTTGCTCAAATAAGTATTATTATTGTTAAACTGTTTAAATAAAACCAACTTAAGGAGGAGGCCTGTAACAGCTAGGATAAGCTTTCTGGTTTGAAAATGGAGACCAATTTTCATGTCTTCAAATATTAGTAATACCCTCTTTTAGAACTTCTTGTCATTGTAAGTAAGTCTGAATTGAAAGTGCTCAGTTTGGTCTATCATATTAGACTAAGTGACCTGAACAATGCATTCTCTTCTACTGTGTAGAGCAGGGATACTCGCGAAGCTTCAAGCGCCCTCAGCAGACAAGATGTGTGTAGCCCTGTGACCTTCCAATTGACTCCTGCTGTATTTCAGTAATTATCTTTCCATAAGATGTACAAATGAACTTTCTGTCCCACTTCTATAGAACCCACAATGCCTGTCATTGCACAGGATAGGATTACATTTCAAACACTTATTTAAACTGATGATCAATGATGCTGTTGTCTCCTCATGTAAGTGAAGGAAATAATGTGTAACTTATGACAGCTATGAAGGTGCAGACAGTTTTAGAGAAACATCATAAAACTACAGATAGGGCAAATAACAAATCACCAAGTCACAGAAGAATCTAAAAATATTCAAGTAGGTTGGAGGATTTAAGTTCATTTTTGTTTAGCATATGTGTGTTAATGACTGTCCTTTAAGAACACAAATCTGTCAGCTAAATCAAGAACGTAGAAAAAATAAAATTTTAAGTTAATGTAATGTTCAAGGACAGAGTCTAAGCAAAAGTATTAAATTAGTTAGAAGGGTTTTATCCATTCAAATCCTGTGTAGGGAAGAGAATGACTTGACAGACTGTTGCCATCATCTAGTTTGCCTGCCAAGTATAATACTATAGCATAGATATGTGCATAAGATTTTCAGAGCCTGATTTTATACTTTTGAGTTACATTAAGAACAGTGTATATTATTTTCAAATTCTCTCTTCACCAAACCAAACTGTGAGATTTTGGCTTTCCATATAAATTATCAGTAAGAATAGAGTAAGCTTGTCAGGCTGAAGACACTCCTGGGTCTCTTTGAAATGTCAAATCAGAAAAATTTTTATTTTATTTTATTCATTAGTTTACTTGCATTTATTTTTTAGCTGAATCAATCATCCTGACTCTGAATAACTGTGATATCTTGTGGGGACCTAGTTAGATGGATGTCTTTGTCTAAAATGTCTATTTTGAAATTCTATATCAGATATCAGTAATATTCACACTTAGAACAAGACATTTTGTAAACATTTTCCCCAGTCAACTTATTCATTTAGGTAATTTTAGTTGTGGAAGACAGGGCCAAAACATTTAGCCCAACTATCATGCAGTTTAAGCATAGGAACTTCCTTGTATGTCCTCAGGAGACTGAAAATGTGAATTGCAGCTTATAAAAACTGCAATTTCTAAACAAATTTTCTAAACAAAACATTGTGTCAGAAAACCTATTCACTATTTTATATAGAGAGACTAGAAACTACTAGAATAATAAAGAATTTGTTTTTCCCTTAGCATAATGCCCTTCAAGTTCATCCATGTTGTTACAAATGACACAGTTTATGTGTATGTGTGTATGTGTGTGTGTATTTAGGTTGTTTCAGTATCAATTCATGAATAATGCAGAAATGAACATGAAGTGAAGCTTTCTCTTCAAGAGACTTATTTCATTTCCTTTGTGTATGACTCAGAAGGTAAGGTGGTTTTAAGTATCATAATGCAGTTCTACATTTAATTTTTTGAGAAACTTCCATAGTATTTTCCATAATATATGTATCAATTTACATGTCCACAATTAGAATTTGGAGGACATTATGTGAAGTAAAATGTCAGACACAGAAAGAAAATTTGCTGCATGAACTTACTTATATGTGGAATTTGAAACAGTCGAATTCATAGAAACAAAGAGTAGAATGGTAGTCATTAAGGACTGGGGGCAGAAAAATGAGAAAATGGGGGGATGTTGGTCAAGGGGTACACAAAGTTTTAGCAATCCATGATGAGTAAATTTAGGAGATCCAATGTACAATAGTGTGACTATATATAACACTATTTTATTGCATACTTAAAATATGCAAAGAGGGTAGATATTACATGTTCTCACTGAAAAAAAAAATGTTACATGTTACCTATACAAGATGATGAATATATTAAGTACTTGATTTTTATGAAGTTTTTACAATGTATTCATATATCAAAAAATCCAATAATAAACCCAGTAATAAGAAAATAACCTGATTCAAAAGATGGGCAAAATATTTGAACAGACAGTTCTCCAAGGAACGCATACAGGTGGCCAACAGCTATATGAAAAGATGTTCAGCATCATTAATCATGGGGAAATGCACAACAAAATCATAATGAGATACTACTACCTCATACCTGTTAGGATGGCTACTATCAAAAACCAGAAAATAATTTTCATGATCACCACCATGATCACCACAATGTGATTGTTTTCCTCTTATTCTCTAGTTCCATAACAGCAAAAATAATGACAAAATATGTCCAGTATTAAGAAGAACACCTCTTCCTTTGCATACTCCTTAGCTCTTTCATGACAAATAAGTTATGCCACAGCAGTGACAGCATGAGATCCTTAACAGCTAGATAACCAGGGAACTCTGATTTTGGCTACTTTTTGATAAAATCTAAATTTTTAAAAGACTTAGGGTTTTTTTGGATGCTACTGACCAAATGCCAGTTACTTTTCTAAGTGTTCTGTTTATATTAACTTTTAATACTAACACAGCTATGCTATTCATACTTTTATCAACCCTCATCCCTGTTTTACACCTGAGCAAAACTAAGGACAGATTTTAAATGATACCATGTTTGGAATCGAGATGTATGATTCATATTATTCTCATAGTTATGAAATCCATAAATCAATACATTCACTTTTATTTTATTTTTCATTTTATTTTTATTTTTTTGTCTTTCTGTCCTTTTTATGATCACACCCGCAGCATATGGAGGTTCCCAGGCTAGGGGCAGAATCAGAGCTATAGCTGCCAGGTCTAACAGGAGCTGTAACCGCCAGCCTACACCATAGTCACAGCATCGCGAAATCCAAGCCGTGTCTGTAACCTACACCACAGCTCACAGCAACGCTGGATCCTTAACCCACTGAGTGAGGCCAGGGATTGAACCCGCAACCTCATGGTTCCTAGTCGGATTCGTTAACCACTGAGCCACGATGGGAACTCCATAACTCAATTATCTTCAATAGCAGAACTTTCTATGCATAATATTTACCGAAATAATATGAAACTTTACATAGCAGAAAAAGTATACACATGAACTTACTCGAGTGATAATATGAGAGCCTCCAAAGTATATTATGACAAAGTAGTGACATACCTTCCTGACATGATACCAAGTTTGATTTTTTTTTATTTTTGAATAACATGGAATTGATCTTGTCTTTAAGCAGGCATAAATAGTGGAGTAATAATTATATTTGAAAAATATTTAGATGTTAAGGAGTGTTAGAAAGTAGGAAAAATCATTAGTTCCATCAGGTTGACACAGCTAATATTTTGTATGCATCCCATTTCAGTATTCTTTACATGCATATACATTCTTTGCAAAATTACCGTAAAATACTCATTCATATTATGTTATAATGACTTTTTTCACTTAATATATCTTATTCATTTTTCTCAATAGTGTTACATAATTTTTCTAATTACCATTTCTAATAGGCATATAGTTTTTCATCAGGAAGATGTGCCATAATCTACATTTTAATTAACCATTTTTCTGCATGATCATTTCAATTGCTTCCAAAAGTTCTACATTATGAGTAATACTTATATGTCATTTTACACATATCTCCCACACATATTAATTAGAATTCTGAAATAGCGATATGAGGTCAAGATATATGAGCTCTATTTTGTCATGAAATACATATTACTGTTGAAGTTTTCCCTATTTTTTCCAATTTTTATAACTACATTATCCTCATTTTTTTCAATAAGTGTAAGTTTGTTTTTCTTCTTAAGTTATAGGAATATGGAAGAAGGAATTTTATGAAGAGAGGCAAGTGAAAGACAACTGAGTCAAAATTAGAAATCTTATCAAAATGAAGGAAACGTGATGAAGTTGATGGGAATAACAATAATTTAGCAGAACACTTACTAAATAGTTTCTTTGTGCTAAATATGTCATGTTCTATATTCCAACTGTTTTATGTTAATTGTATAAGTTAATCAATAAAAAAGTAGGAAGAATGAAGCCTTATCAATCTTCTTTTGCAGATGGAGGCTGTGAAACAAAAGATATTGACTTGGGTGATAAAGTTAACTACATTTTTAAGGAGGCCAGTGCCTTATCCATTAGGCCACTTGAGCTTCTTTAATATTTTTTTAAAAAAGTTTTTGGAGTAAAATTGACTTGCCATGTTAGATTAGTTTCAGGTGTAGAGCAAAGCAGATCAGTTACACATATACATATATCCATTCTTTTTCAGATTCTTTTTACGTGTAGGCTATGTGAAAAGATTATTGAGTATATTTCCCTGTGCCATACATTAGACACTTGTTACTGATAGATTTGGTATATAGTAGTGTGTATTTGCCAATTCCAAACTCATGATTTATCCCTCCCACTAATGTTTCCCCTTCGGTAACTTTGGTTTTGAAATCTTTAAGATTGTTTCTGTTTTGTAAGTTATTTTTTATCATGTTTTATTAGATTCCACATATTAGTGATCTTTATCTTTGTCTGACTTACTTCGCTTGGTATGATAATCTCTAGATCCATCCTTGTTACTGCAAATTGCATTGTTTCATTTTTTATGGCTGAGTAATATTCTACTGCAAAAATATATCACAACTTATTTATCCATATCTCTGCTGATGGAAATTTATATTTGCTTCCATGTCTTGGATATTTTAAATAGTGCTTCAATGAGCACTGGGGTGTATCTATCTTTTATAATTGTGATTTTCTCCAGATATGCCCAGAAGTGGGATTGCTAGATCATATGGTAGTTCTATATTTAGTTTTTCTTAAGGAACCTCCATATTTTTCCCCACTGTGCTTTCACCAGCTTACATTCCTACCAAAAGAGTAGGAGGGTATCCTATTAGCTACACGGTCTTCAGTATTTATTGTTTGTAGACTTTTTAATGATGGCTGTTCTGATTGGTGTAAGGTGATACCTCATTGCTATTTTGATTTGCATTTCTCAAATAATTAGTGACATAAAATATTTTTCATATTCTTTTCAGTCATCTTTATGTCTTTGGAGAGATGTCTCTTTAGAACCACTGCCCATTTTTTTTAAAGCCATATGAGATTTTTGTATGTATTGAAGATTAATCCCTTGTTAGTTGCTTCATTTGCAAATATTCTATTCTGTATATTGTCTTTTCATTTTGCTTATTGTTTCTTTTGCTGTGCAAAGGATTTTAAGTCCTATTTGTTTATTTTCATTTTATTTTTATCATTTAGGAAGTGGATCTGAAAAGATATTGCTGTGATTTATATCAAAGAGCATTTTGCCTACATTTTCCTCTGAGTTTTATAGTATCTGGCCTTACATTTAGGTTTTTAATCAATTTTGAGTTTATTTTGTATGGTATTAGAGAATGCTCTAATTTCATTCTTTTACTTCTAGCTTTCCATTTTTCCCAGCATCATTTATTGAAGTGGTTCTTTTTTTTTTTTTTTTTGTCCTTTCTTTAGGGCAATACCTGCAGCATATGGAAGTTCCCAGGCTAGGGGTAAAATCAAAATTGTAGCTGCTGGCCTATGCCACAGCCACAGCAGCACAGGATCTGAGCTCTGTGTGCAACCTACATGAGAGCTCACAGTGATGCCATATCCTTAACCCACTGAGCAAGGCCAAGAATCTAACCTGTGTCCTTATGGATGATGCTCAGATTCATTTCAGCCGAGCCATGATGGGAACTCCTTGAAGAGGCTTTCTTATCTCCATTGTGTATTCTTGCCTCCTTTTTCATAGATTAATTGACCTTAGGTGCTTGATTTTTTTCCTGGGCTTTTTTTCTTTTTCCTATCCTATTCCACTGTTCTATATTTCTTTTTTTGTGTGTCAGTACCATACTATTTTAGATAACTGTAGCTTTGTAGTACAGTCTGAGGTTGGAGAGCTGGATTCCTCCATCTCTTTTTCTCTAAATATCTTTGCCTGTTTGGGGTCTTCCATGTTTCCATACAAATTTGAAACTTTTTGTTCTAGTTCTGTGAAAAATGCCTTTTGAGTAGCAGAGTTGAGATATGAAGTTTTTAAATGAGGAATCAAGGCAAGAGTAGAGCCAAATCTTTTTATTTTAATCTAATCCCTGACCCCTTTATACCATATTATTTTCAGTGCTGGCTAAGAATATCACTACAATTTATATGGATATTATCTTCATATTAAAACAAAGTTGAGGCCTCTTGGTGTTTAATTTTTCTCTAATGACTGTAATTCATATTAAAAAAGATAGCTCGTTTTAAAATTCTAGATTTTATTGGTGCAAAACATTTATTATTATTGTGATTATGGCCACAATTTTGTATATACAATCCTGATTTTTACAGCTTTTCACCCAAGTCTTCAAATAAATGGGTGATGTATTTTAAGAGAATATTATAATGACTTCTGTTTCCTTCTGTGTTTTGGCTAAACTTTCCAAGATATCATTTTTGTACCTGAAATTTAATTTTTAATTTTTTTATTTTTATTATTTTTTTTTTGTCTTTTGTCATTTTAGGGCCACACCCAGATATATAAAGGTTCCCAGGCTCGGGGTCTAACAGGAGCTGTAGCTTCCGGCCTTTGCCACAGCCACAGCAACGCGGGATCCGAGCCGCATCTGCAACCTATACCACAGCTCACGGCAACGCCGGATCCTTAACCCACTGAGCAAGGCAGGGATCAAACCTGTGTCTTCATGGATACTAGTCAGATTTGTTTCTGCTGAGCCACTATGAGAACTCCATATGTTTCTTTTATTTTAATTGGGGTCATTGAAGTGATATCAATGTCTGTTATAATTAAAGAAAAAAATACTGACTTTATCGCATTTTTGCTGATTGTTGAAGACTTAGTCTTTGGACTTTCAGTGTTGAGTTCACAGTTTCTTCCTTTTAAGTAGATTACTCAACAAGAATTGAGAGATGCTTTTTCTGTCTGAAATAGCACTTTAGGTAACTATGGACAATATCATATGATCACATTTCTTTGGGTACACATTAACCTTAAAAATTTCATCTCCCTTTTTTTGTGTGTGTATGAACGACTTTGATTGATAGGAGTGCCTGTGGTTGTAAATAACTAGCTTTACTGAGTTCTAAAGAGGAGGTCACTTTCTTCAGTTGATTTACGTAACTGGACATGCTTTATACGGTAATGACATTTACACCTGGCAAAAACTGGGAATTCTATCTGCATATCTTAAGTTTAATAAGATTTGATTATGTAGCAATCTGTATCATGGTTTTTGGCTTAAAATAAGTAGAATGTGATAGTCATTACATATGAATAGTGTTCAGTATTTGTTACCTTAAGAAAAGATGTTCCTTTGCTATCTGTATATATGTGTATCTGTGTTCATATTTCTAATGTGACAAAAGAGTTTGTTTTTTTCTCAATGCTTTCATTTCCCTGAAGATTTGATTTGAAATACTCCAAAAATACCTCCTCTTCTAAAATTGAAGTCGCACTTCTTAGCTGCATTGTTTTCAATAGGGTATGTGTAATTTAATTACATTTGTTATTATGGTGCAGTTGGATTACTGCATCAGTATGGAGGAACATGTTGCTGAATATACAACCAGAAAATGAATGTTTTACTATTTGAACTATTCGTATTACCAAAAATCTATGTCTACATTAAAATATCATACATGTATCTTCATTTTTTATTTTATTTTATTTTATTTTATTTTATTTTTGTCTTTTTGCCTTATCTAAGGCCACACCCGCGGCATATGGAGGTTCCCAGGCTAGGGGTCTAACAGGAGCTGTAGCCGCCGGCCTTTGCCACAGCCACAGCAACGTGGGATCCGAGCTGCGTCTGCAACCTACACCACAGCTCACGGCAACACCGGATCCTTAACCCACTGAGCAAGGCCAGGGATCGAACCTACAACCTCATGATTCCTAGTCGGATTTGTTAACCACTGAGCCATGATGGAAACTCCATACACATATCTTTAAACACACATGCCCATACACACAAATTCATGTACTTCTTCATTCATGTACAGTTGTATTCATAGATGTATATCTGTGTCTTTGTTTAGATGTATATTTACAAACCGACATGTTTTTGCTCTTTAACTGTTCTTTTTGTATTTGTATGCATAAATGGTGCAACACTGTTTCTGAATATCTTTTAGAGGAAAACTGTTACTTGCATTAAAAAAAATTAATCATGGATATCTGATTATAAATGGAAGTATAAGTTCCCAGGAGAAAAGAAAAAAATTCTGATTAAGCTATGAGGTAGCTGAATTCTATTTCTAAAAGTAATGTAACATCTAATATCAACTTAAGCATTAAAAATTAACTTATAGAAACATATACTGACTTTTGATTAAATACAAGATTACCTGGAACAGACCCTGGCAATTAGCTCACTGCAAAGAGAAGACTAATCTTAATCTTCTAATCTGTTTTATAACAGTTGAGAATGGTCTAATTTCTGTTTTCATAGGTTTTATTTTATAATTGTTCTCCCTTTTGGCAACCTGCCTTAGTTGAGAACTTCCGTGAAAATTCTTTCACGTACTTCTTAGAAGCTAAATTTTCTCTAACACTTCCTTGACACCTTTCTGGGTTGGCTTTTTACTTTCTGGAAAAGTAAGGCATTATTAGTCATTAGCTCCCTGCAATCCCTATGAAGGATGCACTTTCCAAGTTACACAAGTTCCAGTTCCTATTTGCTCTGATATATTATATTTAACTTTGTATATATCCTTGCATATTTTTTTAATCAAAGAAGTAATCTGGGTGGGGATATTGGTGGTGATGTCCAGGTTACTTCAATGTCAGTGTAACTTTCATTTCACACATTAGATTTTGGGGAAATACGGTTTTATTCTTTGGGGGAAAAAAATCTCAAATGAAATAATCATCCATAGCCATGCTCTATGTTTTGTAGAGGTAAAGTAACAGATGAAGGAAGACACTGAAAACACTAGAAAGCACGACAATTCTAAGTGAAGTCATATATATTGAGGGAGGTACTTCGATGTTCTTTTTTTTCCTCCACCCTCACAGCATACAGAAGTTCCTGGGCCAGTGATCAAATCCAAGCCAGAGTTGTGACCTAGGCCACAGATGAAGCATTTCAGGATCTTTAACCCATTGCTCTGGCCCAAGGGATCATACCAGTGCTTCCACAGTAATAAGTCAAATCTATAACCCACTGCACCATAGCTGGAGCTGCACCTGATGTTCTTTAGAAGACCTAAAAATCCAAGGATATGCTTAGTCTATCTTCATGTAATTTATTTTTTTTCATTTCCCCCCTCCTTGTTCATTTAACAATGAAGAAAATGGGTCAGAATAAATTCAAATAATTTGCCCACTGTCACAAAGCTACTGTCAGAATTAATACTATACCAGACTGCCAGGCAAGATCCTGGATTCTAATCACAATACCATTTTACCGTTTTGTCTAAAGTAATTCAATACTTATTCTGTAGGAGCTCCATTCTAAGTATTTAATACACATTAAGTCATTTATTCTTGAAATAATTTTATAAGCAGAATATGCTCATCATCCAGTTTTAGTAAATGGCAAAAAATAAAAAACAGCTTCCTGTCTTTTGAACCTGCACGTTTAACCACTTTCTGAATCTGCCTCTGATTTGATCAGCTTGAGGTTTATTGAGTTTGAAGTTTAATTGAAACATTCAATTGCAAATATCCAGGTGGAAATAAGGCATGGCCTCTCAGGAGAAATTTGACCTGTGCACATGTATGAAAAATCATTCACTGAGAAATGTTGTACTTAAAACCACAGGAAGGAATAGGTCGACAGAATAAACAAACACAGAGAGGAGAGAAAATACTTCCATATACAATACTTAACATTACCTATTACACAAAAGCTAGAAGAAACAAAAATCCTCCCCTTCATATTAAGGAGAATTAGGGTGAATTTGTCTACAAGAAAGTTGTCAGTGCCTAAATAAACAACGAAAAAGTAACAATGTCACTAAAGTGTTTGTTAAAGAGAATTAATGAGCAAAATTTACACGTGTAAAAACAAATTCAGTCTTTCTGTTATATTTTCATTGCATCATTGCTATAATGGTCATTGAGGAGGCAAATCAGACAATCAAATTGTAGTGAGAGGCAGGTTTAACATTCCATGCCTGTTATGATTTCTTTTGATTAACTGTTTTGGGGGTCTTAGAAAAAAAAGTTTCCTTTCACAGTTCCTACAGCTCTATATTGTAATTTAGGGAAAATCCATTACTGTTTCTAAAGTCATTAAACACCAACCCAATAATATATTTGAGGATTCAGCAATCTTAACTTTAGAAACAATATGATAAATGTATTTTCAACTCAGTTATTTCTGTAACTTTTAAATATTTAACCTGATATTCCAGATTTCTAACTGCTTAGAAAAAATTACAGGAGACATAATTGCTTTTCAAATAGGAATTGAAGAAGGAATTTCTGTGTAAGATACGTTCATCTTAACAATAGCAGTTGGAAAACCTGACAGAAATCTGTAAACCAGCTATAATGCAAAAATAAAAAAATAAATAAATAAATAAAGTGAACCCCCCCCAAAAAAAAAAACAAATAGCAATAGTGCATATCAGGGAGTAGTTTCAAGTTTTCGATGAAAAAAGAGTTAACATTTTAGTTAGCCATGATCATTTAACTTAGTATGATGAACAGAAGTGCATTTTACTTATTGAGATAAGTTGTTGCAATTAGAACTAGTTTTATTGCCTCATTTACTACTTCAACCACATTTGTGAATTATGCTAATTCTATTTTTCTTCAATTGACCAAGTTTCTGCCTATATAATTATTGTTTCCTTCACACAGATAGATACTATGTTAATAAAAATCAGTGTGAAATCTCTGAGAACAAAAACTGAGGCATGACATCACCTGTAGTTAACCAGCCTGATGTTTAATTAAATTGTTAATTAATCATTCCTAGTAAGTGGTGGAAGCTGTCAATAACCTGTATGACATTATTAAAAGAGAAAAGGAAAAAAAGGTGAGTCCCAAAGAGTTCTCCCATCACTTCTCTCAGAAGTTATTTGTTCTCTCAGAGCATCCCAATAGAGATTCTCTGTATTGACCCTCAAATATATTTAAATTTAAAATTAATATTTCAGAAGTTCCCGTCGTGGCTCAGTGGTTAACAAATCCGACTAGGAACAATTACGTTGTGGGTTCAATCCCTGGTCTCACTCAGTGAGTTAGGGATCCGGCGTTGCCGTGAGCTGTGGTGTAGTTTGCAGACGCAGCTCGGATCCCGCGTTGCTGTGGCTGTGGCGAAGGCCGGCGGCTACAGCTCTTGTTAGACCCATAGCCTGGGAAAGTCCATACGCCACAGGTGTGGCCATAGATAAGGCAAAAAGACAAATAAAAATTAATATTTCAAAATGCAGTCCATTTTGTTCACTGCTATTTACAAAAAAAAAATTATGTCTGACACGTTGTCAGTGCTCAAGAAATGTTTAACAGAATAGATAAATATTATCAGGTTATGCTTATTTAATTGAATACTTCTCTGCTAATGGAATCTAAAAGTGAAAATAAGAATTGAGTGAAGGTACAATAGACCTAACTTTAAATTGCTTAAGGTCTTTCAATTAAAAAAAATATATCCAATTCTAGCAAAACTGCTTATTGGATTAATCTAATTAATACAATTTTTTTTAAATTGACCACTCCACTTATCCTGCTCTCTTCCTTTATCTCTTTGCAAATAAAAGAGAAATATAATTTTCATGTTTTCAAATCGTAATTCCACTTGTATAACTAAACATTTTAAAATCTATCCCAGGAGATCCCTCGTGGTTCAACAGATTAAAGATCTGGCATTGTCACTGCTTTAGCTTGGGTCACTCCTGTGGCATGTGTTCAGTCCCTGGCCTGGCAACTTTTGCATGCTGTAGTCTCAGCCAATTTGTATTTATATCAAAATGTGATGTCATGATTTTATCATTAACATCCTCTCAAGTCTTTGACTCTGAATCTTAAAATTCACACCATTATTACTCTTTGTAGGGATAAGGTGACAAAGTGGAATTTTTCTTAAGAAAAATGGAAATAACTAAAAAAAAGGCCATAATAAATGTACTTAACACTTCCTATGAAAATCACTCCAAGCAAACAGATAAAATTGGCAATCTGGATAGGGTAAAACAAAGCTAGGAATTGAATCATTGCAGCAAAGCACAAATAACTGCTGTTATTATGATTGTTGTTATTTATATTACATACTGAAGTTGAAACAAAATAGTCTTAGTCTGAATCTGTTAAAAGATCTCCATTTTTTTGCCTATGGTGTTTCCCCTGATGGAATGGTCTTTTCCTCATATCTATTAACTGCTGATTTTTTTTTTTATTTAAATCTACTTCTGAACATAAATGCCACTTCACTCTGGGTGAGAAAATCACTTCTCCAGTTTAATTGAATGCTCTAATCTCTTATCCATATTTCCTTATGACTATGGTTCAGTATTGTTGGCTATAACTGCACTGTCATCCATTAGATTCCCAGAACTTAACTCATCTTTTAACTGGAAGTCTGTACACTTTGATCAGCATCTCCACATTTCCACCATCTTCGAGCCCCTGATTACCACCATTCCACTCTTTCTACTAAATTATACAAATGCTGTATGATTTCATACAGTTTTTTGCATTTCTCTGATATCATACAGTTTTGTATTTCCCTAATTTCACTTAGGGTAATGCCCTCAAGACCATCCATATTGGCACAAATATAAGGATATTCTTCTTTCTATGGCTGACTGATAATCCATTATTTCCTTATACTACATCTTCTTTATCCACTCACGTGGTGACAGTCACTTAGTTTATGTCAATAGCTTGGCTCTATTGAATAATCCTTTAATGAACACAGAAGTGCAAATATCACTTCAAGATACAGTTCTGCTGGCCACACAGGAAGACAATTACAACCACTACAGAAAACAGTATGGAGATAACTCAGACAAATATAGAACTACCACATGAACCAGCAGACCCGCTCTTGTGCATTTATCTGTACAAAACTTTCCTTGAAAAAGACACATGTAGACTGTTGCCTCTGGGCTGGAAAAGCAAGGAGATCCTACTGTATAGCACTGGGAACTATGTGTAACCACATGCGATGAATCCATATATGTATGTGTAACCCTGTCACCATGCTGTACAGCTGGGTATAATGTAAAAAAAATAAAATAAAATAAAATAAAATAAAATAAAAAGGCACATGCACCTGTATGTTCACTGCAGCATTATTCACAGTAGCCAAGACATGGAAACAACCTATATGTCCATTGACAGATGAATGGATTAAAATGATGTGGTATATATACACAATGGAATATTACTTAGCCATAAAAAATACCAAAATAATACCCTTGACAGCAACATGGATGGAACTAGAGACTCTCATACTAAGTGAAGTAAGTCAGAAAGATAAAGACAAATACAATATGATATCACTTAGAGCTGGAATCTAATATGCAGCACAAATGAACCTTTCCATAGAAAAAGAATGCATGAACTTGGAGAACAGACTTGTGGTTGCCGAGAGGGAGGGGAAGGGGTGAGATGGAGTAGGAGTCTGAGGCTAATAGATGTAAACTATTGCATTTGGAATGGATACGCAATGAGACCCTGCTGCATAGCAAAGGAAACTATATCTAATCAGTAGTTATGGAACATAATGGAGGATAATGCAGGGAAAAGAATATAAGTGTGTGTGCAGGTGTGTGTGTGTGAGAGAGAGAGAGAGAAAGACTTAGTCACTTTGCTGTACAGTATAAACCTGGTAAAACACTGCAAACCACCTATAATGTAAAAAATAAAAATCACAAAAAATTAAATTAAAAAATGCAGTTCTCAGTTCTTCTGAATATATACCCCAAAGTGGGATCGTTGGATCATATGTTAGATTATTTTTAATTTTTTTGCAGAAACTTCATAATATCTTCCATTGTGGCCACACTAATTTATGTGTCTACCTGTCATGTATCTACTGGCCATTTTTATGTCTTCTTTGGAAAAAATGTGTAGTTGGTATCTCTGCCCTTCCATAAAATGAATTGTTTGCTATGTTGTTAATGAATTTGAGTTCCTCATATATTTTGCACATTAAACTCTTATCCAATAAATGATTTGTGAATATTTTCTCCCATTAAGCATTTTGCCTTTTCATTTGTCAATTGCTTATTTTGCTGTGCATAATTAATTTATTTTCTTTCCAGTATAATATAAATAATTTAAAGAAAGGGCTATGTTTTATTCAGTTTAACATTCCAAGTCCCTAACATCCTAAGATTTTATACACCACATGTCTGTCAAAACAATTAAGAGATGATATAGGGAGACGGGATTAAGATGGTGGAGTAGAAAGATTGGCGCTCAACTTCTTTCAAAGAAACTACAAAATCACAACCAAAGGCTGAACAACCTTCAACCAAATTGACTGGAAACTTTCAAAAAGATACCCTACTCCAGAAGACAAAGATTAGGCCACATCAAGAGGTAGGAGGGGCAATTATGTGATATAAGCAACCCCATACCTCCCAGGTGGGAAGGTTCACAGACTGAAAAGTACTGTATCACAGGGATGCACCTAAAGGACTTAGAGTTCTGAGCACATCAGTCCCCATGCCTGGGAATCTGGCACTGGGAGAAAGAGCTCCAGAGCATCTGGCATTGAAGGCCAGTGGGGCTTGTGTGCAGGAGCTCCATGGGACTGGGGGAAATTGATACCCCATTCTTGAAAGGCGCATATACTGGGTAGCAGGGCAAAGCAAATGCTCCATAGGAACCTGGGGCGAATCTGACTGCAGTTCTTGGAGGATATCCTGGGAAAACAGAGGTGACAATGGCTTGTTACAGGTGAAGCACATTTGAGACAAAATTCCATCAACTTCTGTTTCTCTGGAGGTGGACATTTTGAGAAAACCTGGCCCTACCTCTCAGAATGGGGAATCCCCAGGCCAAACAATAATCCTGGTGGGATCAGAGCCCCACCCATCAGTAAACAGGCTGCCTAAAGACCGCTCTAGCACAAGCCAGCCTCTAATCTTACCGAAAGACAAAGCAACACTCACAAAAGGGTTAGGACTCAGCAAACCTACAGGTGGGCAGGCACCAGTCCCTCCCATCAGGAAGCTTACAGCAAGCACCCATACCAACTTCAGCCACAGGGGAGGAAGACACAAGAAGTAAGAGAGATTACAACTCTATTGTCTTCAAAAAGGTCACCACACCTAAAAGCTATAAAAATGAAAAGACAGAGAACTATACTCACATAGCAGAGAAAGAAAAACAGAAAACAGCTCAGTGATGAGGAGATTATCAGCCTGCAGGAAAAAGACTTTAGACTGTTGATGCTGAAGATGATCCAAGACATTGGAAATAAACTGGAGGCAAAGATTGATAATTTGCAAGAAACACTGAGCAAAGAAATATGAGATATAAAAATTAAGAAAGAAGAAATGCAAAATACAATAACTGAATTAAAAATTCATTAGAGACAGCCAACAGAAGAATACAGGACCTAGAAGAACAATACGCAAGGTGGAGGATAGACTAGAGGAAATCACTAATGTAGAACAGAAAAGAGAAAAAAGATTGAAATGAAATGAGGACAGTCTCAGAGAATTCTGGGATAATATTAAACAACCCAAAATCTGTATTATAGGGGTGCCAGAGGGAGAAGAGCAAGAGAAAGGGATAGAAAAAATATTTGAAGACATAATAGCTGAAAACTTCCCTAATCTGGGAAAGGAACCACCCACACAAATCCAGGAAGCAAAATGAGTACCATATAAAATAAAACCAAGGAGGAACAGCCTGAGACACATATTAATCAAAATGACCAAAATTAAAGACAAAGAGAAAATATTTAAAGCAGCTACAGAAAAGAAACAAATAACATACAAGGTAACCCCAATAAGGTAATCAGCAGGTTTTTCAGCTGAAACTCTGAAGGCCAGAAGGGAGTGTCATGACATATTTAATGTGATGAATGGAAAAAACCTTCAATCAAGATTACTTTACCCAGCAAGGCTTTAATTCAGATATCAAAGAGAAATCAAATGATTTACAGATAAGCCAAAGCTAAGACAATTCAGCAACAATGAATCAGCTTTACAGCAAATATTAAAAGAACCTCTCTAGGAAGAAACGAAAAGGCCAGAATCAGAAACAAAAATACCACAAATGACAAGGTTCACCAGCAAAGGAATTTATACAGTAAAGACACAAAATCATCCATGCACAATTATGCTGACAAAAACAGAAATCATGAGAAGAGGAGGCTACAAATGCAGGACACTGAAGATACACTCGTAATTCAGAAACCAACAACTTATAACAATCTCGTTTACATACAGACTCCTATATTAAAACTTCAGGGTAACTGCAAACCAAAAATCTACAACTGATACACAAACAAATACAAAAAATCAACTCAAATACAACAATAAAGATAGTCATCAAACCACAAAAGGAGAGGACAAGAGAAACAGGCAAGAAAAAGAACAAAGAAACAAATCCCAAACAGTTAATAAAATGACAATAAAAACATATGTATCAATAATTACCTTAAATGTGAATGAACTAAATGCCTCCACCAAAAGACATGCACTTGTTGAATGGATATGAAAACGAGACTCATAGATATATTATCTTCAAGAGATCCACTTCACTTCTATGGACACATACAAATTGAAAGTGAGAGGATGGAAGAAAATATGCCATGCAAATGGGAATTCAAAAAAGCCAGAGTAGCAATACTAATATCAGACAAAATAGACCTTAAAATGTAGAATACTTTAAGAAGCAAGGAAGGGCACTACATAATGATAAAGGATCAATCCAAGAAGAAAGTAGAACAATTTTAAAAATCTATGCATCCAGCATAGTATCACCATAATGTATAACGCAACTGCTCACAATCTTAAAAGGAGAAATCAGCAATAAAACAATCATAGTGGGGGACTTTAACACTCCACTTACAGCAATGGTTAGATCACCCAGGCATAAAATCAATAAGGAAACACCTGCCCTGAATTAAGCATTAGACCAGATGGACTTAAGAGATATGTATAAGAAATTCCATTCAAAAGCAACAGAATACACATTCTCCTCAAGTGCACATGGAACATTCTCTAAGATTGATCACATCCTGGACTACAAATTAGGTCTCAGTAACTATAAGAAAATCGAAATCATATCAAGCATCTTTTCAGACCACAATGCTATACAGATGGAAATCAACAAGAAAGAAACTGCAAAAAACACAAACAGGTGAAGACTAAACAACATGCTACAAAACAACCAATGGATCACTGAAGAAGTCAAAGAGGAAATCAAAAAATACCTAGAAGCAAATGACAACAAAGATATGACACTCCAAAACCTCTGGGATGCAGCAAAAGCAGTTCTAAGAGCATAGTTTATAGCAATACAAGCTTATCTCAGGAAACAAGAAAATATTAAATAAGCAACCTAACTTTACATCTAAAGAAGCTAGAGAGAGAACAGACAAGATCCAAATTTAGTAGAAGAAAATTAATCATTAAGATCAGAGCAGAAATCAATGGAATAGAAACCAAGAAAACCATAGAAAAAATCAATGAAACTAAAAGCAGATTCTTTGAAAAGATAGATAAAATTGATAATCCCTTAGCCAGACTCATCACGAAAACAAAGAGAGATGACACAAATCAATAACATTAGGAATGAAAAAACAGAAGTAACAAGAGACATCACAGAAATACAAAAGATCATAAGAGACTACTATATGCAACTATACAGCAATAAAATGGAAAACCTATAAGAAATGGACAAATACTTTGAAAAGGACAATCTTCCAAGACAAAACCAAAATGAAATAGAAAATCAAACAGACAAGTCACAAGTTGTGTAATTGAAATGTAATTTAAAAACTTCCAAAAAAAAAAAAAAGTCCAGGAACAGATGGGTCCACAGGTGAATTCTATCAAACATTTAGAAAAGAGCTACACCTATACTCTGAAACTATTCTGAAAAATTACAGAGGAAGGGACACTCCCAAACTCATTCTATGAGGCTAGCATCACCCTGATACCCAAACCAGACAAAGATACCCCAAAAAAGAAAATTACAGGCCAATTTCACTGATAAACATAGATTGAAAAATCCTCAACAACATACTAGCAAATGTCATCCAACAATACATTAAAAGGATCATACATCATCATCAAGTGGGATTTATCCCAGGGATGAAAGGATTCTTCAATATCTGCAAACCAATTAGAGTGATAGACCACACTAACAAACTGAAGAATAAAAATAATATGGTCACAAAAGAATAAAAAATAATAAGAATAAAAATAATAAGATGCACAAAAAGCCTTTCACAAAATCCAACACCCATTTCTGATAAAAACCCTTCAGAAAATGGGCATAGGGGGAATCTGCCTCAACATAATAAAGGCCATCTATGACAAACCCAGAGCTAACATCATTCTCAATGGTGAAAAGCTGAAGGAATTCCCACTCAAATCAGGAACAAGACAAGGATGTCCACTCTCACCACTACTATTCAACATAGTTTTGGAAGTCCTAGCCACAGCAATCAGGGAAGTAAAACAAATAAAAGGAATCCAAATTGCAAAAGGAAGAAGTAAAACCATCACTATGTGCAGATGACATGATACTATACATAGAGAATCCTAAAGGCTCTACCAGGAAACTGTTAGAGCTCATCAATGAATTTGGAAAAGTCACAGGATGCAAAATTAATACACAGAAATCAACTGCATTTCTATATACTAACAATGAAAGATCAGAAAGAGAAATTAGGGAAACAATCCTGTTTACCATCACATCAAAAAGAATCAAATACTTAGGAATAAACCCACCTAAAGAGACAAAAGACCTGTACTCTAAAAACTATAAGACGCTGATAAAAGAAATCAAGGATGACACAAAAAGATGTAAAGACATACCATGCTATTGGTGAAAGAGTCATATTATCAAAATGACTATACTACCCAAAACAAACTACAGATTCAATGCAATCCCTATCAAATTACCAAGGACATTTTTCACAGAACTCAAGGAAATTATTTTAAAGTTTATTTGGGGGGATGGCAGCAAGATGGCAGAGGAGTAAGAGGTCGTGCTCACCCTCTCCCACAAATACATCAAAAAAAAGCACATCTAAATATAAAACAATTTGGACAAAACATCATATGAATGCTGCTGAATTTATACCTCCAAAAACTGCAAGAAACTCTTGAAATAACTGGGTAGAACAACAGAAAAAAAAAAAAAAGGAGAGAGAGAGAGAAGGAATCGGGATGGCACCAGCGCCCCAGGAAGGGAGGTGTGGGAAAGAAAAGGAACCCACATCCTGGGAAGCCACCTAACTGAAGATCAATGCAGCTAGAGGGATCTCAAAGCGTGATAAAAGCACAGCAGCTGGATTGAGAATGGAAAAGCAGAGTTAGAGACTCACACAGATGAACTGAATACCAGCACAGACACCACAGACTGAGGTGCTAGGTGGTGCCTGGGATCTGAGACATAGACTCCTGAGGTTAGTACCTGGGAGAGGGCTGAGGTCAGTGGCAGGTGTGGAGATAGACTAGGGGGCAGTGCACGGGAGGGAGGGCGATAATCGATGGACTGTGGAGTGTAAAGCCAGGACAGAGGGAACCGGCGAAGTCTGGTCCCACAGGGGAAGCAAGCCGCCATTGTCAGGGAGGAGGAGAAGAGGAGGGGCTGACAGCCATAGAAAGCACCTTGAACTACTGTATAGGGTGGGGTGGCAGAGCCCGTGCCACAGAGACAGCAGCAGCAGTGGGGAAGAGCCAGCGGAGGTGGTAGGGGCGGAGCCTGTGCCACAGAGCCCTGAGGAGTCAGCATTGACAGTGGGGTGGAGCCGTGGGCCAGCCTGCAGAACCAGGAGCCCGCGCCAGCCCACAGAGTTAGTGTCTGTGGTGGGGCAGAGCCCTGTGCTAGCCCATGGAGCCAGGAGCCTATGAAACCCACGGTGCCAGCATTGGTGGTGGGGCAGAGCCCTGTGCCAGCCCACAGAGCCAGGAGCCTCTGCCAGCACGCAGAGTCAGCATCACTGGTGGGGCGGAGCCCTGTGCTACCCCATGGAGCCAGCATTGAAGGAGGGGCAGGGCCAGCATCTGCCCCACAGAGCCAGTGTCTACAGTGGAGTAGAGACTTCTCCAGCCTGCAAAGTCAGTGTCTGCACTGGGGTAGAGCCCTGCGCCAGCCGACAGAGCCAGGAGCCCACACCAACCTGCAGAGAAAGCATCAGTGGAGGGGCAGAGCCTGCACCAGCCTGCTGAGCCAGCATATGACAGGTATTCCCTGTGGTTCCAGTCACCTCAAAGGAGGACTTTGCAATCAAACTCTAGATGTTGTGGTGCTCACTCCCCCAGGAAATCATACTTCCTGCTGCTGCTACTGCCAATTGCTCTGGACACCTGGTAGATCTGCCTAGAGCTCATGACCACTTCCCAGAGCCTGGCAACTAGGAGTAGCCAGTGCCACCTTCCTGAAATTGAGAACCCAGAGACTTGGCACCAACTGTTGACCTTAGTCATTTCTTCATTCTCCCAGAGAACACTCAGAGTACCATTGAGATAACAGCTTGCTCACTCCAAAGAAAGATACACCAAATATTCAAACTCCTACACCAAAAATAAATAGTAGCCTCATCAAAAAAATACAAAGGGGTGCTCCTGCATAGAAATAGCCTTACAAGACTACAGTGTGGCTTCCCCAACTCACAGAAAAAGAAAACCACAAGCAAGATGAAGAAGTTCAGAAACCATTCCCAGTTAAAAGAAAATGACAAGTCATTTAAAGCAGCCAACAATGAAACAGACCTCTGCAGTCTGACAGAGATGGAGTTCAGAAGGGAGGTAATGAAAATACTTGAAGAATTAAGGCTGAATATCCAGGAATTTAAGAGAAGATGCAAACAGAAATGCAGATTCCCTGAGAAAGGAACTAGAAAACATAAGGAGGAGCCAAGAAAAGCTAGAAAACTCATGTGCAGAGATGCAAACTGAGCTAAAGGCAATAAAGAGTAGTTTGACTAATGCAGAGGAATGAATTAGTGATGTAGAAGATAGAATAATGGAAATCATGCAATCAAGACAGCAGAGAGAAAATCAAATGAAAAAACGTGAAAGCAATATAAGAGATATATGGGATAATATAAAGTGGCCCAATTTACACATAATAGGAAATCTAGAAGGAAAAGAAAAAGAAAAGGGGATTGAAAAAATATTTGAAGAATTTATGTCTGAAAACTTTCCAAATCTGAGGGAATCTGACATCAAGATACAGGATGCACAGAGGGCCACAAACAAGCTGAACCCAAACAGACCCACACCAAGGCATATTATATTAAAATTGGCAAGAATTAAAGATAAAGAGAGGGTCCTAAAGGCAGCAAGAGAAAAGCAAAGTGTTAATTATAAGGGATTCCTCATAAGGCTGTCAGCTGATTTATCTACAGAAACTCTACAAGCTGGAAGGGAATGGAAAGATACATTTAAAGTGCTGAAAGGAAAAGGTCTGCAACCTAGAATACTCTACCCAGCAAGAATATCACTTAAAATAGAAGGGGAAATAAAGAATTTCCCCAACAAACAAAAGCTAAAAGAGTACAGCAATACTAAACCCTTTCTAAAAGAAATGCTAAAAATGTTATAAAAAAAAAGAAAGAAGGGTAAAAAATTAGAATTAGAATTGTGGAAACCACAAAGGGAAAGCAATCATTCAAAAAACCAACATACAGATCTAAACATGAAGATGTTAAAATTAATTAATTAATTAATTAAATTAAATTATAAAAAAAGACAACCAAATCATACATTGTGAGGAGGGAAAGTGGGAAAAACGTAGACTGTTTCCTTTTTTCCTGTTTCTTTAACTTTAATTTTTTTTCTTTTTTTTTTCTTAATGCTGTGTTTCAGCCTATATGGTTATCAGGCCACAGCAAGCAGATATAAGAAGGTGTTAACATACTTAAAAAACAGGGCAACCATAAACCAAAATAGGACATCTAATACACAAATACTGAAAAGAAAAGATCTCAAGTATAAATAATTGAAACCATCCTTCCAAAAAAAGAAAAGAAGAAAAGATAAACATAGGAGCAACTGGAAAACAAGGTCTAAAATGGCAATAAATACATATATATCAATAATCAATTTAAATGTCAATTCTCTGAATGCTCAAATCGAAAGACACAGAGTGGCATAATGGATAAAAAAGCAAAAACCTACAATCTGCTGCCTATGAGAGACTCACCTTATGGCAAAGGACACAGAGAGGTTGAAAGTGAGGGGATGGGGAAAAACATTTCATGCCAACAGACAAGAAAGGAAAGCAGGAGTGGCAATACTCATATCAGACAAAACAGACTTTAAGATGGAAGCCATAAAGAAAGACAAAGAAGGACACTACTTAATGGTTAAAGGATCCATTCAAGAAAGGGTATTACAATTGCCAATATATATGCCCCTAATATAGGAGCATCTAAGCACCTACAACAAGTACTATCAGACATAAAAGGAGAAATAGATGGCAACACAATAACTGTAGGAGACTTTATCACTCCACTCACATCAATAGACAGACCCTCAAGGCAGAAAATCAGTAAGACAACAGAGATCCTAAATGACACAATAGAAAAGTTAGACCTAACTTACATTTTCAGGACATTACATCCAAAAAAATCAGAATATACATTCTTCTCAAGTGCACATGGAACATTCTCAAGGATAGATCACATCCTGGGGCACAAAGCTAACCTCAACAAAGTTAAGAGTACAGAAATTATTTCAAGTATTTTCTCTGACCACAAAGGCATGAAACTAGAAATCAACCACAGGAAAGGAGACGAGAAAAAACATCCTACATGGAGGCTAAATAACATGTTACTAAAAAACGAATGGGTCAATGAGGAAATCAAGAAAGAAATAAAAAAATACCTTGAGACAAATGAGAATGAAGACAAAACCACTCTAAATCTATGGGATGCTGCAAAAGCAGTGCTCAGAGGGAAGTTCATAGCATTACAGGCCTTCCTCAAAAAAGAAGAAAAATCTCCAATTGACAACCTAACACATCACCTAAAGGAATTAGAAAAAGAAGAACAAAAACACCCTAAAGTCAGAAGAAGGAAGGAAATCATTAAGATCAGAGAGGAAAACAATAAAATAGAGATTTAAAAAACAATAGAAAAAATCAATAAATCCAAGGGGTTTTTTTTTGAAAAGGTAAACAAGATTGACAAACCTCTGGCTAGACTCACCAAGAGGAGGAGAGAAAAAACCCAAATAAACAACATCAGAAATGAAAGAGGAGAAATCACAATGGATATTACAGAAATACAAAAAACCATGAGAGAATACTATAAACAATTGTATGCCAACAAATTTGATAACCTAGAAGAAATGGACAACCTTTTAGAGACTTACACCATCCCAAAACTGAATCAAGAAGAAACAGATCAACTGAACAGACTAATCACTAGAAATGAAATTGAGTATGTCATCAAAACACTCCCTACAAATAAAAGTCCAGGACCAGATGGCTTCACAGGTGAATTCTAACAAACATACAGAGGAACTCATACCCATCCTCAAGCTCTTCCAAATGGCTGAAGAAGAAGGAATACTCCCAAAGACATTCTATGATGCCAACATCACCTTAATTCCAAAACCAGACAAAGACACCATGAAAAAAGAGAACTACAGGCCAGTATCTTTGACGAATATAGACGCAAAAATTCTCAACAAAATTTTAGCCAACCGAATCCAACAGCATATCAAAAAGATCATACACCATGACCAGGTGGGATTCATCCCAGGTGCATGAGGATGGTTCAACATACGCAAATCAATCAATGTCATACACATTAACAAAAGTCAAAAACCACATGATTATCTCAATAGATGCAGAAAAAGTATCTGACAAAGTCCAACATCCATTCATGATCAAAACTCTTAACAAAGTGGGGATACAGGGAACATTCCTTAACATAATAAAGGCCATATATGAAAAACTCACAGCAAATATAATACTCAATGGAGAAAAGCTGAAAGCCTTCCCACTAAAATCCAGAACAAGACAAGGATGCCAATTCTCTCCACTGTTACTCAACATAGTAGTGGAAGTCCTAGCTACAGCAATCAGACAAACAGAAGAAATAAAAGGCATCCAAATAGGGAGAGAAGAGGTAAAACTGACACTGTATGCAGATGACATGACACCATATATAGAAAACCCCAAAGATTCAAACCCTAAATTACTTGAACTGATCAACAAATTCAGCAAAGTAGCAGGATATAAGATTAACCTTCAAAAATCAATCATATTTCTGTATACTAACAATGAAATACTAGAAAAAGAATACCAAAATATTTTACCTTTTAAAATAGCACCCCAAAAAATCAAATACCTGGGAATAAACCTGACCAAGGAGGTGAAAGACTTATATGACAAAATATTAATCAAGGAGATCAAAGAAGATACAAACAAATGGAAAGATATTCCATACTCATGGGCCAGAAAAAATAATATTGTAAAAATGGATATACTACCCAAAGCAATCTACAGATTCAATGCAATCCCTATCAAATTACCCATGGCATTCTTCACAGAACTATAACAAAAAATCCAAAAATTTATATGGAACCACAAAAGACCCAGAATCACCAATGCAATTCTGAGGAACAAAAACCAAGCAGGAGGCATAACTCTCCCAGACTTCAGGCTATATTACATATTAATAATATGGGCCACAATAATCAGGACAGTGTGGTACTGGTACCAAAACAGACATACAGAAAAATAGAACAGAATAGAAGAACCCAGAAATAAATCCAGACACCTATGGTAAATTAATTTTTGACAAAGGAGGCAAGAATATAAAATGGGAAAAAGACAGTCTTTTCAGAAAGTACTGCTCGGAAACCTGAACAGCTGCACCCAAATCAATGAAACTAGAACACACTCTCACACCATGCACAAAAATAAACTCAAAATGGCTTAAAGACTTAAATGTAAGACAAGACATTAAACTCCTGGAAGAAAAAATTAGCAAAACATTCTCTGACATCAACCTTACAAATATTTTCTCAGGTTAGTCTCCCAAAGCAATAGAAATAAAAGCCCAGATAAACAAATGGGACCTAATCAAGCTGACAAGATTTTGCACAGCAAAGGAAACCAAAATGAAAACTAAAAGACAACTTACAGAATGTGAGAAAATAGTGTCAAATGATGCAACTGACAAGGGCTTAATCTCTAAAATATACAAGCAACTTACACAACTCAACAGCAAAAAAGCCAACAATCCCATTGAAAAATGGGCAAAGGACCTGAATAGACATTTCTCCAAAGAAGATATCCAGATGGCCAACAAGCACATTAAAAAATGTTAACCATCATTGATGATTGGAGAAATGCAAATCAAAACTACCACGAGATACCACCTCACACCAGTCAGAATGGTCATCATTAATAAGTCCACAAACAACAATTGCTGGTGGGGGTATAGAGAAAAGGGAACCCTCCTGCACTGTTGGTAGGAATGTAAGCTGGTACAACCACTATGGAAGACAGTATGGAGGTACCTTAGAAAACTATATGTAGAAATACCAGATGACCCATGAATCCCACTCTTGGGCATATATCAGACAAAACTTTCCTTGAAAAAGACACTTGCACATGCACGTTCACTGCAGCACTATTCACAATAGCCAAGACATGGAAACAACCCAAATGCCCATTGACAGATGACTGGAATAGGAAGATGTGCTATATATACACAATGGAATACTACTCAGCCATAAAAAAGGATAAAATAATGTCATTTGCAGCAATATGGTTGGAATTAGAGACCCTCATACTGAGTGAAGCAAGTCAGAAGGAGAAAGACAGATGCCATATGGTATCTCTTACAACTAGAACCTAATATACTGCACAAATGAACCGTTCTACAGAAAAGAAAATCACTAACTTGGGGAACAGACTTGTGGTCGCCAAGGGGGTGGGGGAGGGGTTGGAGGGTATGGGGTTAATTATTGCCTCGGAGATGGAAAAGCAAGGAGATCCATCTGTATAGCACTGGGAAATATGTCTAATCACATGTGAAAAGTCCACATATGTACATGTAACTGGGTCACCACACAGTGCAGATGGAAAATTTGACAGAAATCTGTAAACCAGCCATAATGGAAAAAAAAGTTAATTAATTAAAAAAATAAAAATAAATAAAGTTTGTTTGGAAGCAGAAAAGACCCAGTATATCCAAAGACATCCTGAAGAAGAAAAATAGAGTTGAGGGAATCAGGCTTCCTGACTTCAGATTACACTACAAAACTGTAGTCATCAAAGCCATATGGTACTGGCACAAAGACAGAAATATAGATCAGTGGCACAGGATAGAAAGCCCAGAATTAAACCCATGCATCTACAGTCAATTAATCTTGACAATGGAGGCAAGAATATACAATGGAGAAAAGGCAGCCTGTTCAACAAGTGGTGCTGAGAAAACTGGAAAGCCACATGTAAAAAAATGAAATTAGAACACTTCATAACACCATGCACAAATATAAACTCAAAATGGATTAAAGACAAGATACTATAAAACTCTTAGAGGAAAACATAGGCCAAACCCTCTCCAACATAAATGAAATCAACATCTCTGATCCACCCACCTCCTAGAGTAATGATGATAAAAAGAAAAATAAACTAATGGGACTTAATTAAACTTAAAAGTTTCTGCACAGCAAAGGAAACCCTAAACAAAACGAAATGACAACCCACAGAATGGGAGAAAATATTTGCAAATGAATCAACTGACAAGGGATTAATCTCCAAAATTTACAAACAGCTCCTACAGCTCAATACCAAAAAAAACGAACAATCCCATCAAAAATGGGCAGAAGATGAAAACAGGCAGTTATCCAAAGAAGACATACAGATGGCCGAAAAACACATGAAAAGATGTTCAGCATCACTCATTATTAGAGAAATGCAAATCAAACCACTATAAGGTATCACCTTACACCATCCAGAATAGCCATCATCAAAAAGTCTATAAGCAATAAGTGCTGGAGAGGGTGTGAAGAAAATACTATTACAGTATTGATGGGAATGCAAATTGGTGCAAGTGCTGTGGAAAACATCATGGAGTTTCCTCAGAAAACTAAAAATAGAATTACCCTTTGATCCAGCAATCCCACTCCCGGGAATTTATCCAGAGAAAACCATGACTCGAAAAGACACATGTACTCCAGTGTTCACTGCAACACTCTATACAATAGCCAAGACATGGAAACAACCTAAATATCCATCGACAGAGGAGTGGATAAAGAAGTGGTACATGTACACAATAGAATATTACTCAGCCATTAAAAGGAAAGAAATAATGGCTTTGCAACAACATAGATGGATCTAGAAATTATCATGCTAAGTGCAGTCAGTCAGACAATGAGAAACCAACATCAAATGCTATCACTTACATGTGGTACCTAGTAAAAGGACACAATGAACTTTGCAGAACAGATACTGGCTCACAGACTTTGGAAAACTTATGGTTTCCAAATGAGGGAAGTTGGGGGATGGGGGCTTGCACTGAGGATTTGGGATAGAAATGCTGTAAAATTTGGTTGTGATGATTTTTTACACCTATAAATGTAATAAAATTCATTAAGTAATAAAAAAAGAGAGACGGTACATAGGAGTTCCCAGTGTGGCTCTGTAGGTTAATGATCCAGCTTATTTCTTTGGAGGCACTGGTTTAATCTCAGCTGGATCCAGTGGGTTGAGGACTCATCATTGTTAGAGCTGTGGTATAGGTCGCGGCTTCAGGTAGGATTTGTCCTCTGGCTTGGGAATGCTACACACACACCTGGAAAAGAAAAATGAAAAAGAAATGATGCAAAAAAAAAGGGGGAATAATAAGTTTTTTTTTTAGAGGCATAATCATAGTGTTTTAGAGTGCAGATGAAAAATACAAAGCAAGGAAATTTGATTCCAAATAAATTCAAAAAACATTTATTGAATTTTTACTGTGTGCCAGGCACTGTTTTAGACAGATTATCTAGAGTAGTGGTCTTAAAATTGTATTCACCTTGCACTTTAAGTAGTAAATATATAATACAAATATAATTGAATAATCTGAACAGTTATCAGCAATATAAGTATTATTTAAAAATTCTTTATTCATATGCTACCCTCAGGTTAAAAACTATTAAGGAAATATGGAAGGAAGTTTAAATAGATTTTACAATGTTTTCTTTTCTAAATTCAATATGTTGCCCGTTTCACACCAAAAGTAAGTTTTTACTGTTAAATAATTGCATAATCTTGGTGTTGATGATTTTAAAATGAAGAACACATATGTTGGAGGAAAAGGAGGAAGGGGATAATCAGAAATTAATTTGTTTACAGACTGGGTTTGGGGCAATTATAAGTTTATCCATGTGCAGATCTCAAAAAGAAGAATGTAAGACTGGGAAGGTTACGGAAGAGATCTGAGCTGAAGTTTTTTTGAATAGTGGCATAAAAATGATAATTAAATCCATCAAAGCAGATGCAGAGTCCTAGGAAGATAGAGAAAATACAAAACAGAGCTGAAAGAAGGGATGAGAGAAGAAAGGAATGGAGGGAAAAGAAAAGTCTGAGTAATAATCCCTAGGGCACTCACTGATTCTTTCCTAAAAGTTCTTGAATCTGGCTGTGCATTGCGATCATATACATAACTATTTAAAACATATTGAGGAGCTCCTGTCATGGCTCAGAGGAAACAAACCTGACTGGTATGCATGAGGATGCAGTTTTGATCCCTGGCCTCCTTTAGTGGGTTAAGGATCCTGCATTGCCGTGAGCTGTGCTGTAGGTTGAAGACATGTCTAGGATCAGGCATTGCTAAGTCTGTGGCATAGGCCAGGAAAAAGAGCGCTGATTCGACCCCTAGCCTGGGAACTTCCATTTCTCAGGTGTGGCCCTAAAAAGACATAGATATATAATATATCTATGCCTTCTTATATATAAAATTCTAAATCTCACTGCCTCCCTTCCTAAAATTCTTAGTCAATAAATGTAATGTACAGCCAATCATTTATAATGCTAATAAGCTTATTTACAATGATTTTTGCAGGGTCATTTGGCTTGAGAATTTTAAGTTATAGCCCAAATTTTACTGAAAATTCTCAGCAAATATTGTACAAATCCTGAGGGAATGAATGACCATTCTGAAAAAAAGGAAATGTGTAAATCCTATAAAGATGAATATGATAAAAAGATGAAAATACCTTTAATAACTAACCTGACCATGCTACTCACTATTACACAAGCATATTAACATTAGAATTATTGTTAGTGAAAATTTTTATTGTGTTGTGTAGTAGGCCATAAACCTTCACATGTCAAAGCCCAGCTGGATACGACATACAATTTATTTTTGTGAGTTAATCTTCATGGGTGCTTTCCAGTGAAGGGATGGAAATTGTTTACTTTCAATTAGTAACATGCTCATATAACTTATCAATGTCTTCTTGTGACTTGATACCTCATTTTATTAAATCTGTAAATAATAACCCACTCTGTGGATATAGCACAGTTTTTTTTACCTATTGAACAACTTTGTATAGAAGTGCATATTAGGCAATATTTTCTCCAAGTCTATGGCTTAGCTTTTGATTCTTTTAACAGTATCTTTCAGATCTTTTTTAGCACTGCACCCGCAGTCTATGGAGGTCCCAGGCTAGGGGTTAAATCAGATCTGTAGCTGCCTGCCTGTGCCACAGCCACAGCAATGTGGGATCTGTGCTGTGCCTGAGACCTACACCATAGCTCAAGGCAACGCCAGACCCTTGATCCACTGACTGAGGCCAGGGATCAATTGAAACTGCATCCTCATGGATCATAGCCTGGCTCGTTAACCTCTGAACCACAAAGGGAACTCCCCAGATTTTTTAAAAATAAATTACAACTTTTTCTTTTCATGGATCATGCTTTCGGTGCATTTTGTGTTATACCTTAAGACTCTTTGCAAATCCAAAATCACTTAGGTTTTCTTTTACATACTTCTAAAATTTTATAGTTTTGCACTTGAAACTAATGTCTGTTATCTCTTTTTACTCAATTTTTGTGAAAAGTACAATGTCTATATATAACTTCATTTTTCCCATATGGACATCCAGTTGTCTATGCGGACATCTAGCAATATGTATCGAATAATGTTATTTTTTTCACCATAGAATCGTCTTTAATTTTTTTCATTAAAGATCAGCTGACTAAAATTGAGTGTCTTTATTTCAGGGCTCCCTATTGATTGGCTTTCTCCTTTTTTGAAAAATACTGGTCAGACATGCTGTACAATATTCTTCAAGTAGTGTTCTTCTGACTATTTTCACATGATTAGACTGCAGTTACAGATTTAGGGATGAAGCCATAGGAAGAAAATGTTTCAAGAAGCTAAATGTGAGCAAAAGGATCAAACTTATTAAATAGGTAAGAAAATAAAAATGGACACCAGCCTAGGCAGTAGAGGTACCTTTTATAATCTGAAAAATATAATTTGGTGAAACAGTGGGAATCCAAGAGCAAGTTGAATAGTTGCAAAAAAATATAAAATGGAAGAGTTGAGAGGAAAACTGTGGACAACTCTCTCCAGAATTTTGAGAATTAAGAGAATTCTGTGGAGAATTAAGTAAGGAAATATCTTAGAAGGAAATACTGTGGTTAAGAGGCATTCTTTCCAGGTAATTTTGTCTTAAGATAGGCAGTTTAGAGCAAAATTTTATAACAGAAATAATTCATGATTAAAAAATGTTATGTCACAGGAGATACTGGAAATCATTTCAAAAACAAAGTTCTTAAGTAAACAAATTGCTTTGATTTTACATATTATTGACTGCAAGTGCTATTTGAACTTAATTATTTTTGGATATAAGAACAAAAATTTCACTTTATGTATAGTATTGGTATTTTATCCACTGACAGTAATTTATAATAACACAACAATTATATTTAAACTTAAAACACTTACTACTATACCAGCAAAATATATGTTAATATATGTGTAGTAATTTTTCTCCCTTATGCTTATATATTATGGGTAACACTTACGACAGATTTTTCTTTATATATAAATTTATTCTATATTATGAAATATATAAATTTAAATAATGATTATATATTTATTATGTATTCAGTGATAAATGTTACCTATTCTTATTATGCTAAGTATTTTGAATGATTTGAGTGTCTTCATTATAGTTAAATATTAAAAACTATAAAATAAAAATATTCACATAAAAAAAGAATCTGGAGACAGATGTTGCAATCTTCACATAAATTAATGCAAAATGGATTATATACTATTTAAAGTATTAAAGCACAAAATATTAAAAGTTTTAGAAGATAACTTAGGAGAAAACCTAGGTGAACTCGTGAATAGTTATACCTTTTTAGATACAACCCCAAAGGAATATCTATGAAAGAAATACCTGATAAGCTGAACTTTATTAAAATTCTACTCTGTGAAAAATAATTTCCAAATAATGAAAAGACAAGCCACAGATTGGAATAAAATGTCTGTGAAAGGCACATATGATAAAGGAAAGTTATCCAAAATGTACAAAGAACTCTTAAAACTCAACAATAATAAAATAAACAAATAACAATAGCAAAAAACCAAAGTGTTTTAAAAAATGGGCCAAAGCCCTTAATAGATATTTCACCAAAGGAGACACACAGATAGCAAATAAGCATATTAAAAAATACTCCACATTACTTGTCACCAATGAAATATAAATTAAAACAAGATACATCTATACACTTATTAGACTGGTCAAAATCCAGATTGCTGATAGTTGCAAATGCTGATGAGGATTTGGACAAGCAGCAGGAATTCTCATAAATTGCTGGTGGGAATGCAAAAAGCTACAGCCACTTTGAAAGTCTGACAGTTTCTTACAAAACTAAACACACCCTTACCATCTGATTCAGCAATCACACTCCACAGTATTTACCAAAGTGATTAAATACATATCCACACAAAAACCTACACAGATATTTATAGTAGCTCTATTCATAGTTGCCAAAACTTGAACGCACCTAATGTGTTCTTTAGTAGGTAAACGGACAAATAAACTGTGGTACATCCAGACACTGGAACATTATTCATTACTAAACAGAAAGAAAACTATCAAGTAATTAAAACACGTGGGGTTGAGGGATCTTAAATTCATATTACTAAGCCAAGGAAGCCAATCTTGAAAAAATTTACATACAGTGTGATTCCAAACGTGTGACATTCTGCAAAAGGCAAAACTACGGGAAAGAGTAAAAAGATCAGTGGTTGCCAGGTATTGGTGGAGGAGGAATGAAGAGGCAGAGCGCAGAGGATTTTAGGACAATGAAAATACTCTGTACACTACTATAATGTTGGTTACATGTCTTTAAATATCTGTCCAGACTCATAGAAGGTACACCACGAATGCATACTGTGGTTATGATGTGTCCATGTAGGTTCATCAGTTGTAATACATGTATCTTTTTGGGGGAAAATGTTGATAATGGGGTTTTCTATGCCTGCATAGAGGTTAGAGGTGTATGAGAAATATCTACACCTTAATTTTTCTCCGAACTTAAAATTGCTATAAAAATGTAAAGTGTTAACAGTTCAATGTAGACAAATTCACAAAATAAAAATGAATGACATTTTAATATTTTGTATCATTTTTAAACTATTTGTTTCAAAAATGTAATATCTGACAGTCATGTCGAATGATTTTATGAAGCTTATATTACCCACATAACAAAACCAGACAAAAACAGTACAAAATGGGGGGAAAAAAAAACTAAGTACCAGTATCCCTCAAAAAGAGAGACAGAACAATCCTTGAATGCTTGGCAAACAGATTTTAGAAATACATAAAAGGAATCGCATACTTTAACTAGTGGGATCTATTCCACAAAAGCAAGGGTAGTGTCTAGAATGGAACGGATTATCAAAACTCAATATTAAAAAAATCCAATTAGAAAACTGGTAAAACAAGAGCCATTTCACTGATTAACCAAAGAAGATAAGTGGAAACACACGTGAAAAGATGTTGAACATCAGTAGCCAATAGGGCAATGCAAACTATGACTGAAATGAACTATCCGACACAACTGTCAGAATAGCTCAAAAAGGAAGAAAATAAAAACTGACACCAGGAAATGCTGGCAAGAATACAGAGAAATTAATCTTTCATACTTTACTTGTGGGAATGTATATTGGTACAGAACTCTGAAAAAAACAATTTGGCTGTCTGGAAAAAATACAACTGTATGCAATTCAGCAATCCTATTCCTAGACATTTATTCCAGAAAAAAAATGAAACATATCCATAAAATTCTATATACTAATGTTTATAGTAGTCTTATTCATATTTAATATCCAAATACAGGAAACAACCAAAAACGCCTTCGGTAGTGAATTGTTTTCCAATATGAAATACATCCATTCTATGAGATATTCAGCAAAAAATAGGAATGAGCTATTATTACCTATAGCAATGTGGATGGATCCCGAGGGCATTATGTTCACTGCAAAAGCCCATTTAAAAGGTCATATACTGCATGATTACATTTATATAACATTCTTGAAATGACACAAGTATAGAGACAGAGAATAAATTAGTGACTGTCAGGGGTTAGGGATTAACAGTGGTAGTGAGAGAGAGAGACAGACTTTTGTGGTGGTGGAAGAGTTACGCATCCTGCTTGTGGTAGTGGTTACAGGAATCTCTCACAAGATAAGCTGCATAGAACTATACACACATATTTATCAACGTAAATTTCCTGTTCTTAATATTAAATTCTAGTTATATGAGATACAATCTTTGTGAGAAACAGAGTGAAGCATGCATGAGACCCCTCTGCACTATATTTGCAATCCCCAGTGAATTTAATTTTTTTTAAACAAAAAGTAAAACAAACAGCAAAATAAATTTTAAAAAAATGTATTTACAAAGGATGAATGCCTGAACATGGTCATCACAAAGGGAGTCCTGTATATACTATGAACTGAACCCCAGATCCTTGGCTTTAGTGGACTCAGTCGATGATCTGCTTTTCTGTAATTAAATACCTTGATACAGGAAAGAACCAGCAGACAAGCAGGTAGCAATGAAATCTCCTCAAGTTCAATGTTTACCATTTCTGGCCTGTCAGTGGATTTGAAATTCTGTAGCAATTCAAAATAGCTTGCTAGAATGAGAGACCCAAATATTTTCTATTCTTTTAAATCATGTTAAATGTAGAGTTAAATGATGCAAAACACTTTGCAACAACATATAATGCTCGACTTCTAAATTTTTGTTCTTAACATCAATTTGATTTTAACTGGAATGAAATTAACTCAAATTAGTAGAGAAAGTGAAGATGGTCAAATTCACTGCCCAGAAGGAAAAACTGAGCAAATACAAACAGTTAATCAGAACTGTCCTAAAGCAAAACAAAGAAAAAAGGATTCATCAAGCAACATTAATATGTCATTTATTCTGTATAGAAAACACATATACACACACCCCATACTGTAATTTCTGGATTTAACTTATAACTATATAAAATATGCTTGTTTCATATTAAGTATGAAACAAATTTCCTGAGTATTAAATATTTTTTGGATAAAGGGAAAATCATCTCATTTCCTGGAATAAGTTTTCTAAAAAAAAGTTAGCTTTAAAATAGAAAATGATTCATAGATCTGGAAAATTTATCTAATGTATTTCTTCTTTTATATATATTTGGTTTCTGTACTTACATTTCCTTTTTTTACCATTTCCTATGTCTTAAGAGAGGTACCTTCATGTATCACATTGTCATCTAAAGGGATTATTTATGACAAAGAGAACAAATTAGAACAGATTTTATTGTCAATGTGCAATGATATAATCATCTTCTCTGGTGTCCATATAATTACAAATTAATGGACGGCACCATTGCCATTCTAATTCCTTAAATTCATTCAGTCCAGAGCAGTTGCTCAAAAGGGTTGTTCTGTTTTTATATTACCACGTGGCTCTGGGCTTTCTTTAACTCAATTGCAGATACCCTATCTATTGTTCTCTGTGATGGTGACTACATTACAAAGTATTCCCTTCCTAATCCTGTAGCTGTAACAGGGGGAGCAAATCTGACACTACATTGTATATACTTCTTTTACTTTAACCTTTGTATTCTACTTCTTTTGTTACAAGCTAATCTCCAATGCCTACTGGTTAAAACATACATAATAACTCATCTCCAGGAATCTTGCCTCCCATGCTTACCTGTTAGCTAAAGTACATTCCTTTAGCTCAAGGGAAACATCTTGACCATACCCACCTGTGAATAGCTGCAGGAAAAAAGAAATGAACACATCCCCTCTGGAGTCTGGCCAGAACCAGAAAATATGTGTAAGGATATATTGCCACTTTTACTTTGCCTCCTCACCTTCCCATCTTTTTTGTATAAAAGAAATTAGCAGCTAAACCTTGGTGAGATGGCTGTTTTGTACCTTAGTCCACGATTTTCTCAGTTTGCTGGCTTTCTGAATAAAGCCACTATTCCTTGCCCCAATAACTTGTCTCTCCATTGATTGGCTTGTCATGTAATGAGTAGTAGGAGTTTGGACTTAGTAACCTACCTACAACTGGAACTATCAAATAAGACGATTTTTAGCTCCTTTTGGGAGCTTCAAAATTGGCTTAGGAGTCCCCGTTGTAGCTCAGTGGTAAGGAACCTGACAAGTATTCATAGGGACGTGGGTTCAACCCCTGCCCTTGCTCAGTGGTAAGGATCTGGCATTGCCATGAGCTGCAGTGTAGGTTGCAGGCACAGCTCAGATCTGGAGTTGCTGTGGCATGTTGGCAGCTACAGCTCTGATTCTACCCCTAACCTGGGAACTTCTGTGTGCTCTGAGTATGGCCCTAAAAAGACAAAAACATAAAAATACAAAAATACAAATACCATATGATATCACTTATATCTGGAATCTAATATATGGCACAAATGAACCAATCTACAGAAAAGAAACAAACTCATGGACATGGAAAACAGACTTGTGGTTGCCAAGGTAGACAGGGAGGGAGTGGGATGGACTGGGAGTTTGGGGCTAGTAGATGCAAACTATTGCATTTGGAATATATAAACAATGAGATCCTGGTGTATAGCCCAGGTAACTATATCTGATCACTTGTAATGGAACATGATGGAGGATAATGTGAACAATAATGTATATAAATGTATATATAACTGAATTGCTTTCTGTATGGCAGAAATTGACAGAACATTGTAAATCAACTTTAATATTTTTTTTAAATTAGCTTAAACAATCAAACCAGAGAAATTGCAAGAGTTCTTTGACTTGTAAAAGGAACCTTATAATCAAATTTGGGGAGAGAATCTTTTATCTGGGTCCCTGGTATGACCTTACTGGTTAGAGTCAGAAGAAAGGATGCTTTTAAAAACACAGAAAATTGTCCTGAATTGACTGAAGAGACAGTGCTGTTTTTGTACTTCCTGTTCTTTCTTTATATGTTTTTTAAATACCTGACCACCACAGGTATGACAGGTCAGCTCTCTAATACTATGAGTTCTGATTTTCTTAAGCACCCTTCTTCGGGGTGATTATAGGTAGGTGTTAATTACAGTGTCTATGTTTTCCAGGATTTTTCAGAATAAAGTGACAGTGGGCCAACATATTTTTTCTTCTTTGAGTGGGTATTATAATTTCAGTTCATTTTAGTATCGTGTGGTAAATGCAAACCTTGTCTTCTGGCTTCTCTTGAGCATGAAATTCCTTTTTCATTTTTGCCATTAGATGAGATACACTTGAGGTTATTAAATAATACCTCTGCCTTTTTAAGGAAGCTGAATATTACAGTAATTACTTGCCCTTAGGAAGTGAATTTTAATATTATCTGTTTAAGCCTTATGCTATATTTTTACTTTTCATTATGAAAATTACAAACTAGAAAATGTGAAGTCACTTTGATACTAGAGAAAAAAATCAAGTCAAATTTTAATATCGTTATATAAAAATACCTCTCTGTATATACTCATGAACTTAGATTATAATTTTGCTTGCAAAAATAGTTAAGATTAAGAAAGATTATCTTTTACTCAGTAATCTTGGCTTTTTTAATCAATATGATAATAACCTTGGGCATTCAAAATATCTGTTAGGAGAGTAATCAGGCTACACTGTCTGTACATCCAACTGATAACATTTTAGGGTAGATTTAGGGAAAACATGTCTGCCTTCTTACTTTCTTCTGAAGCTGTGTGTCTGATCACAAGGAAGATTTTCCTTAAAGAGAACTGAAATTTCACTTAGACTATGTGAGGAAATGTGCTTTTCTGAAAAAAGTTTCCAAGTAAATATATCAAAGTGCTGCTGGCATCTCAGCTGTCCTTGGGGAACAGCCAAGAAGATTGAGAGAAATACCTTCTAATATGTAAAAGATGCGATAATGATAGTTCAGTTGCTAAACAATAGTAACATCACAGAAAGAGCTCTGATTTTGGAATGACAATCTTAGCTGATTTTTTCACTTTAATTTCACTCTGGAAGACAATTTTTCTGCAGACTCTGAGGTTAGTACAGTTACTTATAATGGAGTGTGAAAAAATGAATAACATCACCAGACTGGAGATTCTGAAAAAGCAAAAGAAATATAATTTTCAGAGTAAGCATTTGTGAAGAGCTTAACAATAGCAATGATTATTAAATAATAGCTGAATTTGTTGAAACTTCAGACATGATACATTCTCTAGACCATAGAGAAAAATTAGTAACAAAGGCCATGAATTGCTCCCAGATGCTCATGTTTCAGCTTTTGACAGTGTTTTAAAGGCAGTGTGTCTAGGCTTTATTAATTAGGCTTTACTGCAACATAAGCAGTGCCACACTGATTATCTGATACCCATCACTTAGCAGATGTTTTCCTTACCTGGATCCATTGAAGGCATTTCAGTTTAGGCATCCTTCAATATGCTAGAAGGATGATTTTCAAACTGGGTCCTGTAATATCATAAATGTGACTTAATGAAGGCTGCAGAGGGTGGCACACTACTTTTGCTTGCATTCCATGTAGTTCTTTTTTTTTTTTTAATAAGCTTACTCAAAGAAAAATTTAAAAATCTAAATTAATACTCGCTAATTCTTCTCAGTGGAGAGTGCATTAGGATTTTTTTTTTCCCGAATAGAGACAGATCTTACTGAACTACAGAGACATTCAGAATTGTCTCCTTTTAAGGATTGGTTCTTCTAAGCGTTACCTGCTTTAAATGACATACCTTTTTTTTCTTGTTCTTTGATTTTAACAAAGAAAGATAATAATTGTTTACCTGTTATCTATAAGTTCATTTTATAACAAAATAAGACAGTTTTTTAAAGTATTTCACATTCAAGTTATTTTAGTAGAAGCTTGTACATTTCTTAAATCCCTCTTAATTCTCCCATTTCTCCTTTATGAGACTCTGTTTCAAACTAATCATAAAACAAAGAGCAAAATTGGAAGTCTAGGAAGGTAATATTATGAAACTGTAAATCCAGTTTACCAATATTCTGTGTTTCAAGAAGACATAACTAAGCCCATTTTAAATGTTATTGTGTATCACTATTGTTTATTTTTGTTTAAAATATATGTCTAAGTCTAAAATTCAGAGATAATGTTAGTAGGTATTCATCAGAGTTTTCACACAGAAAAGACATTTGGAGAAAGACAAAAGCCACTTCTTCATCGCCATACTTTCTATCAACTCTTATTCCATTTTATACTTTATTTTATAACCCATAAATGAGATTACACATGAAAACTATTTACTGCCTAACATCTGCATTGCAAGTGACTATATTCTTTTGTTTTACTCTCATAAGTAAAGGGGAAAAGGAATGGCGCTAGTGCTCCAGACAGAACATCTATAATTCTTGATTTCTCTTAGCATCACGTACAGTGACATTTAACAAGAAAAAGAGAAAGATATAAAGAAAAACACTAACTATAAATAATGGTTTGAAAATACTCCATATATTTCTAGGGAAATTAAATATGGTATGCAATTTTTCACAGGAATGTTATGTTTAAGAGATCCTGAAAGGTAAAAAGGGACACAGCTCATTACCCTTTTAAAAATTTATCCTTAGAAGGATGTTATTGGAATTATTTCTGTAAAATTTTATAATGCTTTTCAAAACACCATGAAATATGCTTCACAAGTAATTTAGTCTATTAAAGTTTTTATCTGTAAAGGTCACATGCACACTTTTGATTTTGCCTAATTCATACCTCCTAACGCAACCTCATACGAAACATTTCACTAATCGGTAATACGTTTATATTCACAAGCAAGTGATTTAAGGATCTACCATCATATTATTTCTAGGCCAATGAATACATTTGTGGCCTAGATGCCATGGATAGAAACTGTCCTCTGATTTTCTTAAAATGTGAGATTAAGAGCTACTAATATTCAAAAATCTGTGTGACAAACAATCTTATGCTTGGTTTCCCATGTACTTAACCTTTATTAATTAATAACTCATCATTAACAATCACGTGCAGGTTATTTAAAGCTGTTATTGTGCTAAATAAATCAATGATTAAAACACATATCCATTCAAGAAATAAATTCATAAAAGCACCAACTTCGATTCAAGATACAGTAATTTGTATCTGCTAATCCCAAGATGGAATGTAAGCTATTATTTACTGAATATATAAAAAACAAGGTTCTACTGTATGTCACAGGCAGAGCTATGTGCAGTATCCTATGACAAAACACAATGAAAAGCAATATAAAAACGAATGTATAAAGATATGTATAACTGAATCACTTTGCTGTACAGTAGAAATTAACACATTGTAAACCGAAAAAAATTCTTCAATAAAATAAATTTTATGAAATTTTTTAAAAAGCACCAGTTTCCGTTCAGTGCAGGTCATTGTTGGATGGCATTGCTGCGTCCTTGCAAATGCCATTGTGAGCCTATGTGTTACATTTGCTACTCTGAATTAAAAAAATAGCCTAGGATCAAATTACCATGGTGTTTTCTGGATTGTGTGGTATTTGTAGTATGTACCACATTTTAAATTGTATAATTTGTTTTGACTTTGTTCCTCAGTCTAGCCCTCTGATTTTAAGAGCAATATGAATTTGATAGCTTGTAATTCAGCTCTTTTATATGGTCAGTGAATTAATACTAAAAGGAGGAGAAAAAACCAAACTGTTTCCTATCCCTTGTTGTTTCTCATGGTGACTACAAACATTCTTTAATTTTTACTTTTATGTTTCACAGATAACAATAAGTTTGAATAAACTTCCGTTTTGTTAAAAAAGATTCATGAAACTTTGTTCCAGATGTATGTATATATGAGTGAAAGTCTGCAGATAGATATTATATATATTATTTCATTTTGCTCAATTGTATCGTGCTGAGGATCTTCAAAGAAGAAATACTATGCCGCCCTTAAAAGAAGTGACTTTTGGATGATCGAAAGTCCAGTCCTGCTCATGGTTTTCATATGTTATCATTAAGTTACTCTTCCAGTTCATCTCTTTATCTGTGATCATGGGGCTGAAATGAGCCTAAGAGAAGTAGTTTCAAATATGCCTGTTTAGAAGGGTATGATTTTGCTTATTTTGTAAAGCCTATTTATTTATAATCATTTAAATTATCTAATTTTCTATTATGAAAATTGTATTTATGTTTTGTGTTTGCAAGAAAATATGAAGTAGAACAAAAATAGCACAAGATTACACAAATAAAGCCAAAATATGCATTCATGATATATTTTGGTTTACACACTTTAAAATACTTTTTGAGTTTTTATATGTAAATATGTATGTATTTGTATACATGTATTTGGTTGTTTTTACCAAAAGTGAATCACGAGGCCACTTTTCAGTTCACTTCAGATTTTTGTTTGATTTTAAAATGTAAAGCTAACAGAACTATATATGTGTTTACATATAATAGAATACATTTTGTCATTTATCTGAAAATTTTAATAATCTAATAAGCAAATAAAAATTCTATTTTTTTGCATTTGTTTTTCTCCTCAATGATAAACTGTTACAACATATTCACTTATGGTTTAAATCTACTGACTTCATAATACTAAACCCTGTTAAAACAATGAAAATAAATATATATTATATATATATGCATATATATGTGCAATACAAAATTGATAATAGTGTTGGTAGGTCTGCTCAATTTGTATTTATTTGTATATACAATGAGTCTTTTACCTTACCCTGACATACAGTTAAATATAATTACAATTGAATTAAAATAATCAAAATACATTTTGGATGATAATATCATAAAATCACAAGCATATATATTCAATAAAAATTGATTCACAAAGCTGTAAAGACAGAAATCTTAGGGTCATTATAGAGTCATCCTTTCATAATCCTTCGTGCCACACTTTCCAAAATAGTCACAATTCTTCCACTTCTCAGAATTTTCACTGCCATTACTCGGGTCCAGACCGTTTCTTCTTATTTTTTTTTTAATATTTATTTTGTTATTATATTTGGTTTACAGTTTATATATTCTTTTTCTCACATTATCCTCTATCATGTTCCATTACCAGTGACTAGATATAGCTTCCTGTGCTGTACAGCAGGATCTCATCGCTTATCCACTCCAAATCAAAAGAACAGACTTGTGGTTGCCAAAGAGGAGGGGGAGGGAGTTGGATGAACTGGAAATCAGGCCTTTTTCATTTTTCATCCAATAGCCAACTATCAGGCAGGCCTCTTACTATGTTTTCCCAAGCCTCTGGTGGATTTGCTTCACCCAGTATCTATATGGATATTCCTAAAAGCACAGCATAATAAGTTTCTGAATAAAACACTTTGAATGGCTATAATCTTAATCAAATTATATCAAAATTTAAACTAACTACCAGCCTTGGACTTTTTTCTGCCTTTGTGTTACCTACTGCAGCATAACAAGTTTATAGACATAGAGCAGCTTATTTTTTTAATATCTTAGTCTCTGTATGTAGTTCCAGGGTCCAGGAATGACCTAGCTGTGCTATATTTTACAGGGCTCTTTAAGTCTACAAGTAACATGTCAGTTGTGGTGGCAATCTCATGGAGGCTGGATCTGCAAGGATCTGATTCAAAACGTTGGCAGAAATCAGTTCCTTGACACCTTTTGGTCCAAAGTCCTTGGTTTATCACTGGCCATCAGTCAGATTCTGTCCTGGTTGTTGGCTGAAGGCTCTCCTCACTTTCTCGCCACATGAGCCTCTTCAAAACGTCTATGTGTGTCATCAAAGCCAGCTAGAGTGAGAGTGTTCTAGTAAGACAGAGATTATAAAAATTTGCCACATAATTAGAGCAGTGAAATCTAATTACGCTTTGCATTATCCACTTAGTTAATAGCAAAGCATCGTTTCTGCTCACACTCAAGATTATACACAGCCATAGATTTCAGAAACTGGGCATCAGCGAACCTCCTTAGAGTGTGTCTGCCACAAGGTCTTTGCATCTGTCACTACATATATTGTCCCTGGACATTTTTTCTTCAAATATCAACATGGCTCTCTCTTCTCTTTTTTGCTGAAATTTGTACTCAAATGTTAATTTATCATAAAAGCCTAATTTTCCCCGACATAGAAAGAGCGCTCTGTGGACAGTTTTTATTACCTTACCTTCCTTTAGGCATTTTGTTTATAGCAGTTATCACCACCAGACATAATGCATATTTATTTTTCTTAACTCTCTAGATATAAACGTCTGTATTCTTATGTCTTACTTTCAGATATATCCCCATTTTCTAAAAAAGTGCTAGGTCCAAAGAAGAAAGATGTTACAATTGAATTTTTTTAATGAAAATGTATAATGCACACATTTCCCAATAGACAATCACATTTAAAGTGTCCAATATGCCACTAGATATATGTGGCCATTTATTTTAAATTAGTTAAAAGTACATACATTTCAGTATTTGTTTATCAGTTATACTAGCCACATTTCAAGTAGTCAAAAGCCACACATGCCTAGCAGCTACTGTAATAGAAAGCACATATATTCAATAATTCCATCATTGCTGAAATCTCTACTGGTCAGCACTACTTTATATATACATATAGCAGTTTTTTTCTCCACCAGGTTGTGAACTTCCACAGAGAATAAACTGTGTCTAAATCATCTCTGTATCTTTCATATTTAGTCTAATATAGAGAGCTTAGTTGACTTTACAGAGAAGTTGGTTGAATAACTAGATTTCTGAGTGAATCAATAAAAACACACTAACAGAACAATAAAAAATTAATCCTCAACAAAAGCAACACATTATTTGATCAACATACATAACAGCTGTTGTGTTTTCTATGTTACTTCCCTATATTAGATCATAAAAATATTTCATTATTAAAATAATTTGCAAGTTATTATGAATTTTGTATCAGGAATAAGAAAGTCACTCATGAAAAATATTACTGTGAGTATAAGCAGAGGGAAATGAGTAGTGTTGGTTTCCAAACACTGTATATTACTGTTCTCTTTTAAGAGACCTCAGTAATATTCCAAATCATGCCTGCAGCCTGACAGATCTCAGTAGCACTGGGCTTGTTTCATCTTGCTCTGTGCCCCTTGAAGCTCATCATAAAATCAGTAGGATTTCTCTGCTCAAAGATAGATCAAGACAAAAAGCATTCCCTTCATTTTTGTGAAGAATACAATTTTCTGATAAACAACCACCTGTCAAGTATTTACAATTTAAACTATTATTTGTGGAATATACATAGAACATGGAAATAAAAGTAATAGACAAGATGAAAAACATGACTAATAATGTTTAACAAGTAACACGTCTACCTCAAACAGATATATAACATAAGCATGAATGTCTACAGTCCTAGAATTACCTGTCAATTAAATTTTATAATATTTATAACTGAAAAAATATGCACTGATTCTATTTTTAATTATTTTAACAACAAATTATATACTAGGACTTAACCATGAATGCCTAGAAATTCTTATTCCTGTATTGCATGATAAGTAAAAGATGTTTGATAATCTGTTTCTAATATCCCAGGACTCAAACAAGGAGAATCTTTATTGTAATGTGCTCTCTTGAAGTCTATTTACAAACAGAATTTAAGACAATAAGCATATAGAGGTACACATGAAGTTTAAAACCAGGAGATTTTATGAAAGAAAATATAGTATATGATGATACATATGGCTGAGGGAAGATCATTTGGCATCTTTTGAAACTTGCCATCTAAGAGGTTTCTACCTCTCTCAGAGAAGTTATTGTAAAATGAACTTATATATGCCTATGTAAGTTTAAACTCTACCACATTTCTTTAAGGGAAGGTTCTGCAGTGATGTGAAGAATACCTTAGTTTTTTTTTTTTTTTTTTTTGTCTTTTTGCCTTTATTTAGAGCCGCACATGCGGCATATGGAGGTTCCCAGGCTAGGGGTCTAACAGGAGCTGTAGCCGCCGGCCTTCGCCACAGCCTCAGCAACACGGGATCCGATCCGCGTCTGCAACCTACATCACAGCTCACAGCAACGCCGGATCCTTAACCCACTGAGCAAGGCCAGGGATCGAACCGGCAACCTCATGGTTCTTAGTCGGATTCGTTAACCACTGGGCCACGAAGGGAACTCCTGAAGATTACCTTAGGATGGAGAGAATGCAATTTAATTTTTTTATGGCTGCAATAGCAACATGGAACTTTCCAGACCAGGAATTAAATCTGAGGTGCAGCTGTGACCTACACTGCAAGTGTGGCAACTTCAGATATTTTAACCCACTGTGCCACAGCAGGAACTCCTTAATATTTTTTTTTATAAAGAATATGTGCTGAGACTTTTATAGTCTTTGAGGATTAAGCTTAATTTTATGAAATATTTTTATAATCTAGTAGGTAAAATTTTTTTAGCCAGACATACATCACTGTCAATAGATTTACTTGAAAACATACAAAGAATTTCTGAACCGTATCTGACTATACATGTGGATATTTTTGCACGGCATAATAGTATAAAATGCCCCCAAATACGTATCTTAGACTTGTAAACAAATCACTTATGTTCTTACTATATAGAAATCTTTTTTTTTTTTTTTTTTTTTTTAGTTCCTGTTGTGGTGCAGTGGAAACAAACCTGATTAGTATCTATGAGGATGCAAGTTCAATCCCTGGCATCGCTCGGTGGGCCAGGGATCCTGCATTACCATGAGCTGTGGTGTGGGTTGCGGATGTGGCTCAGATTCCATGTTGCTGTGGCTATGGCGTGGGCCCGCAGTTGCAGCTGCAGGTGCAATTAAACCCCTAGCTGGAAACTTCCACATGTTGTGGGTGTGGCCTTAAAATGCAAAAGAAAATAGAAATCTTTTTTGCAAAATATGTGGTGAGGTAAGGAGCTGTCCCATCCTTGTAAGGTTTTGGTAACACTATTACTCATTAATTTGTTAATTATAATTTATTAAATATTTATGAAAATCTACCAGTGGGAATACTTATGAAATAAAACTTCAGCAGAGCCATACAAATATTCTTCATTAAAAAAAGTTTAACCTGAGAGAGTGCTATGTTCATCTGTGTTAAAAATACTGAATCAAGCGTATCTGATATAAAGAATGTTTGAGTCGATTTATTACTTAACTTTGCAGCGCCACAGAGCTGACCTGGGCCTAGAGATCCTTTGAAATCACTGTGAAGTTAGCAGTTGAATTAGCTCAGTGCCATCATGGAGTATGGCTGAGAACTGGTCTTTTGTGTCATTCTAATATGTTTTCTCTCTGTTTGGACTAATAAAGACAGGAAACACTTAACCAGCAGTTGCATTTAATCTTATTAAGCATATTGAAAACTTTTCAATTGAATTCATGTACAAATTTCATGATTTTAAGAGCTGCCCTATACACAACACTAAATATTCCTTGTATACTATGGTATTCACTATAACATTTAACATCACTTTATTTTATATTATAGTACATTTCTTTATCATTTCAATTTTTTTCTGTTTTGCTTATGATTATAACCCTAGCCTTTAGTACTTTTATGTTTCAGAGTAAGTACTCAGCATATATGATGGAAGTCTCTATTTAAATGTATCTAATATCTACGAACAATCAGATTTTTTGTTGGAGTTACTCAACACTCATTTGAAAGTATTAACTGATGATGAGTTAAGATTTTCTCATTATTCTAGAAAGTCTCATTGGGAGAAACATCAAAACCCTTCCTAGGTTTTTTGGGCAATTGCAGTCACTGATACAGGAATTAGTGATCTTGACATCCAATTCAAATTTATGCTAATTCAAACCATGCAGCTGGGACTCCAAATAAAGAACTATTTATCCTTATTAATTTCTTTGTAGATCCCTAATGAATGCAGACAACACATTCTTATTTATTAGTTATAGTTAGTGAAAAACGTGCTGTTGGTTTCTGCCAACAGTCGGTGAGGGGGATGTGAAGAGATAAAGCTGTGGGTTTTTTGACTCTATGTTCATGATACCAAAGGAAAGGAAGAAAATTTCTTCATGGGCACCGCAGAGCATTGAGATGTTTCTAGTTTGCATTTCATGCAGTAAAGCCATCCTAATGGAAGGATGCTGACTTTACTGTGACTATTATGAAGATGATTTTCAGAAAAAATGAAAACTAGAGATATCATGCAAATATAAAAACATGCATGCAAATATAAAAACATGCATGAGTTAAAGATGTCACTCAACTCATGATCAAGAACCAGTAGATTTTATAACCTGTTCAAAAGATGATGAGAATAAATACATTGATCAGAAATTTTGAAATAAATATGTAAATGTGGGTACAACTCAGTTTTTCCACATGGTGGCTGGAAAGATGATGAACATTTTATGAAAATAATAGAACATACATGGCTCTAACTACACTTGCTCTGTCTTTTGCCATATAAACTACATATACTATGGACTGCTCCTCAGTAGATAATCATACAGTTTCTTTTTCACACGGGAATGTTTCATAAATTCTCCAGTTCCTTAGTATATATTACTGACAGCTGCAGTCCATATGTCTTTCATTGGCCATCCATGGAATTTACACGCATAGTAAAATTTGTGCCACACTTCTGAGAGTGTTTATATTCTAGTTTGTATTGATTTATATTATATAAGTAGCCAATAAATCATATTTGTGAAATTTATATAAAGTTTATTTTTTTTATTTTGAGTTATTCAAAAATATTCTTGAAGGGAGTTTCCCCTAGCAGTAAAGGATGAAGCATTGTCATTGCTGTGGCTAGAGTTTGATTTAATCCCGGGCCCTGGAACTTCCACATGCTGTGGGCATGGCCAAAAAATTCTTACAGGTCTGTGACACATAATTCATATTTTGAGTCTCTTAGGCTGGAACTTCTGCATGCTGTGGGCATGGTCAAAAAATTCTTACAGATCTATGACACATAATCCATATATTCAGTCTCTTAGGCTTAGTTGCTGTAATTAAGAAGTGGAGGATATTGTCATTTTTCTACGTTGTTTTCAATTGATGGAGTATCAATTTAATTTTTCCAAATAATCATATGAAAGGCTATCATGTCACTTTACCTTATTTCAGAACAGAGAAAATGAACATCTAATTGTGGTAATGAAGTTGCTATTAAAGATTTCAGGGAGAATTCTTCTAGAATGTCAAATTTCTAAGATTCTCTTTAACCGTTTTTAGGTATAAAGAAAAATGAGCTTATCCAAAATATTGTAGGCATCTGTATGAGTCATGGATCATGTCCTCATACTTTGCTATAGAGAAAGGAATCCAAATAAAGGGTCAAACGATAGCCAAAAATTGATGGTCAAAAGAAATATACTCCTTGAATATTCGCGGTAAAGTTTGAGAAAACTCAATGAGTTTCAACTGGATAGTCTGTGTTCACTTAGGCATTACACTTATAATCAGTTATTGTGTTTGAATTAACTGCTTTTTTTACTTCTGCTTGATCATAGCAGTGTGATATGATGAGGTATGTTTCATTGGGACTATTTTATGTTTAAAGAAACAAAAGACTCTACAAGAGAAAACATAACAATACTTTTGATTCAGTCGCATAATGTATATGCGTGCCAAATCTATCCCTTTTAAATAAATAGAGTACAGTTCACCAAAAATGTGGAAGTTTCATTTTTTACTGTATAGGCATTAGCTTTTCAGACTATATTCTGACTTTAATATCTGCTAATTTCTATTTCCTGTCTATGCCAAAGATAAGCTTATTTCTAGGTAGGTATTGAAAGCATATTCTATGCTTTGTTTTGTACCATATTTATTAACTATTATGAGAAAAAAAATCTCTAATATGTACCTTGGATTACAGTGGAAAAACTGCTATTTTCCCCTTTATCTTGTTTCAGACCATCACTGTCAACTAGAACTATCAGAGATGTTAGATTGTTCCTCATTTTTTCTATCCAATATCATCATCCCTCACATGACATTTAGCTTGTGCAGCTGAATTTTTACTTTTATTTAATTTTGATTAAAGCACTGCATGTGGTTAGTGGTGAATGCAGTAGAAAGAGCAGTTCTAGACCTTCAGTAGGATTTTAAAAATGTTTCCTAGAAAAGAAGAATTTCTCATGCAATTTCAATTCTGGGTCTATCAGTAGAAATCTTGGAATGAGAATAAGTGAGGAAGAATCCATGAATAAGTGAGAATTATGGGACCTCAAGTACTGTGTTATAGCTAAGATTCTGAATGTGACCTCAAGTACTGTGTTATAGCTAAGATTCTGAATGCATCTCTTTCTAATGCTTTTTCATACATCTTAATTGACTTAGATGATTTCTTTCTTTTTCCCAGGAACTGAGCCAGTCTTTTCAGAGGAAGAGTCCTCTCTTGATAGCAAAGGTCTAGATATTAGATTAATCCTTGTAAATTTATTCTTTCTAATGGAAAAATAATTAGATCACATGTAACTTAGAAAAAATATTAGCTATATGTATAAAAGATACATTTAACATTTTTCTTCTAAAGTTCATAAAATTAAAACACCTTTTTGAGTTTTTTAATATTATATATGTATATATTATATTGTTTAATTGGTTACACTGATGCTATTTTGATACCCCTATTATTCAATGAAAATAAAATATACATTAAACTTTAAGAATAAATAAATATATTAGGAATAATTATAGATCGAAAGGTATATTATATCTACTTTTGTTTCACTAATTCTATAAAAATAAAGGATCAGAGAAAATTAATAACCTAATCAAAACTTTAAAGATAGTTTTTATTTTATTTATATAGAGAGATTTTATTTATTATCTCTCTCATGTCAACATTATTGTAAGGGACTATAAAAATGAACTTGCACTGGAATAGCTGGATGATAAGATAAACATTTTTTCATGACTTGGATCAAGCAAAGTCTACCAGGCTCTAATCTCTCAATGTGATTTCTAATGCTGTCATACAGTTATTCATTAATATGCAGTAGGATGTTATTCTAGAGGAAATATTCAGTAAAATTGGGTTGCTTTACACAAATGTTTTTATCTAAGGAAGAGGTTTTACACTTTAGGGCTTGTCATGATTTTAGTCTGAATGCTTCATGAATTTGAAAATTAAAGAACTCAAGATGCTAGCAAATGCCAATCACAGTTCCACTGATTCCCAAGTGAAAAATGGTGCCTGCCTAAGAGGAAGTACCACTTACAACAAGAATGATTATGTGAAAAAATTTTAAAATAGGGAGCAATTTATATAAAAACTTAGATGCACAAAGTTTTAAGTTTTTATCATACTTTGACTCATTTTCACATTCACTTTTTGTGCTGGTTGTTTATCTGATGCCTACTAAGCTCCATACATGCCCCTCTGTTGAATTTTGTAGACTCAGCTCTGAAATATCTATATACTACATTTCTTGGGCTCCATTGTGTGATAAATTCATATTGGGTTCTGATGGTTTTAGGCTCTGTTGTGAGATCAAAATAAAAAAGGAGAGGGAAGTGTCTTTAACTCTAAATTCAGTAGCGTAAGTGGTCAGAGGAAGTTGATGGGAAGGTAAGAATGGTGGAAGGAGCAAAAACAGTTCTTCAGTGGCTGGGGCCCTGAAAGGTCAGTGTTCACAGTTAAGTGGTCAGTGAGGGCTGATCAGCTCCAGATGAGAGGTACAAGCAATCCCCTTATCAAATACTATTACTTTTGTCTCCTCCTTCAGCAAACACCATAACACTTTTCCTCTTTTAGTCCTTCAAAAAATTAACCAGTTCCTTTTATTAAACCCATGTTTGAAATACTTTTTTATTTTTTTACTTTATCCAGCTTAACACAATGTCCACCTTCATCATCAGTTCACTCTTCAGCAGCATATCTCTCTCAACCTGCTCACAAACCCATGAACATGCTATAGTTCTTCTTTATTGATTTTTGTCTCTCCCATTCTTCTATGTAAAACAATGTATGTGTTTGACTACTGGGCCCTTGATACTTGGAACTTATAAGAACAAAAATGGATTCTAAAACATTAACAAAAAAGATAAGAAAATGAAGGCATTCAGAAGGTTGAATAATAGTTTCTTTCAGATATAAAAAAGAAAAACCACTAAAAGATAAGAAATCATATTAAATGTTTGGCTAATGAACCAAATATTTAATATGATTTTTTAAGTGGCATTAATGTTTGTACTGAAAAAGTGTAGAGTGTGATCTGTGCTATAAAATATGTATATTCTTTCTTTTCAGGGCCACACCTTTGGCACATGGAAGTTCCTTGGCTAGGGGTCAAAACAGAGCTGCAGGCCTATGCTATAACCATGACAATGCCAGATCCTTAACCCACTGAGTGAGGTCAGGGATCAAACCCACATCCTCACAAACACTATGTTGCTTCCTTAACCAGTGAGCCACAAAGTGAATGCCAATGCTATAGAATATAAGTGAAGACAACTAACATTAATGAAACCCAGGAACTTTCCCTTTTTATATCATTCTAAATGGATTTTCAAATGGTCCTCTGTAATCACATACTTAGTGTTAGGGAATAAAGTTAAATTCTTCTTACATATCTTCTCAAATAATGTAGAGAATTGACCCTGGAAGTTAAAAGATGTCAAGGACAGCACATAATGAAAGCGATGGTGTGAGATTGCATAACATCCCAAAACCCAGATTTTATTCTTTGTGAATTTAGATGTACTCGTCTGCAAATAATAGGAAGTTATTTCCACCTCTGGGTTCTTTATTAAGTAAGATATGGGAGAAAGCATAATTTCTTATTGACAAGTCTGGAGAGAAATGTCAGTCTGAGAAAGCCAAATTTTAATTAAGCAAAGAAGAAAAGGGATGTTTCTATTAAAAAATTAGAAAGAGATTTATTTTAATAATGAGATGAAAACTCTACATGAAGCAGAGAGAAAGAGGATATAAATGCTAAGGGAGATCCAGATCAGGAAGGATATGACCAAAGAGATGAAAGAAAATCCTGAAGTAGAGAAAATGCACCTGTAGTTTTTTTTTTAATGGCTCAGTATCACCAATAACAACGCTATTTTGCTCCAAGAACAGAGTTAGATTCAGGCTACATATATAGCAAGATGTCTGGATATATCACTGCCACCCGAGTGAGTATTTTCAAGGAGAATCAAAGTGATCAAAAACTGAATCACAAAGTAGATTTGAGGACAGTAATGTTTAGTTGAAAGTCACATCAGGAGTCCCAGTTCAGCAGGTTAAGGATTTAGTGTTGTTTCTGTGGCCGCTGGGGTTGGATTCCTGGCCCGGCACAGTGGATTAAGGATCCGGTATTGCTATGGCTTTGGGGTGGGTCAAAGCAGTGTCTGGGATTTGATCCCTGACCCAGGCCACTTCCATATGCCATGGGTACAGCCAAAATAATTTAAAAAATAGTCACATCAGATGCCTCCCTTTTGTGACCAGGCAGTAATATCAAGGACTACGGTGTCCCACGCCATTTTCTCTCCATCTAGATTATGAATTCTCCATGTAACCACTGTCCAATAACTATGCTATATTGATGATTTTCTAATTATATAACTCAAAAAGACTTTATTAAATGTGACTGTATGAAATTGTGCAGGGAAATGATATTGAGAATGCATATTTATATCAATAATTCAATGAATACATAACAGCAATGTTTCATATGTCAAAAGTATTAATGTAATATTTAATGAGTGACAATGGCAGAAACTGATATGGTGATGCTTAAAACTGAAAGTAAATGTCAGCCGTTTTGGCATCCTATCACCAGATAATGGGCTTTTGCTCTACAAAAGTGCACAGTCACAGCCAAAATCATAGTTTCAAAGATACTGATCTTATGACAACATTCTTCTGAAATGACTTTATTTCAGTTCAAACAAATGACTCAAGCAGATTTAAGAATGAGATTGAGGCCACATAAAGAAATTTACTTTGGTGTTACTAAAGTGCTTATTTTAACTGTCTGAAAGAAGTAATTTAGTGTATAATCCTTGATATGAATATGTTACAAACACACAAAATGATAAAATGCAGGGAATGTTTTATAAATTAAACAGTTTATAATTGGCAATCAAATTTCTAAACTACTGTATTTTCTTCTAATAATCAGCAGATATTAATGCCTGACTGAAATTTCATTTTGTAAGACCTCAAAAACTTTTAGTAAAGCTACAATTAGATTTTATTATGGACACTGTAGATTGTAGATTTTATGTAACCCATAATTTGCAATAAAATATCTATAGGGACTGTTATCTTTTGAATAGACTTGCATATGTTATAAGACTGCATGAAATCATTATTCTTCAGCAAGGCTAATCTAACTTAGAAATAATTCTAATGTGAGATACATGACAACTAAATAAAAAGGTTTGTTCTTTAGTTATTATTTTCTCTCCATGTTAGCCCTTCAGAGAGGGAGACATATGTCATAATGCATGTGAAAAACTGGATATTGGAATGAAGCAAATAAATATGGTAACGATCAAAGGAGTTGTCACGTATCTATCCAAATTGTTTTAAATATAGTTGTATGTCATCTTCATGCACTTCACTTCTGATTGTTATAGATATATGTTGTTGTTCATTACAGAGCTCAAGAGTTGCATTCCATCTCAGCAAGGTGATAAAAAAAAAAAAACTCTTAATGCACAGTACTGTGCAGTAGATAGAAAAAGAAAAGTCAGTGCTTCGTAACATTATCTGTAAATCTAAACTGAAATAATTTGGACAAGCAAGGAAGAGATAACACAGAACATATGCGTTCACGTGCCTGAATACAGCATATATGTCTGAGATGTGTTTAAGAGCCACCAGAAAATCTTGACTGTGTGAAGATGTGCTATGTACACTGTTGGCAAAACACTTACTAATTAGAAATCTAACAGTAAATGGAAAATTTATCAAGTGCAGAGAAAGTCCAAAGAAAGAATGTATAAAATTGGGACTGATGTCTGGCCTCTTCAACACAGAATAAACATTGAGTTGACCTTAATGTTACGAGCATCTGGTAATTTTCCAGAAACAAATCTAATCATTATAAACACAGAAAAATATCATTGGAAGTGATGTTAAAGGCAGCATGATTTAGGTATATATTTTTATAACTATTTCTACATTTTTTATAACACCAAAACTTGTCTTATTTACATCTGGAGTCAGTTCCTTTGTTTGGGTATTATTACATTCCTCACCTTAGGTTTTCATCATTCACAAAACTAAGTAAATCCCAAGGACTAAATGTAACTTTTCCCCATGGCTAATTTGGCTAATTCTAAATAGTCATTTAAACTTTTTTTTTAATCATCATTAGAAAATTATATTTTGAAGTAAACAAAATAGGAAAAAAACTAAATATTCATCTTCCACCCAATAGTAATTAGTAATCAAATTATTATTAATTCTCCTTATTCATCTATCTACTCAGAAACATTAATACATTGAACATGAGAGACACAATAAGTGTGTGAAAGAACAAAATTTTGTCTTTTGAAATTGAGTTTAGAAGTAAAAATATATATAAAATAATACAATAATTGTATTGCCATCTATACTCTATAAACTACTTCATGTATGCTTTCTTATTTACTTTTCATGGTAATATTATGAGCTGACTTAGGATAATATTTTGGTTTCTTCATTGTACAGGTGAGAAAACTAATGTTTAGAGACATTAAGTGGCCTGCTCCAGCTTCCAAAGGTATATTGAGTCTTTGGGATTTTAAAATACTAATATATTTTAAAATGCCCGTTCTTAAATCCTTTATTACTACCTTAATGCCATAGTTGCCATGAGAAATTGGGAACATTTTTCCAAATAAGCAATTAAACAGCTCCCCTTTGTTATCAGTTTGCTAAAATGACTTTAAAAACTTACCATATACAGAGTAGTTTAAACAACAGAGACATATGCTCAAGGTTCTCGACACTGAAGGACAAATCAGTTTCATTGGGCCAAAATCAAGGTTTCAGAAAGGCCATGGTCTCTTCTGATATTCTAGGGGAGAGTCATCCCTTGCCTCTTCTAGATTCTAGAGGTTGATGGCTTTCCTTGGTTTTGGAAAATGTCATTCTAATCCTGCCCCTGTGGTCACCTTGTCTTCTCCTCTCCTAAACGGCAAAACTGCCTTTACCTCCCTCTTCTAAGGACATATGTGCATATAGGGTGCACTCAGATAATCCAAGAATATCCATATCTCAAAATTATTAACATCTGCCAATCTTTCTTTTTCATTTTTAGTCATATAAGGTGATGTTTATACATTCCACAGATTGGGATGAGGATATTTTTTATTTTAGGGGGCCGTAACCAAGTTTATAACGCTATTCTTAAACACCTTTACTTTGAACTCTCACACTAAGTATTTCTTTAGTTGGATTCCCAGTCTGCCATTTCCTCTTTTCCAAGCCGGTTTGCTTAACACCAGACTATTTTCCTTAGATTTATTTTTCTAGTCTAACATCTTTTATAGCTATACTATCCATTGATTCGTATCTGGAATTTTTTTTTCTATAAGACTCTTTAGCTTCCCCATTCAATAATGTCCTTCTGTATCAATGCATGTTCTTGATTCTAGTCAGACTAAAGTCATAACTATCCAAATAATACATAATACCCAGTACTTATGATGTTCCTTTGTTTATGTAGATTACCCCCACTTAATTTTTTTTTCTTATTTGGCTATATAAATGATCTATCTTTAGAAAAACTAATGGAAACACCAACAGCTCCAAAGAAAAAAATGGTAATAGGCAAAGAGTGTGAAGAGAAAATTACAGAATGGTTAATTAACATGTAATACTGGTCCACATCACCCATCACCAGAATGAAAATTTTAAAAGAATACAAAATCTACTTCTACAGTTATTCAAATATCCCTAGGTGTTCATATGTGGAGTGAAATAGTCTTTCTCAGACATTGGCACTCGTATTCTCCAATTCATTTCTTTAGTAATTAGCTACTTGACATAATCTGTTACGTGTCTGAACTTATTGTATTTATCCAGTTTAATTAATATTCCAATCTCAGTTTCTTTGGGATTTTCCATTGATTTAAATTTTCAAATCTGATGTGATGTAGTGAATCAATACACTCTTACACTCCGGAGTTATTCAGAAAAAGTCATCTGTATTATAATTCTCAATTAATTTTAAAGGCCACTAGATGTCCTACAAAATGTGAATCAATTTGTTGTACAGAAACTAAAATAGATGCTACCTCTTCGCTCTATGCATCATTTAAATAATGTTGAAAGCATATTTAATTTTAAAAAATAATTACAAAGCAAACTAACTGTAGAGCTTCCTACCATCCACAACAAAACACAATTGAAATGACAAGTAACATACAACACATGTAAACAAACACATTTTCATATGAGATAGTCACTTATTTCATTGGCAGAAGATGTATATATTGCACAATATATTTTTTCCGTCATTCCCAAAACTAACACGAGAACTCAGACAAATGTTTAAAGGAGAACTAGATAATTTACAGTAGAAATATATTTCAATATCTAACAGTGGGTGCTCTAAGAAAGATTAAAGGGGCTAAGGAGAAATCTGAGATTCATGTCCTGTTTGGTGCCAAGTAAGCAAAAAACCACGCACACACACACACACACACACATTCACATTCTTTTACTCACATTATCCTCCATCACAAGATATATTTCCCAGTGCTATACAGCAGGATCTCATTGCCTATCCATTCCAAAGGCAATAGCTTGCATCTATTAACCACAGATTCTCAGTCCATCCCACTACCTCCCCCTCCCCCTCCCTCTCCCCCTTGACAACCACAAGTCTGTTCTCCAAATACATGACTTTTCAAGGCTGTGGAAAGATTCATTTGTGTCGTGTGTTAGATTCCAGATAAAAGTGATATGATTTCACCCTCTGACTTACTTCACTTAGTCTGAGAATCTCTAATTCCATCCATGTTGCTGAAAATGGCTTCATTATGTTCTTTTTTACAGCTGAGGAGTATTCCATTGTGTATATATATTTCTTAATCCATCCATCTGTTGATGGACATTTAGGTTGTTTCCATGTCTTCACTATTGTAAACAGTGCTACATTGAACATGTGGGTGGATACATGTGTCTTTTTCAAAGAAAGTTTTGTCTGGACATATGCCTGAGAGTGGGATTCCTGGGTCATATGGTAGTAATGTATTTGGTTTTCTGAGGTACTTCCATACTGTTTTCCATAGTGGTTATAAGAAGTTTATGTTCCCACCAACAGTATAGGAGGGCAACCTTTTCTCCACACCCTCTCCATCATTTGTTCTTTGTAGACTTATTAATGATGGACATTCTAACAGGTGTGAGGACGTACCTCATAGTAGTTTAGATTTGTATCTCTTTAATAATCATCGATGTTGAGCATTTTTTCATGTGCTCGTGGCCCGTATGTATATCAATTTTGGAGAAATGTCTATTCAGGTTTTTTTTTTGCATATTTCCATTGAGTTGTTTTTTTTTTTTTTTTTGTAGTTAAGTTGTATAAGTTGTTTGTATATTTTAGAGATTAAGCCCTTGTCAGGTTCATTATTGAAATTATTTTCTCCCATTTAGTAGGTTGTCTTTTTTTTTTTTAATGGTTTTTCCCTTGCTGTGCCGGATCTGGCATTGCCGGATCCTTAACTCTTCGAGCAAGGCCAGGGATTGAACCTGCATCCTCATGGATGCTAGTCAGATTCATTTCTGCTGAGCTATGGAAGGAACTCCTCCAGTCACTTTTTTTTTTATCACATTTCTCGCTCCAGCAATACTGAATTACTGGTGAATATACTGGATATATTTTCAAATTTTCCTAAATTGCTAAATAGTTGGCTCTGCCCTTTCTTTTTTCCTCAGCAAAAGCATATTTATGCATCCTTTAAAATTTCAGCAAAATGTCCCTTGCTCAATAATTTCCCACTGATTCAGTCCAGTTGGATTTTTCTTCACCCCTTCCAGATCATAAAAAATATCTCTGTTTTGATAATAAACTTATTTTCACACTTTTTGGTTTCATTTATTTTTCCTCTGATTTTCAGCACATGTCAAAAGAATTAGTTTTTAATCACCCTCAAATTATTTAACTCATAAGAACACTGAAAAAGACACTGTCCAATTCATATTCCAAAAATATATGTAAAACAAATTAATCCTGCAGTCCTTTCATGCACTGATGACCCCTGGACCACTTAAGTCACAGAATGAGTATCATATGTGAAGATATTAGCTTCTTGGAATATATGGATAGAAAGGACTAACTAAAGAAGGAATTGTGTTTCTCGAGAAAAATTTGTTAAATATCTATTTTAATGGTCTTTTTTTAGGAAAAGGCCATTATATGTTAAAAGTGAAATTCCCTAAATCTTCCCATTTAAAATGGCATTCTATTAATGAAAAATAAAAAAGAAAATTAAAAATAAACCATTTTTCTCTGTGTTCATTTCTTTCACTAAATTGTTATGCTCTTAAAACCATCCTCTTTCATGATGGTGATAAAATCTACCAAATTATAGAAATATTTAGGTTTGTTTGGATACCAGATCCATTTCATGCAACATATCATAGCCCCCTTTTAGGGGATTGAGGTGAAATCAAAAGAATGAGTGAGGAGCTTTCTGTTTAGCATAAATGACACTGAGAATTTTCTGGTTATGGTACTGATTATTGAATAATTGATCTGGAATAGGCTGATCTCATACATTGGTTGGCAGGACACTTCTTATTAATAATCTTAACTTTCCCTTCCCTTCTCCAATAGAAAATAGCCATTTTACCTACTAAAACACCACACACTATACCTAAATTTAGGACTGTTCCAAAAGTGCTACCTTCTCTAGTATTCAAATAGAATACTCTCCTGAATTCCTCTGTTTAAAAAATCATAGGGATTCACTGGCTGATTTTAGTCTGTTCCAGGTCTAGTCCATTGTTCTTTTCCCTGAAAAAGGGAGCAAACGATAATTTAGTGACACCTGCTCCAAATGAAAATTATCAGAGTTAGTTTTCTCATACTAATTCAAAATATTTCAGATGAAGGTTGATGAAAAATTACTTTTATTATTAACAACACAATCTAATGAGTAATATCTTCTTGACTTTTTAGAAATGTGTATGGGTATATAAATTATGAGAAAAGTAATTCTAAAATGAGAACCTCATAAAAATAAGAGTACAGTATAATTATAACTGATTATGTCTTTTGACAGTTTTAACTAATTTAATATTTAATGTTACTATAAATTATTTGTTCAGATTCATTAAATTACAGTTATAATTTTTTGAGTTTATAAACATATCGATTATACAACCTATATTTGACAGCTTAATTAAGGGGAGTAGGATCATAAAAAGTCACATTACATATAATGTATTTTGAATATGGAAAAAGAAAAAATCATAAATAAATAAAGTAACTCTGATATCCTGGATAATAATTTTTCATTTGTTTCTTTTTTCATGCTCCCCAGAAAATACGTTTGGCATATCTTGAAGAAGCAGGAACATCACTGTGAATATCCATCAGGTAAAGCAATTTTTTATCCTATTAGGAGGTCTATGAAAGACATGAAAAGACAGGAAAAATAATTTTAGGTTGAAGAGAAAATGTACTTGGTGTTATCATCTGCTTTGAAAGGAAGCCACATAGATTAGTAAAATCCATTTGATGGCGATACCCTATAAGAAACTGGAATAATAATATTTTATTTCCTAAAGACAAAAATCAAAGATGCTTCAGAAAATTGGAAAATGCCAAGCAGACTGGCAGCAAACAAGACAGACATATTTTCTATGTTAAAAACAGAGATTTACAGTGATAGAGAGCTCTTCAACTAAATCTGCTTAAAATATGATGCATGCTATCCATAAATTATCTGATTACAAAAAATATAGCTACTGTAGCTATTTTAAATTGATAGCTATTATAAAGAAGACCCTTTGTAGTTAAATTCAAAAGAGTTTTCTCTTTTTGATAAATAATATGTTATTACAGATAGTTAAATTATATCACACTGTATTAGAGTATGACTCCACTTTTGATGTTTGACAGCTGATAGATTTCAAGTCCCGTTACTCCTTTCTGTTCTCCTTTCCTGTATCTAAACAAAAGCTGGGGTACTCCCTCCTCTATCACCAGAGGAAAGTTCAAACTATGTTAGCCTCTTATCACTTATATGTGGAATCTGAACTATGACACAAATGATCCTATCTACAAAACAGAAACAGACTCATGGACACAGAGAACAGACTTGTGGTTGCCAAGGAGGGAAGCAGGATGGACAAGAAGTTTGGGGTTGGTAGATGCAAACTATTACATTTAGAATGGCTAAGCAATGAGGTCCTACTGTATAGCACAGGGAATTATATCCAGTCTCTTAGGGTAAAACATGGTGGAAGGTAATATGAGAAAAAGAATGTATATATGCATATGACTGGGTCACTGTGCTGTACAGCAGAAATTGATACAACAATGTAAATAAACTATATTCTAGTTTAAAAAATAAAATAAAAACTATGCAAGCCCTTGTTCACTGGGAATTCAGGTAAGCTTGCCCTCTAAATATACCAAAAGCCAAAGCCAATTGCACTTCCCTGTTCTAGTGGTGCTTTACACTACCTTTGTAGGGAGATTATAACATTTAAATATGTGAATCTATGTGTAAAATAGTTCATGTGGAATAATGCAGTAAAAACTGCAGATTTCAGAAAATATCCTAATGTAACCTATTTCATTAATGTTAACCTAATACAATATTTTAGCTTAGGCTTAATATACAATTAAGTTAGTAACTTTCTGGATTACACAGTTAAAAGCATCATTCTTTCAACACAGTTTTACTTTTAAAATTTGTACATAGATGCTATATGAAATTGTTAGCTGGAAAGTCTGCAGTCACAATGATTTGTAGGAGATAAATTATGAATTCTTCTGAACACACAAAATCTGCATATTAATAAGTGCATTTAGGGAAGAGAAAAATACAATAATTAATTTTGTACTTTGATTATTCTATTAATTTGTAATTTTGACAAATATTTACAGATTACAGGGTTAATATGTTGTGATACAAAAGAAAGAGCATTACTTTTGTTCTTCACTGAATTGATTTGTATATTTCTATCTGTAAATCTAGATGTAGACTGGTAGCTGCTCAGGATAGAAATTAAAATATTGGATTAATATTTAATTCACCAGTAGATTTAAATTCAAATTGATTCTATATCATGGAAGTTAAATATTTATGTACATGTAGACATGGACATATATAAGGCATTTTTACATACATGTATGTATATATACCCCATTATATATATATATATATCTAAATATATGTATGTATAAAATAACATAGAAGTATATGTGGCATATTAAATTTAAATTTGTGTATATGTACATACACTTAATTGTGTATGCACACTAAAATTGTGTCCATATACACTCACTTAAATATGTACAATATAATACATTAATTGCTCATTTTTAATTCCAAGCAAGGACCTTTTAAATAAAAATAAATATTTAAATAATTCTGTAAAATGCCTTCTGAAACATATGAACTCTTAGTATGTTTTCTCTCTCAGCAAAAATCTAAAAATATGAAAACCAAGTCTTTATAGAGGCAGCAATGAATCAAACCTATTACTGAGACTTTAAGCCACTCCAGCTGCATGTGAAGGAGGTGTGAAAAAATGAAAGTTCAATAATCTAAAAAAAAATAGTGCCTTTCCGCACTTGGTGGGATGGTGGTGATTGTGGAGCACACAGTGTAGTATTCACTCAGTGGGTGATTTTTGCAGTAGCAGTATGATCTAGTGTAAATCCTAATCCAAAATTAAAACTCAAGATGTATTTCATTGCATCTGAGCCAACATTTTCTGAAATGCATACTCCAAGTTCCCCTAAGTCTCATTATCTTAAGATTTTATCTCATTTCAATGTATTCATTAGAATATCTGTCTTGCAAAAGAGGTGCCATTTTAAAACACATCTCCTAGGATAATTGCTTTTCATACTCATTACCTCATTTGAGAAACTGCAGATATTCTTTTCTGTAAAGGTGAATAATAAAAGTGTTGAAAATATTTCTAGAACTTCATATTTCTTATTTGACATCCTGAAAGATATTCAATATACAGAATATGACTACACAGATTTTAAGCCTTTAAATTGAGGGTGCTAAATGTGAATGTAAATTTGAATAAACAGTTACTAAAATAGTTGAGTTTGCTTCTGATGGGATTGTGAATATTAATGAATTGCTGTTTCTCATTCTACCATTCAAACTGATGGCACAGTAATAACACATTAACATTTTTCTGAAATGAACTCTTTGATGGAAATCATAGTTTTTAATATACTAAAGACACTATTAGTAATTGGTAATCTTGAGTACCTGGTGAAATTAAATAAGCAGTGTGTGCTGAGTCCTTTGTTCTTAAAACTCTACGTAATAGAGCCCTGCCTCAAAAAACTACCTCAGATATCCAGGCTTATGATGACCACAAGGATGAAATCATAGAGCATGGGAAAGTGTGTTGTAATATATGTGACAACTTAGAGGATAATATATGCTAAATAAAATTTCAAAAGTGTAAAGTCAGTATTTATTATTCACCAATTATTGCTGCATAATTTATAATAGTCAAAATATGGAAACAACCTAAATGTCCAGTATTTATCAATAGATGAATAAATTAATAATTTATATGTATATGTACATATTACATCATGGGATATTATGCAGCTGTTAGAATAAAATCATGCCTTTTGAGATAACATGAATGGATCTAAGTGGTATTTCGCTAAGTGAGGTAAGTTAGACAGACAAAGGCAAATGCTGTATGTGGAATCTAAAAAAGTTGAACTTGTAAAAGCATAGAGTAGAATGGTAGTAATCAAAGGCTGGGGAATGGGGAAATTAGGGAGAAATTTAAGGTTACAAAAGTGCAACTTGTAGAATAAACTCTGAAGATATAATACACTGCTTAACGATTTTTGTCAACAATACAATATTATAAACTTCAAAGTCACTAAGAGACTAGATAATAATTCTTCTCATCACAAAAGATAAATGATAATAATGAGACATAAAGGTGGTATTAGCTAATGGTGGTAATCATATTGCAATGTAAAAATATATCAAACCAAATTTGTATACACTTTAACTTATACGGTGCTATACACCAGTTATATCTCAACTAAAAAAGTATTCCTTTTTGAACTAAAGTTTTGTCCAGATAAAAAAAGAAAAGTAATGCCATTTGCAGTAACATGGATGGAACTAGAAATTCTTATACAAAGAGAAGTAAGTCAAAAAAGAGAAAGACAAATGTTATATAATGTAAATTATATGTGGAATCTAAAATATGGCACAGGGAGTGCCCGTTGCGGCTCAGCAGTTTACCACCTGACTAGTACCCATGAGGATGTGGGTAAGATCCCTGGCCTCACTCAGTGGGTTAAGGTTCTGGCATTGCCATGAGCTGTGGTGTAGGTCCCAGATGTGGCTCAGATCCAGCATTCCTATGGATGTGCCTAGGCTGGTAGCTGAAGCTCTGATTTGACCCCTAGCCTGGAAACCTATATACCCCAGGTGCAACCCTGAAAAAAGCAAAACAAAATAACCAAAAACAAGATGGCACAAATGATCCTAGCCACATCACAGAAGCATCATGGACATGGAGTGCAGACTTTTGTTAGTCAAAGGGGAGGGTGGGTAGAGAAGTGGATGGACAGAGAAACCAATGGATGAGAGTTTGGGGTTGGTAGAGGCAAACTACTATATTTGGAATGGATAAGTAATGGAATCCTACTGTACAGCTCAGGGAACTATGTACAGTTTCTTTGGTTAGATTGTGATGGAAGATATTATTAAAAAAGAATGTGTGTATATGTATACTTATATATATGTATGTGTGTATATATATATGTACATATATATATATACATATATATAAAAACACATGGCTAAGTCACTTTGCTGTATAGCAGAAATTGAAGGAATATTGTAAATCAACTATACCTTAATAAAAAATTTAAAAAATAGAATTCCTATTCAAAGGATATCTTTTATTATTCTGCTCTTTGTTCTCCCATTTCCAGAGTCACTTCTATTTTACCTAAGGGAACAAAAGAACTTACTTACTAGAAGTAGTTAGTGTCAAACCACTGAAAAAGGTGTTTTAAGACATATGGGCAAAAATAAATTATGTGACAGAGAAAACCCTTGATAAAGTTGAAGAAATATGGGTTTTGGCCATACCTGCTACATGCAGAGAAGTTCCTGGTCAGGGGCTGAAACAAAGTCACAGCTGTAACTTCAGCCATAGTAGTAACAGTGCCAGATCTTCAACCTTCTGAGCCACCAGGGATCTCCAGTCCCTCACCTACTTGCAAAGTGATCATTAACTTTAGTTCTGCTGAGGCACTGATATTACATTTAGTTCTACTAGGTTTGAATGAGACCTAGGAATACAATGTATGCATGGCATATGCCACAAAATAAGGTTTCCAAAATGCCTGAAAATTTGGACAAAATTAAAGTAAAAGTAAGATTGGAAGGTTTTCTGTTCTATGGATAATAAAATGTTGTGTTCAGAAATCAAAACCAGTCTTATGTTTAAGTCTTTAAGCCATTTTGATCCTTCATATTAGTTTTCTATTATTTTATAACCCATTAATCCAAACTAAGCAGCTTAAAATAAAAATAATACAAAGTTATTGTTTCACAGGTCAATAGTCTGGGCACACATAGGTGAGTTCTCTGCTCAGAGTCTCACAGACTGAAATCAAGATTTTAGAGAAGGATTGCAATTTTATCTGAGGCTTAGAGGTCTCTTTAAACTTCAAACATTGCCAGCAATATTCAAATTGTTTTTGGTGGATGGTCTGAGGTCCTTCGATCCAAGAGGCTCTGAAATCCTGCCATGTGTCCCTCTCCAAAATATAACAGCTCTGTCTTTCAAATCCTACAACAACAACAACATGCAGTGTTTGAAAGGTCTTTGATTTCTTCCATTTTGGACCTCTTGACTCTCTTGGTAAAAGGCTCACATGCCTCATCTTCTGTAGGTCATCAGTTACAGGTATCCAAAGACAGTATGTTGACTATATGCTTGTCATATGATACCACAAACTATCAATGCTTTCTTTGCCACTGGAAACAAGCCCATTATTGTCTGTAAATCTAATAAGATTAGAACACCAACTCCAGAAATCCAGATAAGCTGATGGGAAAGACAATGCCATAGCTCTCAACCTGCAGAAACAAACCTGAGAAACCTAGAAGTCAGAGCTTACAGTCTGGCATACATTGCCAAGAGCATGAGACCACGAGACACCCAAATTTTCTCTCCAAATACTATATTATACAAGTGATTTCCATCTATTTATTTATTCTGCTTTTTTCTAGTCTTTAATCTTTTTATTTTTCTTCAATACTTACCAAAATTTTCTTCTCTGTCTCTCCCACCAGAATATAAACAGATTTTTTTATTCACTGCTATATCCCTAGATGTATGCTTTATGATACTACTTTTATGAAATATTTGTGGTTGAAATTAAATATGTACCCATTTCCTAAAAGCTGGCTACTTTTTTAAATACCAGGGATACATCAATTAATAAGATGGAGATGGTCCCTATTTTAACTCTCAAAATATTTATCAGTAACAGGTATTATAATAGTATCTGCTTCCTATGATTATTGAGAGCATTTAATAAATAATACAAGTTAAGTGTTTAGTAAAATTCCTACTGCATAGTAAGAGCTCAATTATTTATTAAAATTTAATGCTCCTACTATTGAGAGTTCTTGCATTATTCATCTGTTTATACTTTGAAAGTTTTTGCTATGATATTTAAAATTTTTCTTTCTCAAATAAAATGTTCACACATGGAGACTTGTGTAGAAGTAATACAGTATAAGTTTAACTGATGTAAATATTTCATTTTCCCCAGAGTATCGTTAAAGAACATTTACAAATAAAATTAATGCACTGTCTGACTCCTTCCTCTTTTCTCTTCTCCAGATTGCTTCTCTTGAATAATCTGGATTTTTTAATATTTTTACTTCAACGTCGTCATGCTAGAAGTAGTACTTTGAAACTTTCAAAACTTCATTCAAGAGTATGTCCTTTAAGGCATCTGTCGGGATTTGATCCTTCCCAAATCGTCCCAATGGCATATTTGTGTGGAGTGATAATATGAAATTTTACCTGCATTTGTTATAATGAAATTACTTCACCACAACAAAAAATTCTCCTAGGAAATTATAATACTTATTTCCTTTTAAGTAGTCTGAATTTCTCTCTCTTTACTAGTGTTTCAAATTTTGTCATCCAGATATAAAATCTACAAAAATTTTCAAGCTTTAGGCCGATTTTAGTAATAAGCAATGTTTAAGCTGAACCAGTCTCAACATTGGCAAATGTAAGTTTCAGTTAATTTTAAATCATTTTTAAAAAGAGATGTCTTCTTTCTTTGTTTCTATTAATGGGGACTTATATTTAATTACAATTATATTTTTAATATTTCAGACAGTAAAGGGATTGTCAAAATTGCTTTAGTCCTGACAGAATAAAATATTCCAAGAAAAACTTTTCATAAATAGATTTGATTTCTTAAGAAAAAAACAACAGAGTTTTTATTTCTACTAGTTTTTTTGTTGTGTTGGAGTGCCTTAAAAAATATATATATATATTTATACATATACACCCATATATGTATGTATATATTTGCAAAGCATCACAATATAGCTAACACATCAATTGTTTAAATTCAGTGGGTAAAAAAAATATGAAAAGTAATGTGATTCAAATCAGGCAATATTGATAGTTAAAAAATATGACCACGATTATAAAAATTCTGAAAAATCTACAGTAACCCTTATGAAAGAAAATTTTGTACTATATATAAATTCCATTTATTTCTAGTATATTTCCTTTATGTATAAATATAATTGAGGAAATAATAGATCTGTCTTTAACCAATGTGATACAAACATATTTTTAGCAAGATTATCTGACACGTACTTTCTTTTAAATTGCCTATTATACTTTGCTTTATATCATATTCTGAACATTGGAAGCAAATACCAGAGATGTAATAAGGTTGATGAATATGGTCATAAGTATAAATTTACCAAAATATATTTTATTAGTCTGGCATACAACTTTGTCTTAAAGTTAGGAATACCAGTATTGTTTAATATGAAAGTAGCCTTGATAATAGATGTTATTATCAGGATTAATTGGTGAAAATTTCCCAAAAGAAATATAATGGAATGAATAAGAATCAGTCATCTCTAAATAGTATGATCTTTGAGATTTTTTGTCTACTCCTCTCTCTATATTTTATGTATGTATCTCAGTTTCTTCTTAATAGGAAATACGTCCATTTAAAAAGTGAGATAGGAGTTCCCATCATGGCGCAGCGGTTAACGAATCCAACTAGGAACAATAAGGTTGCAGGTTCGATCCCTGGCCTTGCTCAGTGGGTTAAGGATCTGGCGTTGCCGTGAGCTGTGGTGTAGGTCACAGACTCGGCTCAGATCTGGTGTGACTGAGGCTGTGGTATAGGCTGGAAGCTGTAGCTCTGATTTGACCCTAGCCTGGGAACCTCCATATGCTGCGGACGCAGCCCTAGAAAGCAAAAAAAAAAAAAGAAAAAAAAGTTAGATATATAGGAAATATATATTTGAATGATCATTTAATGAAATTTAAATATGTTGGCATCATTCTATATGCAATTTTGATGGAAAATAAAAAAAAGGACATGTGTATGTTCTTAGCACTCTTACAAAAGAATGTTTCATGTATAGAGTTGCAAGTAGATTATGAGACTTAGAAACAACAGTCTAGGAGTTCCTGTCGTGGTTCAGTGGTTAATGTTCTGACTAGGAACCGTGAGGTTGTGGGTTCTATCCCTGGCCTTGCTCAGTGGGTTAAGGATCTGGCACTGCCGTGAGCTGTGGTGTAGTTTAGTGAAGCAGCTCGGATCCCATGTTGCTGTGGCTGTGGCAAAGGCCGGCAGCTACAGCTCCTGTTAGACTCCCAGTCTAGGCACCTCCATATGCCACGGTGCGGCCCTAGATAAGGCAAAAATACCAAAAAAAAAAAAAAAAAGCAGTCTAGGAGTTCCTTATTGGCTCAACAGGTTAAGATCTGGCATTGTCATTGTTTTGGCTCAGGTAGCTGCTGTGGCATGGGTTCAATCCCTGGCCTCAGAACTTCCCAGGGTGTGGCCAAAAAAAAAGTCTAAAATAAAGAAGTAATGCAAAGCATAATTTATAATTGTGAAGAATGGTTTATTAACTATTATCATAAGCATTGTTCTTAATCCACTAATATGATAATATCAACTCAACAAATAGCTAGTCTCTATTAGGACTAAATAATAAGTAGGACACTTAAATCCGATTTGAAAAGCAGTTGAAATAATCATCAAAGTGGCATAGTTAAAGATTCATTCATTCTGATTTTAATAATATTTAATAATGGCTTATAAAATGAACAATATCTTATGTGAAGTCAATGAATATCTCAATAAATATCAAATTAAAATGTCATGTACTCATTATATATTTTTCATCCTTATTTTACTTTCCTTGATATTTTCATGTCAGATTTTGAAACATTTGAGTAAACAAAATTTTCAGTCTATTCTTCCACTCCTTTAAAAAATTTATATAGTAGCATATTTACTTTTTGTTGTTTGGGACAATCCAATGTATCAATAACTCTTGGTTCATTAGATATGCAATTGAGTAGGCCATGTCAGAATTTATTGCTTTCATTGTATATTTTTCCCACAAATTAAAAACAATGCCACTCCATGTTCCGTTCATTTTGATTTGAAAGCCTGTATTTGAAAATGATGTGACAGATAATTTTCTTCCTGCTTAGATTTAAATTATGAAGTTGCATTAAAATCTTCCATTTCAAGTTACATTTGCATATGGAACATATTTCTGTATTGAATTCCTAGATGCTTGACAAATGAAAACGTCTTCTTCCTTTTCTTTTCTTTCAATTTTTTTTGTTGTTGTCTTTTTGCCTTATCTTGGGCTGCACCCGCAGCACATGGAGGTTCCAGGACAGGGTCTAACAGGAGCTGTAGCTGCCGGCTTACACCACAGCCACAGCAACGCAGGATCTGAGCTGCGTCTGCAACCTACACCACAGCTCACGCAACGCCGGATCCTTAACCCACTGAGCAAGGCCAGGAATTGAACCCACAACTTCATGGTTCCTAGTCGGATTCATTAACCACTGAGCCACGATGGGAACTCCTTCCTTTTCTTTTCAAATCATTCTCTTAATTCCATGTGTTATGGCATTGGGCTTGAATTCCTTATCTGCCTCTTTTTTACTCTATTAAAAAATGTATATAGCAAACAGTTGTTACATAAATTTCAATTTAGCATAAAATAATTGCATTTTTGTATATGTGAAACTTTTAATTTTAGAAAAATACCAGCCATTATAAAAGCAAATAATATTTTGTTACATATTTCATGTTATTTTAATTTTAATATTTAAATTAATTATTTTGAACACAGTAATCATGATGGAGTTGGTGTCCTCATTATTAAGAGTTGTGTATATATGTCTGTACCATCATTTTACATAAACTGAAAGTAAACTTTCAAGTCAGCTTCTCTGCTTATAGTAATAAGTATTCACCTTGTTGAGAAGAAATAATGGGTTGCTATTTACTAATAAACAGATTACAGCAATGATTTCATATTAAATTTTACATTTTTTATCTGTGAAATCATTGATTCCAGTGAGCATATTGTCTCCTTTGCTTTAGAATTTCTCATTTAACTAATTTTACTGAAAAAGTATGGTTTATATAGAAAAATAATGTAACCTTCCAAAAATGTATTTAAATTCTGAAATATATTTGATTAATAAAGAGTAACATATAAGAACAATGGTTGTGTACTAGAAATATGAATATATTATTCTATTAGAATTTCAAAAAAGATTACTCACAAAATGACCCAAACCTGTTTCATGATACATTTTATTATTATAAAGATAGTACCTTTATTTTCTACAAGATGATATACAAATTAAAAGAAAAAGTATGTTGATGTATTTCCATTTTTATAATAGAACAACTTAATTGTGAATTGTGTGACCTTATCCAATGTAAGAATATCTTAAAGTGAAAAAAAACAAGTTAAATTAAAGAAATATTTATTGAAAACCCATTAGGTACTGTTCTAAAGTGATGCTTAAATGAATAATACAGAGTCTCACACTACAAGTTAGACTCTCATGGAGAGAAGAACATGAAAAAATCAAATGCTTATTAAAAGAGGTATTATAATTGACATTCTTTAGGGACACAGATCCTGCTGTATTATATCAAGATAATACCATTTTTCATAAAGGAATTGACATTTGCTCTGGCTAGTGAAAGAAACACATGGTCTTTTAAACATCTCAAGTGCATAATAACAGGGAGAGGATGTAAATTAAGAGTGAAAACAATGCAAACTATTACATTTAGAATGGATAAGCAACAAGGTCCTACTGTATAGCATAGGGTACTATATCCAGTCTCCTGGGATGGACCATGGTGGAAAAAACATTTAAAAAGTGTATATGTACTTTTTTTCTTCACTTTGCTGTACAGCAGAAATTGGCATTACTATGTAAATAAACTACAATTTAAAAAAAGAAAGAATGAATACAAACAGAATAGCTACATTTTGACCTCAAATGAAAGAGAAGTTGCCAAAGGATGCATGGCATGACAGAACTTTTAAAACTAAGAAATTGATCAGAAATGTATTCTTAAAATTGTTTAAAGCTGATGTCAGACATAACATAAAAATATGATTCAAAATTTTGTTGTGCAGGAAACTATGCTGAATATTACTGTGGAGACAATAAAGTAGTTATTCTTGAAAACAGAGTAAAATGATCATAAAACACTGCTGTATTTGTGGAAGAATGTCTACATAGTTGTGAACACAAGAAAGAAGAACCTGTAATCTGTCCTTCATCAATAATCAATAAAGAATTCTTCCAGAATTTTCTCTTAATGCCCTTGGAAATACTTGTTAAAGATGCAATAAAAATTTATATAGGAGTATTCGTAGCTCAGTGGTAACAAACCCAACTAGTATCCATGAGGATGCAGGTTCGATCCCTGACTTCACTTAGCAGGTTAAGGATCCAGCACTGCCATGAGCTGTGGTGTCGGTTGCAGACATGACTCTGATCCCGCATTGCTGTGGCTGCAGTGAAGGCAGGCAGCTACAGTTCTGATTCAACTCCTAGCTTAGGAACTTCCATATGCCATGAGTGTAGCCCCAAAGAGACAATAAAATAAAAAAAATAAACATCCACATGTTATTCATATTCAAACACTGAAAAAATAAAGACATGGTATCTAAAGTTTAATAGAAATGAAGATATTTTACATTATTTAGAGTATCTTGAAAGTGTTTAAATTTGAGAAAATCGAGGGCTACATTCTAAATGAGGAGAAGTATATTGTAGTCTGAGCCCATCCCACGAATACTTGTCACCAAATAATAAATAAACCAGCAAAAATATCAAATACAGTATAGTAGAAAGTTGTTGTCACGAAGACTCAAACAAGGATCCTATTGCTATTCCCTAGCATGAGACAATCGAAAAATAAGCACAGCTCTTTTGCCCTCAGGTCTTTTCTTTGTCTTCCATCTATTTCTTTTTTTTTTAATTCTATTTATTTTTTTCCATTATACCCAACTGCACTTTTTTTAACAAATCATGATATGTGTAATTATATATATTTACTAAAGAGTTTAGTAAGAATTAAGGAATGCTTTACTTGCAATTCATAACACCACCTAAATAGCACCAAATATACTGGTAAGCACTATCATAGTATGTATCAATATTTGCGACTATAGCAATTATTTATGAAAATGAGTAGTAATTTCGTGGTTATACAATTTTTATAATTTAAGTATTAATAATAGTTTTTGTTGAAAAATACCAAAAGTTATGAGAAATTTTGTGGTGTGATTATTTGAAATAGTATGTGTAGTTATAGAACTGGTAGTGGTATATTTGTGGAAGAACCTGATAGGAAAGACCCCTGGGAACAGACATAATTGACATACATTGTCAAACTTAAGTTAAAGAAATGAATGTGCATAACCAAAGATATTTTGGCTGAAAGAAACATCTCAGTGGAAAATCATAGACTGTGAAATCAGAAAAATTAACTTTATTAAGTCCTGGTTCCAACGTTTATATATTTTTATATCGTTAGGCAATTTAGCTAGTGTTTTTCAACCTGTATTTCCTCTTAAAACATGAACAGAATGGGTAAGAAAAAGGGTGTGGAATAACCAATAAAATTTTTATACTAAAGATTTTTTCAAAAAAGTAATAAAGGAGAACTAGCTTTGCAGTTTTGATTCAAGAGGTCATAAACCTGTTGTCAGCAGGATTGAGCATCCTATCACGTGCTCAGCGGTTGGTAGAACATTGGCAGCTTAATGTTCAGTGATTAACTAAAGTTACCAGTTTTACATTTCAGATATCCAGATTTCCAGCTTCTTGAAAAATCAGTTTATTTGACAATACTTGCCTAACATTCTTCAAGGTAATAATTAGTAGAAGATGAGTAACTGTTTTTCCTTTTAAGCAGGGCATGCTCCCTAGTCTATCACACTGCTCATACCCTTTTTCAGTTTCCTTGACATGGTGATAAATTTGGTTGAAATTTATCATGGTACTTGATACATTTTGTCTTAACAGATTTTAGAGAAAAGTGAAACATTTCAGTACCTCATCTCTGTCAGAAGTTTGAAACGGACACATAAACCAAGAAGACTACAGTTTCATAAAAAAGGATAAAATATTTCTTCAGGAAGAGTGGACTGCTCAGACATGGATGGTTTGTATGAAAAATGTATTTACATTAAAATAATAAAAGCAAGACATAATTATTACCCAATCTTTATGTTATCAGCTGATACCTTGCTTATGTGGCTTCTCTAGTCATTTGACTTTCAAATACTGATCTCAGAAAATATACAAATATTGGAGTTCCCATTGTGGCTCAGCAGGTTACAAACATGGCTAGTAACCAGGAGAATGCAGGTTAGATCCCTGACCTCACTCAGTGGGTTAAGAATCTGGTGTTGCTGTGAGTTGTGGTGTAGATCACAGTGGAGGCTCAGATACCACTTTGCTGTGGCTGCATGTAGGCCATAAACTGAGGCCCGATTCAACGCCTAGACTGCAAACTGTCATATGCTGCTGGTGTGACCCTAAAAATTAAAAAAAAAAAAAGAAAATGTGTAAATATTAGCCAAAGACTCACTGGATATATAATTTAAAGGATAGAACAATAAATGTAGTTAGTGTGCCAAATTATGGAAGAAAAGAAAATGTTGGTACTTTCAGTAACTGTGATTAAACTTTCAGTGTTAATCCCACAGTTCATAAATCTTCAGCACTTCTAAATATTATGAGATTTCATTTAATTCACAATCTTTTTTCATTAAATAGAAGCATACCTTTATAGTCTATAAAACATTCTACATTAGTGCACAATTTTTTTGTAATCTTGACCAATCAAATGTAATCCACATATGCAAGTACATATTCAGATATTTTTTGTGTACTGAAACTTTCACCTCAAAATTACCTGTGTAGTTTAAATCAAAATATGAAAACCAAATTATGCTAATTATTCTTGGTTATCTTTGGAGAAAAAACATCTTTTTGTTTTTCTTATATTTTTAATCCTAAGCAGCTAGATAAGTTATATTTATTTTTATACAAATTCCATTATCTTTTCCAACTGTAAATTATTATGACTTTCTAATTTCTGTCCATCACACTCTGCTATTTATATAGCTAATGTATATTCTTTGATTTCTTTATATATGTTAAATTACACCTTCAGCAAGTAAGGTATTTTAGGTTATGATTTATTAAATGATCACATTGCAATAGTTAATAATTTATACCCTCTCCATATGAAATAATATATTGTTCAAGAGATGAGCCAAAAACAAAGTACTACTGATATGTAAAAAACATAAAAAGAGTTAGTATAATCCTCAGCATTCATTGAGGATTCATTGTACAGTATTCATTGCACAGTATTTTTCATTACTGTAACATCAATAAAACAATTGGCATAATTATTTTAAATAATACATTCCCACATATTAAAATAATTTTCCACATGGATACTCAAAATATCTTTTTATAAGTCAAAGTATAATTATTGAATAAAGTCAGTTAATTTAATGTTTGTCATGATGTAGTCTAGACATAGCAATAATCTCCAATTAAAATATTTTAATAATATAATTACGATAAAATAGTGCCTACTGAATAATATCCTTTTAGAAACAATAAAGTTAATTGCTTATAAGTAGAACATACTCATAAGCATTTCTAAAGTCATCTTTTCAGGAATGTTTTTCTTAAAATCTATAATATATGAAAAGAAAGAAACTGCATTACAAGCACAAGTCAACTGATAAAGTCTCTAACATAATCAATACTGAAGATTATCATTCACAGACCTCATTTTTAAAAATTTCATTTGAATTTATGATCAAGAAGTGTGCCGGTTTTCTAAAATACAGTGAGTGGGCTTAATAAGGTACAATTTATTTTAGAAGAATAGGTTTCTCATTTTATTTTATCATAGATAGGTTTCTCGTTTTATTTTATCGATCTACAATTTATTTTGTTTGATTGATTTTCTTTCAACAGTCATTGAAATCCATTTTTGATTCCATTTCCCACCCATTTACTAAAGAAAAGTTATACATTGAAGAGCTCCTAACTAGTATGTTTATGTATCTCATTACCTAGATAGTGATACTCTGACAATTCTTATCTTCCTAATAAAAATAGAAAATAAAAAAAATTCAAAACATAATGCAGTAACTGTAAGGGTACATTATAAATTAACTCTTGGTTTGTGTTTCTGTGTGTGTGATAGAGCAAGATAGAGAGGGTTATGTTATCTTTATAACAAATATCCTAATATACAGTAAATGTGAAAGCCATTTAATTCTATAATTTATAAAGTTGAATTGTGGGCAGTATGAGTCCAGTGGTAACAGGGCGGTTTCACTAAGTGCATTCCTTTCTGTAAGAGAGAAGAGTCAAAGAAACTCATTACTTCTCTCTTCTTTTACTAACTTGAAGTCAGTAAAAAAAAAAAAGTGAAAAAAAAAGAAAATGGGAGAGAAATAAAGGACCTCCTATGTGGGTCATTGGGTTAAGGAACTGGCATTGTCATTATTGGGGCTGGAGTTGCTGCTGTGGCTTGGGAAATTCAGGTCGCTGGCCTGGGAAATTTCTCCTCATGCCATGTGTGTGGCCAGGAGATAAAGAAAATGAAAAGAAACTGGGAATAGTTAACTACTCTGGTAACACGTACTTTCATTAATCATGTCTGTGATCTATTTATTGAACACATATTTCCTAAACTTTGATCATTTTCTAAATGAAACTTAATGTAAATGGGGTGTTAAATTTCCCCACTGTTATTGTGTTGCTGTCAGTTTCTTTTTTGGCTGTTAGCAGTTCCCTTAGTTATTGTGGTGCTCGTATGTTGGGTGCATATATACTTACAATAGTTATATCTTCTTCTTTGATCCTTTGATCATTATGTAATGTCCTTCTTTGCTCTTGAGACCTTCTTTATTTTAAAATCTATTTTGTGTGATAAGAGTATTGTTACTCCCACTTTTCTACGGTTTCCATTTGCATGTTATATCTTCTCCCATACCCTCACTTTAAGTCTATATGTGTCCTTAGATCTGAAGTGGGTCTCATAAACAGCATATATATGGGTCTTGTTTTTGTATCCATTCAGCCAATTTGTGTCTTAGGTGGAGTACTGAATCCATTCACATTTAATGTAATTATGGATAAAAATATACTTATTGCCATTTTCTTAATATTTCTGGATTATTATTTTGGGTATTCTTTCTTCCCTTCCTCTTTTGTTGTCTTCTCTTGTGATTTGCTGACCATCTTTAGTATTTGTTTAGATTGCTTTTTCTTTTTTAAGTGTGTGTCCATTATAGTTTTTTGATTTGTGGTTCATATTACATATTTTGATATAACTATCTATATGTGTGTAGAATTTTTTCTGGTTGATGGTCTCTTAATTTCAAATGCATTTTCAGTGTTCTGCCTTTATCCTCTCCTCTTATCACACATTCTAGCTTTGAATCATATTTGTAAATGGATAATTTCCTACTTTTATATTATCTTTAACTTTACCAGTGATCTTTTTCATTTGTGATATTCTTGTTTCTATTTGTGGCTTTTCCTTTTCTGCTTAGAGAAGTCTCTTTAGTAGTTGTTGTAGAGCTGGTTTGGAGATTCTGAATTTTCCTAGCTTTTGCTTGTCTGAAAAGATTTTGATCTCTTTATCAAATCTGAACCAGAGCTTTGCTGTGTACGGTATTCTTGGTTCTAGGTGTCTCCTCTTCATCACCTCAAATATATCTTGCTATCTGTTTCTGGCCTTCTGAAGTCTTCTAGTTTCTACTGAAAAAATTAGCTGTCAACCTTGTGGGAGTTACCTTATATGTTATTCATTGTTTTTCCCTTGTGTCTTTTAATATTTTTTTCATTGTATTTAAGTTTCATCTGTTTGATTAGTATGCGTCTTGCTATGTTCCTCCTTGGGTTTATCTTGAACGGGATTCTCTGTGCTTCCTCAACTTGAGTGAGTGCTTCTTTTCTGATATTAAGGAAATTTTCAGCTATAATCTCTTTGAATACTTCCTCTGGCCCTTTCTCTTGCTATTCTCCATCTGGGACCCCTATAACGTGAATGTTGCTGTTTACTGTTGTCCAAGAAGTCTTTTCGGCTCTTCTCAGTTCTTTTCATCCTTTTTTCTTTATGCTTTTCTGTGGCAGTGATTTCCACCACTCTGACTTCCACTTCACTTATTCATTCTTGTATCTCCATTATCCTGCTATTTATTCCTTCTAGTGTATTTTTCATTTCAGATATTGTGGTATCTTAATTTGCTTGTTCGTTAAATTCTCTAACTTTTTATTAGACATTTCTTTTAACTCTTTGATATGACTTTCCATTTTTCCCAATATTTTGGATCATTTTTACATTTCTTACCATTCTTGCAACCAAGCAGGAAACTACGTGGCCTTGCCAGAACAGCACCCCCCTCCTCCCAGCCATATCCTCCACCTGCCTTTTTCCTATAGGAAAACTTCACTCAAATAAACCATTTAATCAGAGAAATGTGAACATACAGAGACAATATGGAAAAATAATAATATTTTAGCCATTCAACAAAATCAAGGACTATAGATAATATTTAGAGCCATGTTCTTGGAGTTGTTTTGTAAATATTGAAGCTGCACTGGGTGGAGGAGATCAGCTTATGCTGCCTACAAGTAGAGACCCCAGACCTCTGGAACCATAAGGTTGATGACACTGACTCCCAATTACCTCACCGACTAACAATCAGGAAAATGTCCATGAGATAATCACACCCTGCTCCTTGAACTCAGTGACTCATAACTATCCCCTTCAAGGAGGACACAGTACTTGAGACACTAGCCTGCTGTCTTCCCTCTTTGTGACAATTAAAGCTACTTTTTCTGTTTCCTCCAGCTTTGCCACCACATTTTCTATTTGGCATCAAAGCACAGAGGGAGCTGATATTTTGGCAACGTTCTGGAGGCTGAAGAATACAAGACCAAAGGTGTCATCAAGGTAGGTTTCTTTCTGGGGCATCTTCTCTTGATTTATGAACTGCTACCATCTGCTATGCGACCTCTTCTTTGTGCACACTGAAAAAGCAAACAAGTTCTCTGATATCTCTTCTTATAAGAAAACTAAGCCAATGGAATCAAAGTTCCACCTTTATGACTTCATTTAACCTTAATTACTTTCATAAAAGCCCTACCTCAAAATGCATTTACTTAAGGGGTTAGTGTTTCATTATATCAGTTTGGAGGGGCACAAATATTCAGCTCATAATAATTTCTTTTGAGTTTGACAGATCAGTATCTCCACACAGCCTGTTGTGAGAAATAGGAAATGCACTTTAGAATTACATCCTATTTGTCATATAAAATAAACATGTTCAGATTTTTGTGACAACAGTGTATAATCCATTTTAAGGTATTATAAAATATTAGGACACATAATGAATAAATAACTAGATTTATTTATAAATAATAATTGAAAATAAACATGATTTTATTGGAGTAGTTATCTGAAGGTTAAGGGAAACTGAGGAAATTATGTATAGGCCAATAGAACTGGAAATATTTTGAAAAAAGCTATAAAATATGTTTGTGAGGATACATGTGTTTGTGTTATATGTTTATAAATAAATAATCAGATGTAGCTATAAATAAATTAAATATATGTGTAGATACAGATAAAATGAAGATTAGATGTATATATAACAGAGTTCCTGCTGTGGCATAGTGGGTTAAGGCTCTGACAGCAACAGCTCAGTTTGCTGTGGAAGTACAGGTTTGATCCCTTGACTGGTGCAGTGGGTTAAAGGATCTGGCATTGATATATCTGTGCTATAGGCCAATTCAATCCCTGGCCCAGGAACCTCCATATGCTGTGGATATATAACTATATGCCAGGGTGCTTTCAATTTAAAACTTGAAATTGCTGTAGCATTTTGTTTCATTTTGCCATCCGTTTCTGCAATTATCTTTGTATATATATATGTAAACTTTTATATTCAGGTGCAACTTTTTGAAAGTATTGTTAAGTTAATGGAAGGTATATTACTTTAGATATTTGTTATCAACAGGGTATTTAAGTTTGACTAATTATTAAATTCATGTGATGGTAGAATCCTAATAAAATTTCTGTATTGATTTTATTATAGTTATTTTGTACTATATTTCAAAATAATTTAGCATACTTCATTCAGATATATTCTATGATTGGGAATGCCTCAGGGTATTTTAAATTTTAATGTAAAAGTTATGTTTATAAAACTTGTTCCTTAGTCCTTTCTAAAAGAAAATCTAGGGCAATATAGTTCTGAAGTGTTTAAGAATCTGGGTTGCGCTGATTTTAATCATACATAAAGATATGGCTTGATCAGATTATGAAATATATGTAAGCCTTCTTTTCTCATCTAATTAAATGTAGAAAATATATGGTTTTAAATAGAATCCTAGGAGTTCTCATCATGGCTCAGTGGTTAATGAATCCAACTAGGAACCACAAGGTTGTGGGTTCGATCCCTGGCCTCACTCAGTGGATTACGGATTCAATGTTGCCGTGAGCTGTGGTGTAGGTTGCAGATGCAGCCTGGATCCTGTGTTGCTGTGGCTGTGGCATAGGCTGGCGACTACAGCTCCGATTCAACTCCTAGGCTGGGAACCTCCATATGCTGCCCTGAGTGAGGCAAAAAGACAAAAAAAAAAAAAAATAGAATCCCAGCACAATCAACTGTGGAAAATATAAATTTTGAAAAAAGAGTTTACATTTTTCATTCATTTTCAGTGTGACTGGATTCCATTTAATTTATTTTATATAATATTCTTTATATGCAATATTGCTTCCTACATAAGATTTTTACATATATTCATTTTACTTCTACACTCAGGAGGATGTATGTCTACCTTTATTTAATATTGGCATTATTCTCCATTCCATTTCAGTTCTAACTGATTACCACAGATAATTGATACATATGTAGAATATTATACCAAAACTATTTATTTTATTTTATTTCACTGTTCTTGGTGTCTTACCATAATATGACATTTAGTCAAAGTATTCATTATGGAGGAAATATATGGATTTAAAATTACCTAAGTATTGACATATATGACTATTTTGAAAGCAGAAGTTAAATTGAGATTTTACAGCATTGCTCATGCTAAAAATTGTTTTCAATTGCTTTTAATTCCACAAATTTATTGTTGAAATTTAATTTAGCTTCTTAATAGCTACCACTTAAAAAATGGTTCATACAAACCTCCTTACCTACTTATCGTTACTAAAATAGCAACACAATTAAGCTTATTAAAAGATAAAAAAGTAACCAAATGGCCACCTTAAGCAAAGGACTACAAGTCATTAGAATTCAGTCTTATGTTTATCTGAGAAAAACTGACATCTAAGCTATTTATATCCTCCATAATGAGAATGTTTGAAAGAAAAAAAAAGAAATCAATGGACTTTCACCAATGTTAAAAATTTTACCCAGAAATGAAATTACACTATTTCTGAACTCAAGGATGACAAATTGAAACAATATGAGCTAAAAAAAGTAATATCTGAATCACATTCTATACAGTACTTATTTAACACTTAATATATCTCTGTATATAAAATTAGCATGTACTTTTCCTGGTGGACATCTTCTCAGTTACCAGGTTATCCCCAAACCGCTTTCCTGAGAGTTCACTATCCCCACAGTCATTGATGAAATTGTGATTCTAGCAAGTGCATTAGCACCATATACCCTTTGAATATTTTATTTGCTGTAGATTAAATATCCAATTACTTCACATATATAAAAAGAACAACCCAAGAGGCTTCCAAAAATGAGGAATTCTGTATTCCAAATGCAAACAAAAAAGGGAAACAAAACCCAAAATATCAGAGAAAGGAACTTTGAAATGGTAAAACTAGGGTGAAATAATGAGGACCTCTAGGTGATACATATTTCATAGGTAGAACAATAATTATACTGTAGTAAAATTTTTAATGATTCCATGAAAAGAAGTTCCTAAAAGGAAGTACAGGAGCATAGTTCAAAGTCTCATTGCCACCGAGTCAGAATAATTAATTATCACTTACTGAAGAGGAATATATATATGACACTAAGAGAAACATATATATGACACTATGTCCTCAAGCCCCTTTTTCCTTCATGTAATCTGTTCTAAAAATGACATTTTCAACCAAAATAAGTTTAATTCAAATTTGTATTAATATTGGAATTCCCTGGTGGTTTGGCAGGTTAAGGATCTGGCATTGTCACTGCTGTGCCATGAGCTTGATTCCTGGTGAGGGAACTTCCACAGCACAGTCAAAAAACAAGAACAAACACAAAGAAACAAACAAACAAAAACTGTAGTAATGAGAATCAATGTTTTTAGCTATTCTTGACATCTAAAATTCTTGACATATAGGCATCATTTCAGGCGATTGAATTTCAAAAAACACGGAAAAATCACACTAAATATTTTAATTTTGTGTTTTTTGCAGAGGTCTGAGCATTGTAGAGTAAATGAAATTTTATATACTTAAATAATCAACATAACACCATCCCGCAAATAGAAGGGTGGATCAATATAAGGTAAAAGTTGCCCATGGTTTCTAGTTTCAACTGACACTCTCCCCACTCTATTCTTGGCTACTAGTGGATTCTTTTCAGAGCTTTGTACTCTGAATCAGAAACAGTTTCCTCTATAAAAGGGAAAATTACAGTTTCTTTCATGTTATTCAAGGCCCTTTGTCCATTATTCAAAAACGTGAAGTTTTATCCTTTGATGTGCTATTACAATTTACACATGATTTGCTTTTTATGGAGTACATAATGGCATACATAATATTATCTGGTAGATGGGATCCATTGCCTCAGGCTAGGAGCCATGTACTATTTAAATGCTTCATACTCTACCAGAAGCTGTGTGAAGATAAATGTTGCTTATGTTCCTGGAATGTAAATAATGCCAGTTTTATTTTTGCATTAAAACACAACCATATTATTTAAGAAGAAAACATACAATGATAGAATTTACTAAGGTAAAGGATGAAAATTTAGATATATTGACCCTTCATCAAAGCATCTTAGACTTTACCCACGTGTTTAGCACTGAACAAAGTCATTAGCCAGCATTACGTTCTTGGGCAAAATGAATTTGCCACATTTTGCTGGGTCATCTAGGAGAACCTCCTTGTGGTATCTTACAGGTTTGCCAGAACTTGATAAAAGAGAAGTTGTTCAAGACAACTCAAAGGAGAGATAACAAATAGAAGCCCCAAGTTAAATATGCCATATACATGTAACTTGCCTAGCCACAACGTGATTTTTTAAATTTTAAGAAAAAACAACACACACATTTGTTACATCGAAAATGTGTTTTAAATCTTAGGAAAACCAAAACAAAGTGGATTGAGAGATTCTCTTGAAAACATGAGAACTCAGATAAGATTGCTGCCATAGTTTCTAAAGACAACAATCAGTAAGTCCATTGGTAAAACATGCACTCTATATGCCCCTGAAGAATTCATGCTTCAGGATTATAGACCTCCCTCACTGATTTCATTCATTTGGAGCGATGGCATGTGCTTAGGTTTACTATGATTTATAGACGGAAAAGCCTTGAAAAGGTACCCCATATACACTGTGGGTACCACAAACATATATATACTGTACATACTACCATACCACAACCACATACAACCATATAATTCAAATACAGGCACGGCTACAATTATTGATTACATAAAGTTGCCATTTTGACCGTAGCAAAATTGCCAGAGAAATTCTCCCACAAACAGAAACACCATGTCTGGAAGGGAAACCCCGCCTGTAACAAAGTCCAAGCCATCTGCAAGCAGCTATCTGTTCAAGTATGAAAGAAGGATCAAGAAGGGGTGCAAAGATTTTATTGCTAGCTTTGTGTCAAACAAGAGGAGGCAAAGAGGCTAACAAAACATAGTGACTTTCTAATATCATTGAAAAATTAGGCATAATTAAAATGAGACAAATTTGAAATGCCTTTCAAAACTGGGACTTTATGCTATATATATTATAATATATATTTGTATAACATATATTTGTTATAGATAGATATAGATACATATATATTTGCTCCTATATTCTAACACCGGAAAAATGTGATACAAAATTCAGTGGGTTAAACTTTTAGTTTATTCCTGAGAAGATGAGTTTTGATCAGTAAGGCTGTAAGAATTATACTTTTTGTAAGAGGAAAACTACTTGTTAGTATACAGAAATGCAACCAATTTCTGAATGTTAATCTTGTATCCTGCTACTTTGCTGAATTCGTTCATCAGTTTGTATAGATTCTGTGTCTAGTCATTAGGGTTTTTCTATGTATAGTGTCATGTCTTGTGCATCGAGTGACAATTTTACCAATTCTTTTCTAATTTTTATATGTTTTGTTTCTTTTATTTGTCTGATTGCTGTGGCTAGGACTTCCAATAATATGTTGAATAAAAGTGGTAAAAGATGGCATCCTTGTTTTATTTCAGATGTTAGTGGGGAGGTATTCAGCTCCCTTGCCCCTCAGGCTATCTGCACATAGCCAACCCTAGTCCTCTCCCCAGAACTAACCTCTGGAGCCTAAGTCTCAGTGCCCAACCCGCAACTGAGTGTCTCCAGCTATGGGGTCTCAGGAAGGTATACAGGTTTGTGTGGCTCTCTGTATTCTTTGCCCTCCTCAGTCTAGCTGATGTGCTTTACTCCATAGCTTTGCAGTCACTCTGAATTTGTTGATAGCCCCATCACTTAGGTGGCTTTCCAGGAAGTTTGTTCCTTTCCTCTTTCACAGCTCCCTCTCAGGAGTGTCGGTCCCATCCTGATTCCTTTTTTCCCTCTTCCTTCTTTCGTTCTTTTTTTATTCTTCTATTCTATTCGGTTATGTGGAGGGTTTCTTGCCCTTTTTGGAGTTTAATGGTCTGCCAGCATTCAGTAACTGTTCTGTGAGAATCATTCTACATGTAGGTTTTTTTTTTTTAACATGTTTGTGGCAGAAGGTGAGTGCCTTAAAGGATTCTTGCTCAACAGTTGGCTAAATTCAGCAGTGAATCCACTTTGTTCCGTACTTTTTCATGACAAATTTTTGAGTACTAATTCCAGCTCATTAGGTATAAGTCTATTCAAATTTTCCACTTTTTTGTCTTTATAGGAATATATTCATTTCCTTTGGGTTATCTAATTTGTTGTCAAATAATTTTTCATAGCATACTCATAATTCTTTTTAAGTAAATTTAGTAATAATGTCTTGCCTTTCATTCTTAATTTTAATAATATGAATCTCCTTTTTTGCTTATTCTAGGTAGATGCTTTTCATCTTATTAATCTTTTCAAAGATTCATCCTGTGTTTTGTTAATTTGTCTATCGTTCTTTTATTCTGTATTTTCATCATGTATATTCTAGTATTTATTATTCCCTTCCTTCTGCATGATTTGGAGTTACTCTGCTTTTTAAAAACAATTTCTTAAGTTAAGTTTGGGTTACTACTTAGATATATTTCTTCTTTTTAAATATAAGATTTTGCAGGTATTACTTTCACTGAAATACTGCTTGGCTGTATCACAAAAGTTTGCCATGATGTATTTTCATTTACATTAATCTTTAAATATTTTATAATTCTCTAATAATTTGTTCTTTTACACTTATTACTTAGGTGTTTAATTTTAGTATATTTGTGACTCTCATAAACCTCCTTATTTATTTCTAATTTCATTTCATGGTGATCAGGGAACATACTTACTATATTTCATTCCCTTACATTTAATAATACTTGTTTTTGTTTTTTGTTTCATCGTTGTTGTTTTGTTTTATGACTGCACAGGGCATATGGAAGTTCCCAAGACAGGGATTAAATTCAGGCTGTAGCTGGATCCTTTAACTCACTTTGCCTTTGTCTTTTTTTTTTTTTTTTTTTTTT